>JAHWFO010080620.1:1971472-2019657 GCA_023313115.1 Rhysida immarginata | reverse complement strand
TTATTATTATTATTATTATTATTATTATTATTATTATTATTATTATTATAAACAAACGCAGTTTGAACTTTAAATCAGAAATTTGGGGGAGGGGGACGGATTTAGCATTTCTTATACATTATGGGGGACATTGAAAATGCAAAACCTTGAACTACTGGGCAGAGAAATATGCAAATTGCAGGGTTGTCCAGCTCACAGTGATATGTAAATGTTGCGAATTGCGCAGCTTTCCCGCGCATTTTGAATGCGATATAAGAAAAGGAATTTGCATAATTAGCAATACTTCTACTGCACTGTCTTGTACAGAAATCGTCTTCCAATTTTTTTTCTGGTTGCTGAAGAAACGTTTAATTGTAGAGAATGCCAGGACGTCGTCAACCAAGGCAGTTCCAGATTTCACGAGTGGTATGGTGATCCTACTCAGAAGGGCAGGTTGGTCCTTTCGTCGAATCGCAGCAGACTGCAACCTGCACGCGTCCACGGTATATCGGCTTTGGCTAAGATGGATGGAACAAAGGAATGTGGCACGTGTGAGAGGTTTCGGTGTTCAGGCCACCCAAGATGCTCCCATCGTCCAGGACCATTATTCGTCGATTGGTCGCTGGCGGCCTGCACTCATATCGTCCATTAAGAAGACTGCCATCGGCCCCATGTCACAGACGTCTTCGTTTGCAATGATGTCGAGAAAGAGCCACGTGGACAGTGGAATTGTGTTCTCAGATGAGTCACGCTTCTGTTTCAGAAATGACAGTTGCCGTGTAAGAGTTTGGCGCCAACGTGGTGCAGGTCCAATCCGGCCGCAACTGTGGAATGGCACACCGCGCGACAACGCGGCATCATGGTTTGGGGCGCATTCTCCTACAATACAGGTCACCTCTGGTCCGTTTGATGGCACCTTGACGTCCCAAAGATATGTCGATGAGATGCTGCGTCCGGTGATATTACTTCAGCGAGTGCCCAATGCCATTTACCAGCAGGATAACGCCCAACCGCACACGGCACGCATCAGCCAATAAGCTCTGCAAAGCACCCAGGTGATTCCCTGGCCAGCTATCTCCCCTGATCTCACACCAATCGAACACGTCTGGGACGCGATTGGACGTCACTACCACGCACTGCATTGGCGCATTCAGAAGACGAACTTTGGCAAATAGCTGACAGGGAATGGATATCCATCCCTCAAGACAATCCGCACGCTCATTGACTGCGTAAATAGACGATCGCTGCCTGTATCACCACCCACGCTGGTCCTACAACCTACTGAGCACACGGTGTTATCGCTCAGTGTATAGGTGTATGATGTTATAATAAACATCGTTATTGTTCATTCCTGTCTCTTTCTGTTTGCTGATTTTTATATTTCTATGGTGTTGCATTTTCAATGTCACATAGTGTATGTATTCAGTTACCTCCTCGGAACTTCCATATATAGACTGAGCTGCCACTTTGCGAGTAGCAGGTCCACCTCACAAAATATGCAAATTGAATGGCTGCCTCATTTGCAACTTTTCTACTATCAGTTAGGCGTGAAACCTTAACAAAAATGGGGAAAACTAGTGATCTGACTGACTTCCAGCGTGGCATGGTGGTAGGCGCAAGACGGGCTGCAATGAGCATTTCAGAAACGGTGACTATCCTGAACTTTTCACGTACTACAGTTTCAAGAGTTTATCGAGTGTGGGTCAAGGAACAAAAACGATGTAACAATCGTGACTCCTGTGGACGGAAAACCCTTGTTGATGAAAGAGGCCAGAGGAGCCATTGTACATTTTCAAGATGGCTGTCCATAACGGTCGCTGAAAAATTGCTCCGCTGTTTTGAAGTAAATACTTGTTACCGACCACTTCGATTCACTCTGTTCTTTTATTCATGTTATTGAGCACCACTTCTTTAAGCACTGTCATTCCTGTCTTTTTTTTGAACATGACAAAGGACGATAAAAACAGAACACCCAGCTCCCGCTCTATTGTTTCGGGCTCGCCGTTTCCCGCCCCCTTGGACGAATCCATCGCCGCTGCTGTGGCAAGGGGCGCCATGAACTTTTTTGCCAATCCTTCCAAGATAGCTAAACTGTTCGATGAACTTTTTAAACGGTTTACATCTAAAATAGATGTTCTTCTCATCGACTGAATCAAGATTAGACACTTTGGACGCCCGCCTCATTCAAATTGATGCGGCGTTAGCTCGCTCCTCTCCGCAAATTGATCAGCCGTCCTTTCCATCGACTCTTCACTTCAGACGCAGCCTGTTGACCTCCAATTTCACATTGACGATCTAGAACAGCGTTCTAGACACAATAAAGTGCGTATCTATGGCCTTCCTGAATCGCACTCGGAGGATACCCCCTCGTTATGTTGTGAGTTAGTTCGTACCAAACTGGACGTTCATCTGGATCCATTAACCATTTTCTCTGCAAATCGCATCGGTTACTGCAGTTTACCGCCTCATCATATAAAGATACGATAATTAAAAACCGAAGGCAGTTTCGCGGCCTATCAATCTATATTGCTGACGACTTAATCTCGGCTCGTTACAGTTTGCTTTGCGCGCAATGCTTGGACCTGTGGAGGAAGAATCTTTACGAAAGCTCCAGCTGGCTCAACGATCGCCATCCAATCCATCGCTACTCTCGAATGTCTGCGCTTCAACACCGTTGATCCAGCTGAATAATTCTTCGGACTCTTCGTGTAATTTTTGCTTGTTTGTACATATTATTGTTATTAACTAAAAGCACTCGCCAGGAGTAAAAGGAAAAATAGCGTGGAAAAAAACCACAGCATCATCAGAAGAATCACAAGAAAGGCAAGCAACCAACCGCACATAACCACAAAGCAAACAAATTAGACAAGGAAGAACCAAATATTCCTATCATTGGGCTGTAATGTAATATTTCCTCAGGATCCTCTTGAAATAGTTACAGGAGGAAACGCAGGGAATAGATACACATTGCAATACCGAAGATCTTAGCTCGTACGGGAGATCGTTCCAAAGGGCAATTGCACTGTACGGGAAGCGCCTGGACTTAAAGGTGGACATCTTGCTTGGAACCACAAAAAGGAACCTGCGGGTTTGACGAATGTTAGATCGATAGGCGAACCACTCCTTGACAAACGCAGCAGGTTGGGTGTCATCACGGATAGCATCGGAAAGTTCAGACGTTAGGGCGGCCTTACTAATAGCCGTAAGAGTAGGTAAATGAAACTTGATCCAGATGTCAGTCACTGATTCTAATTTTTTCAATTTGAATGATGTCCTAATTACACGATTAGAGGCGACCTTAAGCCTTTTCAGGTTGACAACAGTGGTCGAAGACCAAAAAAAATTGCATATGCAATTTTCGGTACGATAATGGCAGTTATAAACCGGCACATTTGGTATATCGACAAACTCGCTCTCAACCTCTTAACCAAAAAATTCTTCCAATTAAAGTAGTGATGGTCTGATCTAAATATTCATTAAACTTAAGGCCAGGATCCAAAATAATACCCAAGATATTAATAGGGGGTTTGGTTGGTCTCATCTTGGGGCCTATCATGATATTCATGATATGGGTTTTCGATGAATTGAGACAAAGGCCTCTACTCTTATACCAATGAGACATGTATGTCAGATCCTGGCGAAGAAGGACAGTCACGTCGTCTTGGTCTTGAGGAAGATAGGTGACGAACAAAAAGTTATCGTCGACATAGCTCCAGATATCACAATTAAAACTTGTGACCAAAAAGAGAAGCCGTCGATGCAGCATACAAGAGCGGCCCTAGGCCGGAACCTTGAACGATACCTCGGGTGGACGGCTTGCTGATCAAAGGGCTTAGGCTAATAATGTTGGTGCGATCACTAAAATAATCGTAAAGTAAATCCATATAGCCTTTCGAAACGTCAAGCATAGCAAGATCGTGAAGAAGTTGAGCTCTGGAGACAGCGTCAAAATCTTTTGAAATGTCTTGGCGACGATAAATTTGCGGCCATTTTCATGAGCCTCGATCGCAGCAATAAAGATGCACAACGGTATCCAGGTCGTTTTACAACCTGGTCTACTACCTTTCTGCTGATAAGGGATTTGAGACCACAAGTATTCAGTTAACCGATGGAACACTAGCTTCTCTACTATTTTATATAAAGGATTCAAAACCGAGATTGGACGAAAATTTGTAATGTCACTGGAATCGCTTTTTTTCAAAAGGGAGTTGATACGAGCTATTTTTAACGCTTGAGGAAATCTCTTAGTGGTAACAATCGCTGTTCACAGTGATTTCGATTTAATATAACTTAAATTTTTAACCTTCTTTTTTTCTCTTTAACTTAAATTTTCTTTTTTCTCGTCCACATGTTTCTTCTTTTTATTTCTTGCTTTCTTACGGCTTTCTATTGTTTTTACTATCTACTTAATCTGCTTCTTATCTCATTCTCGATGCCTTCGCCTCCAAATCTGTTTATATTAGATGAATTTAATTCTATTAATTACTGAAATATTTCTTCTTGTCCCCTCCTATTCTTTATTTCTTTTAAGTCTCAATATTCGCAGCCTCCGTGCGAATTTCTCCTCTTTCCAAGCTCTTCTTGCCCTCTTCCATCTTCAACCGCAAATCATTTCCCTTACCGAATATTGGTCTAAATCTTCAACTGATATTCCTTCCGTACCAATGTTTGAAGCATTGCACCGTCCTAACAAGAGAGGAGGCGGTATCGTTGTCTATATCTCTAATTCTCTTAATTATATTCTTATGCCAAGTTATATGTTATCCTCTCCCGATTTTTAAATTCTCACTTTTTCGGTTAACTCGAAATTGGTCCTTAACTCCATATACCGTCCTCCCCCCCCCCCCTACCAGACAGGTCTCCTGGTTTATATCTTTTGTATCGTCTCTGTTATTTGATTTTACTCTTTCCTCTTATAAAATTCTGATTGCAGGTGATTTCAATTTGAATTTTTTTCAATCTTCCGCATACGGTCGTATGTTCTTTCAGTTCTCGACTTAATGGCCAGGTCCGATTTAGTTCCACTTATTGCTTCTTCCACCCACTATTCTAGTTTCCATAACACATATACTCTTTTGAATCAATATTTCTCCTCTTCTTTTGAAAATAGGTTTAGTGGCTCAATTGATTGCGTCATCTCTGATCATTTTCCAACCTTTTCTCTCCGGACTTTTTCCACACCTTCTGTCAGAACGCAGCTCTTAAGTAATAGCAGATTGGCGGCTTTCCATTCCTTTTTGGAAAATACAAGTTGAACTTCTCTACTTCCTCCAGACGATGATATTAATGCTCTCTTCTCTAAATACTTGCCTTGTATTAATTTTGGTTTAGAAGGATATCTTCCTTTTGTTCCTTCCGATACCTCGAATTCCAAACCCCTTTTCTTAAAGCCAGGGATGAACTCCAAGATTCTTTCTCTTATCTCTCATAAGAACGCTCTCTATCGCAAATTTAGACGCACTCCTAATGCACATAATAAGCTTAATTTCGCTCTTTCTCTAACCATGTTCGATCTGTGATTGAAAAAACTAAATCCGCATGTTTTCCCCACCTATTCAACAACTTGGGCGACAATAAATCCAAGTGGAGGCTATTCTAGTCCTTCTAGAACTTCTCTTCGTCTTTGAAGTACGATATCTCTGTGGCCGACCTTATCTCCAACTAAAACTGTTGCAACTTCATCAATGGCAGGTGTCTTGTCTTGTCATCAATGGAATCATGTTCACAGGCAGGTGTCTTGTCAGCTCGAATGATTATTTTACATTCGTCAGTTGGCATTCTTTCCAAAGGAGTTTTGATAACTTCTATTAATGCATTTTGTTCGTGCAAAAGTTTTTGAATGTTACGATTAATTTGTCGTCTCGTGCTCGTGCCAGAAATTGCTCCGCAACGCTGGTCCGCTTCAAGTTTTTCATCTCCCAAAAAATAAATTTGGATTGCCATCTTCATCTGGTAATGGGATTAATGATCCAATTTTGTGGTAAATCTGACCTCGTATTTTAAATGTAGGCATGTTAACAGCCTCCTCCAACAGTGAGTGTGGTGCCAAATAATGTCATTTGAAAACACGAATTATATTTTCTGATGTTTTGAAGAAATTGTGTTGATTCAGGACTTGAATTGGTAATGAGAGACAACAACGGCTGAGGTAGTTGATTTATACTCGTACATCTTATATATAAAATTCATTTTCCGTTTGTTGTTTGCCCACTGGCGGTTTTTGTCATTGGATGGAGTGGCTACCAAAGATTTCGACCGTTTCGCATTCGTTCATTCGGTTACATCATGATCTTTTGATCCTCTGGTCTGCTATATCTGTTGAAGAGTAGAGATCCTGAATATAGAATTATATATTCAGGATCTCTCTTGAAGAGTCGATTTATGTTCCCTCTATTGCATGATTTTGGCTGCAGCGTAACAAAACTGCCAGTTATTATTACGTGTTTAGTAACGTGTTCAATAACAAATACGTAATATTAGCTGAAAATTTTATTACATTGTACCTTCGTTAAAACACATTGTTAAGTTTGGGCTGTAGCCAAAGTCAGGCAATGGGGGGGGGGGGGACCAATTCGACTCTTCAGTAAATCTGTCAACAAGTGAATTGCTACGCGTGTCATTTTTGGTGAGAGAAATTCGACTGTCAAACAAACTGTGAAATAAAATGGTTGCTCTCAACAGTGACGGAGTTAAATCATATTATTTCATTTTCTTTTGGGAGTATGCATTTTATTTCTAGATGCCTTGTTCACGTTGTTATTACAGTGAATGTCTATCAAAAAATAAAAGAAACTTTTATGTACACCCTATTCCAAAAGCATTTTCACATAGGTGAAACGATGTTCGGCGTCCTTGCAATACATCAAGCCAGTAAAACTAATCGGCTTTTAAGCGAGTAAAATTAATTCATTTCGAACTCGACTGAACTGATTAATTTCACTGGTTTAGTGTTTTGCAAGGAGGTCGAACATTATTCACCTAAGTGAAAACGCTTTTAGAATAGGGTGTACATTGATTTGTTATTTGCCATTGTATTAAGTTATTAAGCAGTTTCAGTTTACAATTTATCGCTGTAAAATGTTTTTACAATATGCATTTTTTGTAAATTCCGTATAATCACCTCTCGCATACATAATTTCCAGACTTCTTTATTTACCCGTGTAATACTTCTATTTTACCAAAAGAATAAAAAATTTTGGTAGGTAGGTTTATTTTTAGCAAATTTTTGATTTTCACGTATGCTCATTACTTGCTATCTTGCTTCAACAAAGCAAGATATCTTTTCATATATTATACGTGTTTGTTTAAAAGTAAAATGGCATCTAAAAGGTGATCACATGAAACACCAGGGAAATGGGTGCAGCGACTTAAGTCAACAAAGAACTCGACAGGCGAGTTTCAGGGCTACTGAAACATCAGATAAAACTGAAGAGCGACTACGTAGAAAAAGGACACGATATTCTGAGCGTACAGGCATTGAAATAACAGAACAGACTTGCAGAACATTCAAGGCATCTAAAGTTACGACAAGCTGAGCTGAGAGTTTCCCAAACATTGGAACAGCGTGCAGAACAACAACGCGTCAAGATCTATATATGGAAGGATTCAATCAGTTTCATCCCAAAGTAGCCAACGGAGAAATGAATAAAATATGCAATCGCTGCCAAGCCAGGAAGTTTCAACTTAAATCGCCTGGCATGTATTGTTCTAATGGTAAAGTGAGATTGCTACCTATGATTTATATACCTACGTATAAATCAACTACCTCAGCCATTGTTCTCTCTCATTACCAATTCAAGTCCTGAATCAACACAATTTCTTCAAAACATCAGAAAATATAATTCGTGTTTTCAAATGACGTTATTTGGCACCACAGTCGCTGTTCAAAAGATAAGCCTATGAAAGTTAGCTGGTGCACAGATCACAAAACTCTGAAACGTCGAATCCATCTTCCCAAAGAGAAAGTAAAGTAGGCGTCGGAGCTAAAGAGTAGATAAGAATTAAGGAACACAATGGAAATTTAAATATAAAACTTTTAACTTATCTATCTTCTTCTATATATATAAAAATGGTTGTTTGTATGTATGTGTAATTGTCTCTTATACAAATCTACAGTTTTATTCCAATCTTGATGAAATTGTGCACACATGACCTTAAAAATAAGGAGAAGAGCACTGACTACATGAGATTTTGAAAACAAAATAATCTTTTATATAAAATTCATTTTCAGTTTGTTAATACATTACCTGGTGTTGCATACAAACGTAACACATTTACGGGTGTGGCACTGCATAATTAACCAAATTAACCTCTTTTAGGGAGGGGGGGTAACGAATTGTAGAGTGTGCTTTCCATGAAGCGCGATATCTCCACCATGGCCTACCTAAAACCTTCCCAGGCTCCATCGGAATTACCGTGAAAAATTTCATCAAGATTGGTCTAGCCATTTTGAAATGCATAGCTAACAGATAGATCCATGTGTGTTTCTTATAGGTCCATTTTGAAAAATTCGAACCAGAAACCTCGACTGTCATGGTCGACGTCTCTATCAATTGGGCTATCACAGATACTTGAACAGCCATGTTGTCACTAAGTGTCTTAAAGACAACCAAGTTGTCAAGAAGGAAAGCCTAATGGGAGGTGGGCACCCGGTTCACAGATCGTGAATTTCTCCTATCCAAACCATCAGAAAGTTTGATGAACACACAATAAGAAATAAAGAAATTAAACTGGAGCAAACACCAAACACTACTTGGTTGTCTTTAAGATACTTAGTGACAGCATGGCTGTTCAGGTGCCTGCGATAGCCCAATTCATGGTTTCTTAATTGAAGAGGTTATGACACTCGTAACTGTTCCAATGCTATCGGCGCGAACCAGAA
The DNA here is from genome assembly GCA_023313115.1 of Rhysida immarginata. NCBI lineage: Eukaryota > Metazoa > Arthropoda > Chilopoda > Scolopendromorpha > Scolopendridae > Rhysida > Rhysida immarginata. The sequence goes on along the minus strand of JAHWFO010080620.1, from coordinate 2,010,797 downwards.
GATTTACCGGAAGTAGATGGCGAACGAGCAATCTATGCTCCATTTATTAAATTTTTATGAATCATTTTGAATCATTTATTTAAAATAAAAAGCTTAAAATGTATAACTAGCTGTGCCTTAAAATAAACATCGATAACTTATGCTTTATATGTTGAATTCTATTGTATATCTGATCATTTAAAGCATACTTCGATGTTTTGCCATCTGGTGGACAAAATAATAGCGGGATCGCGTGTAAAATGGAGTGTCATAAGTTATGACTCATAACCTCTTCAATTAAGAAACCATGGCCCAATTAGTAGAGGTGTCGACCATGACAATCGAGGTTCCTGGTTCGAATACAAGTCGCAGAATTTTTCCATCCATTTTTCTAATTATTATCATTTACCTGATGCTTGCAGTTTGCTCCAGTTTAATTTCTTTATTTCCTAACAGTTTATCAATTGTTGGAATTGCAGTGTACACAGATACAAACGATCAATTATATCCATCGCCATCCAAGAAGAGATTTTTGGAATTGTTAAATTTTTAGATCAACAGATAAATTTTTAAAAGTCAGGTCACATAAATTTACAGCCATAGCCAGGGCTGAAAAAACGTCAGATCAAACTATTGTATCATTTTCATTCTATTTCCTCCCACTTTCGTACCGAAAGGTGCTTTATGCTATCAGTGTGGGGAAACGTGTCTGTCTGTCTGTCTGTCCGTCCGTCCGTCTGTCCGTCTGTAACTAACTCCTCCGAGGCTATCAAAGATTTTCAAAATCTGTTTTCGTCAATCGATGAATATGGTTCATGGCACGAACCAGTTACAAACATTATCTAAATCGGTTTATTGGCACGTGTACAAATGGTACCTCTATTTTCCCGCCTAGCAATTTTCAATGGGAAGATATATTGAATAATATATCAAACAAATCGTAACAACTGGATAGATGCGGTTATTCATTATTATTTTCGTCAGTCGATGAACATGGTATATGGCACGAACTAATCACAAATATTATTTAAAATTGTTCATTACCACGTGCACAAATGGCACCTTTACGACCCCACCTAGCAATTTTCAATGGAGAGATATATTAAGTAATATATCAAACAAATCGTAATGACGAGATAGAAGCGGATATAAATTACTATTTTCGCCAATTAATAAATAAGGTTCCGGGAATGAACCATTTTGAAAATGGTTGAAATCGAAACAATGACACGTGCTCTAATAGTACCCTTATGACACACTCAAAAATTTTCAGTGTAAAATATGGCATGTAATATATCAAACGACTTGGAATGATGTGTCATGAATGAATATAACATAAAATTAATGATAGTCGAAATTGGTTTCAAGGAACCTGGTTTAGTGGAACTATTCTGGTTTAATGGAACCATTATGGTTCATTGGAACTTTCAATGCTAAAATACGGCATGTAATATATCAAACGACTTGGAATGAGATGTCATGAATGAATATAACTTAAAATTAAAGACAGTTCAAATTGGTTTCAAGGAACCTGGTTTAGTGGCACAATTATGGTTCATTAGAACTTTCCATGCTAAAATATAGCATGTAATATATCAAACGACTTGGAATGATATGGCATGAATGAACATAATGTAAAATTAATGGTAGTCGAAATTGGTTTCAAGGAACCTGGTTTAGTGGAACCATTATGGTTCATTGGAATTTCAATGCTAAAATATGGCAAGTAATATATCAAACGACTTGGAATGAGGTGTCAGGAATGAATATAACGTAAAATAATTGATAGTCGACATTGGTTCAAAGGTACGTGATGTAATGGTATCTTTATGGCTCATTAGAAACTAACAATGTTAACATAGGGCTTTTTAAAAATATAGTTCCGCGAATGGTTTACTTTAACCTTTCGGTACTTGGTTATGTCATTCCTTAATGGTTTATTAAGTACCGAAAGGTGCTTTATGCTATCAGTGTTGGGAAACGTGTCTGTCTGTCTGTCCGTCTGTAACTCAAACTCCTCCGAGGCTATGGAAGATTTTCAATATCTGTTTTCGTCAGTCGATGAATATGGTTCATGGCACGAACCAGTTACAAATATTATCTAAATCGGTTCATTGGCACGTGCACAAATGGTACCTCTATTTTCCCGCCTAGCTATTTTCAATGGGAAGATATATTGAATAATATATCAAACAAATCGTAATGACTAGATAGATGCCGTTATTCATTATTATTTTCGTCAGTCGATGAACATGGTACATGGCACGAACCAATCACAAATATTACTTAAATCTGTTCAATAGCACGTGCGCAAATGGTACCTTTACGACCCCACCTAGCAATTTTCAATGGAGAGATATATTAAGTAATATATCAAACAAATCGTAAAGACGAGATAGATGCGGATATAAATTACTATTTTCGCCAATTAATAAATAAGGTTCCGGGAATGAACCATTTTGAAAATGGTTGAAATCGAAACAATGACACGTGCTCTAATAGTACCCTTATGACACCCTCAAAAATTTTCAGTGCTAAAATATGGCATGTAATATATCAAACGACTTGGAATGATGTGTCAAGAATGAATATAAAGTAAAATTAATGGTAGTCGAAATCGTTTTCAAGGAACCTGATTTCGTGGAACCATTATGGCTCATTGGAACTTTCAATTCTAAAATATGGCATGTAATATATCAAACGACTTGGAATGATGTGCCATGAATGAATATAACGTAAAATTAATGATAGTCGAAATTGGTTTCAAGGAACCTGGTTTAGTGGAACCATTATGGTTCATTGGAACTTTCAATGCTAAAATATGGCATGTGATATATCAAACAACTTGGAATGATGTGCCATGAATGAATATAACGTAATAATAATGATAGTTGAAATTATTTCAAAAGTACTTGGTTTAATGGTATCATTATGGTCCATTAGAAACTTCCAATGTTAACTTAGGGCGATTTAAAAATATAGTTCCGCGAATGATTTATTTTAACCTTTCGGTACTTGGTTATGTCATTCCTTAATGGTTTATTTCTCCAGCACTATGGTAAACTCGCTCAGCTATACAGAACATTCCAACACGAACCGGGGAGAAATGTTAGAGGGCTATCCATTATGAACATTTAAAAAAATGTTTTTCGGTCTTTCTATATGAATTTTTACTGTTTTAATGTGTTAATTTTTACTGTATATTCCCATTCAGATATTGCAAACTTTCATCAAAAAAGAGCCCGAGCAATGCCGGGTATATCAGCTAGTAATTTCCTAAAAATAGCCAGTAACATCATCTGCGGTAGCGCTAAATGCCTGCACCGTCATAATTCCATACTTATATTCAATGAAAGCAGGTGAAGTTGCTTAGTGGAACGAAGCTCAACACGCAAGTCTGCCCTTGCCCTGTTCAGTTGGGAAAACTGTGGAGCACTGCTGGTCCGGCTGGACTCTTAAACCTCCTGGGTTGGCACTGTAGCGGAATTGGGCGTCTAAATCTTACTGAATGCTGTGCACCATTCCCTACATGCTCTGATGAAATGCTCGGGATTGCTGCTTCGAAGCGCCATTGCTTACACCAATCATTAAATTTCATCTCCGTACGAAACTGTTTATTTTCCTTCAGGAATTCAGTAAAAGAATCATTAGAATTTTTAATAGAGTTCTATTCACTTAGTGAATTATTCGTTATAACTGAGGGTTTGCACGTCGAACTGCAGGCCCGTTTCGCCTTCTCCTCGTATCCTCTAATGCAGCTGCTCTGATGTGTTCTTTCAGTTCTACGGCGGCCTCTTTCTCTTCCCGGCTCCGCTTCGACCTTTAATCTCCCTTTCTCCTTCCTGGCCCCACACCCTCCTTTGCATGTTGCGGGTCAGTCGAATGGGGCGAGGGGAAATCAGGTGAAAAATATCAACAAATGATGAATAATCGCCAGGTGGTTGCGCGTAAACTTGTTCGAACCAAGGGCGCAGAATTTTTCCTTCCATTTTTCGATAGAAAAATCTTTATCCTGTAGTTGTCTCTTCAATCATTCCAAGATTTTCATGAGATTTATATCGGGGCACTGTGCAGTCCAAACCTTTTCTTCACCCCTGTCATTTCAAACTAGTCCTATACTATAGGAATGGTCCAATCCCAAACTGTTGCCACAATGTTGGCAGTCCAGATTTGTCCTCCGAGTTGCAGACATCATAGTTCCTGCTACCGAAACATGCTGGCTCAATCCAAACAATTAAAATGAGCCCCTGCCTTGGAACCACCTCCTCCGAACTTCACAGTGGGCACGAAAAACTGCACGCTGCAATGGGGAAGTTGCATGTTATTGTTTTCTATAGTATTCGTATCAATATCAAGGAATAGTAATTCGTTTGTGAAAAAAATTTATAGTTATTTTTTAAAAAAATGGTACAGTTGACACCACAAGAAAACGGTATGTCATAGCCTGTGAGTAATATGATGTCATTTGCCTGCTCCTCACTATCATCGACAATAGAGAGGTTAAGCACCACGTAAACGCGAACGTGACGCGAACGCGTTTACATGGTGCTTAACCTTTCTATTAGTTAAAGCTTACAGCCAACAATGCTTAATCATCATATTGAGCTTCACGTACACATAAAATCATTGCGTTTGATGGAAAGTGACGTCAGATATCGTTTTCGTTGGGAAACGTGGTTTCACGTTTTTATCGTTAATTTGAATAGGTTTCTTTAATATTTCTAATAAATTTAACAACGATTTCGTATTCAGCATAACGCAATCAGTATGAAACAGTGCGTTAATTTATAAAAAAAATTCCATGCAACTTCCCCATTCTCAGTATCGGAAGAAATTGCTGTCGACGAGTTGACAGACGATGGTATTATTGTTGTCAGTGTAGTTTATTGTTAGCTGCGAATCATAGCAGTCATTCAGGAACTGTTTCTGTCATTTATTGCCCAGCAAACGTATCTTGGAAACCGATATATATATATACTCGATTACCATGCGGATTTACTGGATATTAAACACACGATTAGATAATTACAGAGGGACGCATTTGCATTTCTATATTCACGAATTAGAGATCCCAAAATGACGTCGGCATTCTATTATAAGGAGTGTTCAACTGAAATCCGTTTATTGATTAGGGTTTTTTTACATAGGTGAGTCGGGAAAAGACGCCACACATAACGATTATCATGCTTTATATGAAAATGAGAAACAAAACGATATTTTAAAATGAATCCAGACATTGTTTGTTTTATTGACATTTAACTGCAAAAATGTGAATGCATTTCATTAAGTGTAAAACGTATAAAAATGACCCAAAAGTGAATGCCTGCAGAAGTGGCATGTTCCTCCAATATGCGAGGAAGATGCCACAAAGTATGAAGTTTACATTTTAAAGAAAAACGAAGTGAATACAACCAAAATTTAATAGGCATTATAACAAACACGTTTAACATAAATTAAGATGAAGTGACAGTGAAGAAGAGAATATTTCCTTTAACAGTTTTTACAAGCTCTCCTTTTTGCAATTTTCATGGAGATATGTCTCGCACCATACGTATTAGGTCAAATCGCATTTGGACCTTTCTTGTTCTAAAAACTCTTACCGCCTATAGCAAGAAGGACATGGTCGTCTTCCATTTCACTGTAACTCGCAACCATTATCTTCTCAACAGATGATAATAATGATGATGAACTTGTTTTGCGCATCCTCTTCTGTTTTCTTCTCTTTTTTTTTTCTTTATTGAGTAGACTTGTGAGCAGTGTGACCTGTTTCCATTTAGGATCGGTAGAACATTCCTGGGCTTTTTTTTCTCAGCACAAAGTGGTTCTTCAGCAAATGAAGGAATATATCATTGTTAAAATATATCATGTTTAATAAATTAACGTTTGATATGGTTTTTCCGTCGTCAATTTTTTTCGATTTTTGATTTTGATTTCAAATTCTAATAGAGCATCAAAAAGTAAAATAGCGACAACGTAATTTTTGGAATATAGTACGTGTATGATGTAAAATAATTGTTAAAAAATTCTCACTGGCCTCTTTTAGTTATTTTATGTTAATTATGTGAAGTTCTGAAGTTTATGAAGTTCTATCTTCCCCTAAGCATTGGGGGGTGAGGGGCAGATATCGCTTGGTCTAAAGATTTCGTTTTCAAGTCACTTTTTTGAAGATAACATTACTCAGGTGAGTTCCATTGGAGGTAGGGTACACCTCTGAATGTTGTCTGACGTTGTCCATGATTTTCCTCACAAATTCAAAAGGGACCAGGAAATGCACTAGACATAAATTGTGACCCAATTCAGTATTATTTGGCGTGTCGGAATCTTTCCATTCCTTCCAATGTCAGAATGTCATTGAAAACTCGCTGCGTTACAGTAGCGGTATCACGGTGTTTGAAGAATGCTTCCACAGCAAAAGCTGGATGCTCTTCCAACCAGCGCTGCATGATTACTAAAGGCTTTGAACTGCTTTACTCAGCGATGTATGTTTCACCGCGCCACCTGCAAAGATATCAGCATGGTGCCAAATTTAAATTGTATAAATGTTTCTGCCCACCCTGTATTAAGTTTCGAGTGATACATCGTGCGCTAAAGCTTATAACTCAAGTACTCATGATATCCAAATCAATTTTTTTTCAATATAGCATCGATTAAGTGCTTCTGATATTAGTCTTGCAATAAAATACTTCTACGCATCGCAGTAGGAAGTGTTTCCATTTAGTTAATTATAAAATAAATATTACCGCATTTGCGTCCTCCCCTGACTTACTTTTATAACAAAAAGTTGTATTAGTTTATTAGCAAAATAAAGACCTGTACCAGCCCTAAAAGTTTGTACACACAGTTCGTAAACATTCATATCAGATAGTCTCCACTAACTCCCATCCCCATAACTCCGATCACAGTGGACCAGTCAAAACCAAACTAAATAGCCCATGGTAAGCTATATTCGGAATTTTAACATTCTATGTCAAAATGTTGAAAATATGAAAAGGACAGCCAGATGGATGGACAGACGGACATAGTAATATTACGCGTTAGCTATTTGCACTGTTTTATTTCGCACTACAAGTAGCAACAACCAGGAATGGTCCTGGGTTCGAAGTATCAAATAATAACCAAGAGAATTCCCCCTTTTTTTTTTACTTGAAATATGGTTTATTCAATGCCAAAATATAAAGGAGTCAATCACACATATTTTATGCAGTAGTCCAGGAGATGCTCTCAAAAAAAAAAACAGGAGATACTTGAATACATCATAACATCTAGCCAATATGCAGGCTCAGCCAAAGATTAACCACATCTATGAGGGGTCCGGAATACAGCCATGCCATCCTCCGAGGTTTTCTAAAAAAAAAAAAAGAACTCAGTAAAGCAATATTAGATCAACAACAATATGCAATCATCGATTACAGCAATATGATCAGAGTGCAAGGGAAACAATCACACAATATGCAATTCTTTATTCCACATACCTTCCTCTCTTTATCATCATCTTCATTATTATATCGGTACAGGGATAAGCCAACAAAGGCTGGAGACTATAAAAACCTATATATACGAGGACGGTCCGATAATAAAGGTACAGGTCAAATTATCCAGGACATATTCAAAGAAACAAATATCGACACAAACGCCCTGTATACTACAAAGGTTGTTTATTTTTCAACATAGCCGCTGTGAACATTTGTCCCAGCGCTTCACCAGTTCAAACATTCCTTCACAGTACGTTTCTTGTCCAAAATTAACGAGATATTGTCGAACTTCGGCTTGCAATACTTCTTGGTTAGGGAATCGTTTGCCCGATAAAAAATTCTTTAGAGGACCGAAAAGGTGGAAATCGGATGGGGCGAAGTCCGGACTGTAATAGGGGGGGGGGTGATCTAAGATTTCCCACTTTCTTGCTTTCAGCCAGGCTTTCGTCTTGTTCGAAGTGTGAGGTCGTGCACCATCATGCAAAAACTTCACTCCAGCGCGTAATCGTTCTGGTTGCTTTCGACGAATGGCTTCTCGCAATTTTTCCAGTGTTTCACAGTATCTGTCGCTGATTTACTCCTTCAGCTTGGAAGCAGAAGAACCATCGATATAGGATTGATGGAATGTGGAGGGGGTGATTTCTGAAAAGATCAACGGATGCTGACACTTTTTCTTTTGTTCTTGGCCTGTTCTGGAATGCGCTCGGGTCACCTGGGACCCTTAACCTAGATTTGTATCCCGGGGCTATTTGGGCAGGTGTGTCTCTGCTTTTTTTTGGCATTACTTTTTTTGGTTCTACTCTGACCCTCTGGGGTGTTTCTTTGGGGGATGATCCGTTTGGGTGTGGTCCTTGTTTTGAGTGGTGGTCCTTGTTTTGGGTGTTGTCTTTTTTGGTGTGGTCATTTTTTGGGTGTGGGTCTTTTGTGTGTGGGTCTTTTTGGGTGTGGTCATTTTTGGTTGTGGGTCTTTCGGGTGTGGTTTTATTTACCTTTGATTTTGGTGTTGCCAACGGGCGGGTAGATTGATTACTTTTTGATGGGGTTTCCAATCTCGGGTGTAGTCACTCATCTGGCTGATGACATTTTCTTGATTAATCATGTGATGGCGGCCATGTTCCGATGTCCTGAGGCTGAAAATAAAATTAATTCAATAATTCTTGGTTATATCCAGGGTGCTGGTGCTGAGCATCAATGTGACAGGCAAGGTTCCTAGTTCTCAGAACAAAACACTCTTATGTGATTTTGTCTCAGATTTTTTACAACTCTGGCTCACATATATATAATATGAAATACAGGGCTTGCTAAGATGACTGACCCCTCAAGTTGATTGCTAATTATTAATTAACTTTTGAAAAAGCCCGTTAACTGAAGTCCGCCTTAGTGTTTTCAAACATTCGAGGAAACCTGTCCATAGGTCAAGCCTTGTGAAATGACTCCGAGCTGGCCTCAGGTTAGCCGAGTGAACCGGTTTGATGTAGAGCTGTACCCAATGGAAAGACCCTCCATTTCACAATCCTTGTTGTTTCAGATTAGAACCTTCATTCACACCGTGAACACATAAATAAAAAAGCTATAGACCGATATCTCCATAAATACCCCGAGGTCTTTTGCTCTTTGAAATTTCTTTAATGTAGCGCTAGTCTTCGTAGTGCTAGTATATTATTGTTTGCTTGCACTGCATTGTATGAACGGTTATGAGGAAATTTAAAAAATAATGTATTACATTGATAATAACACCAACACACAAATGAATGATTTTCCTTGAAATAAATCATTTGTAGGAGGCGTTTAAAATGTAGTGAGTTACAAGTTTATTTGGGTGATATTTTCACATAAGATAAACCACTTAAAGATAAATATCAGCATCGCTAAAACTGTCTACAGAGAAATACCACAATCGTAAAAACTGTCTGCAGTGAAATTCCGCGATCACAAAAAAGTGTCTGCGGTGAAGATCTGTCATTGCAAAAATGCCCACGGAGAATTTCTGTCGTTGAAAAACCCTTCCACGTAGAAATTCCATCGTTGCAAAAAAATTACCGTACCTGTAATCCCATTGTGATAAAACTGTTTATAAGATAATTTCACTGATTTTGAATTACGTATGTTATGGCTTTTTGAAATAAAGTTTCTTCAAAAAGAGATTTGCGTTATTCAACATTCAACATAGGCTTTGTAAACTCTTGCGGAAATTTTCTCTGTCTCGACCTTTTTCATCATGGAAATAAATGCAACTGTTAAATTTACACAATACTTTTCGGGTCTTGTTGTTGGCTGTTTGGGAAGTGGTAAATCTACATTAGTAGCTCAAATGTTAAAGTACAGAGATGAAGTGATGGACCCTCCACCTACGGAAATAATTTACTGCTATGGTGCTTTAATCCCTCCAGTTGTTAAACCTACCTAACATTACGTTTCATGCAGGGGTGCCCAATGAAAAGCTGACATGAACATATATCTGAACAGGCTTTACTGATTTTAGACGATTTATTAAATGAAGTGAAAAATAACGAAATGGTCGAGAAAATCTACACGCGATACAGTCATCATCTCAATTTCTCTGTGTTATTAATAACTCAGAACCTCTTTGCTCATTCAAAAATCATCCGTACAAAAAGTTTAAACACTCAGTTCATCTTTCTGCTTGAGTCACCCAGAGACATATGTATATAGGACAGATTCGCACCTTGGCGTCGCAAACAGGTTACGGTCGTATCATTGAAGCCTTTAAAGATGCCACTCAGGAACCCCATAGTTATTTACTACTTGATTTAACTCAGAGTTGCCCTGATGTTCTGAGATTGCGTAGTAAGATTTTTCCTCACGAAAGACCTATCATGGTCAATGTGGACTTTTCCTCACGGGTTTAAAAACGACGACTGTCATTTCTAAATTGACCGAATAGGGAGATGTTACAACAATGATTCCTCTGGTTGTGAAGCATCGTCATTTTCTAGGAGCTTAGAAACACTCGAATCCACAGCATCCATATGAAAGTATTAATGCAACATGCAACTCTTAATCAAGTTAAAGCTCTTGTGAGATCTGTTGTGAGATCTGTCATAACATTCTACATCGTAGAGTTGCCTGGACACAACCCATTAAGCAGCATTTGATGAAAATAAAAGGTTTAGCCTATAAAAAAATTTCATTAAGGGCCAAGAAAACTTATCTGAATCAACGTGAAAACGGATTCCTGCTATCGCTTTTGCTAGGAAGTGTAGCTGCACCTATTTTGAATAAATTAATTAGTTAAGAACATGCAAAAGTACGTTTTACTACCTGCTCACGAATATCAAAGATTCCTTCACATTACACCCAGAGTGTCCCTACGCCATTGCGACCCACTGAATATAGCCAACCTAAGTCTGAGCCGAGTGTGGTCTATGATGGTGAAAAAAAAAAAACGTAATAAGCAAGTGGATTTTCAAATCAACGAGATTTTAAAAACATCGAATTTGAATGTGCATCAGAAAATGGACCTTTATTTAAATACACTTCAAAAATATCTAAGAGCAAATCACCATGAAGCCCAGTCGAAACAAACAACCTTTCCACTCAAACGGAACCTCAAACCCCATCAAACCTGTCTTTAATGCCCCAGACACCATCACCGCAATCCCTTCAAAAGACACCTACTTAATCTGTATCCACAACAACTTGTCTATCCACCCGATTTTCGCATGTCTGCAGGCTTAAAAGAAAAAAACCCATGACGATGGCGATATCGCGATGGATAGCGGAACCGACGAAACCTACAGGGTTGTGTATAACCTTTTGCTAGGGGTCTGGAAAATAAACAAAACTAAGTGGAATGTTCTGCGGTTGATAATCAAAAAGTACGTTTATTTCTGCTTTTATCACATCAATATTTAGTGTGGCCACCACCTGCTTCTCGAACAGCACGCATCCGTTTCGGCTTTAATTTCTTGTGCAATGTTGACACAGCTGCGGCGTCTTTTGCCGCTGTTATTAGCAATGATGTTTTTGCTTTCCTGCGATAATTTCTCGGGCCTACCCTCAGCAAATTCGGCATGGCAGTTATCATAACCTTTCTTCCAATTGTCCGTCACTCATCTATCCAATCGATTTAACTTGTTCGCAACCCATTTGCGATTAATAAAAGACGCACCTGCTTCCATTGCCTCTCGATATGCATTTGCACGAACTCTATCCATGAAACACTACTCTTCACTGTCATTTATTAAACCAGCCATATTTGTTTGATACCAATAGATGCACAATGAACTACTCTCTGCCGAAGCGTCATAAGAGTGTGCTACAACGCTGCGGTTTAAGTCGCAGCCCCCTAGCAAAAGGTTATGCACAACCCCGTACAATGAGATTGGACGCCCAGGAAACGTAGTGAGTTTGCCTGTTGAGCAGACCTCCCCACGTACACGTTTCATCGAGATACTTTGAAAGAGATCTGATGTTATTACGTGGAATATAAAAGGAACTGTGTCAATCGGCAGGAAATCAATACGAGGATCGAACGTTAATAGTTTAATACAAGACGTATTATCTCCTAACCCTAACCTGAAGAAGCCCCCACCTGGGTGAGCTCTGTTTGCCAGCATGATACATCATATCAACATCCCTGAAGAATTAATCATGAATCCAGTGTACCAGTCTGTGGACACACCTGACACGTCAAAGCTTGCTTGGTTGCATTACGACAAATAACAATTTAATGTAAAAAAAATTAGTTTGTAATGCTATGATAAAATTTATTTTAATGTCTGTAAAATTTAAATGAAAATGTAATTAAATGCATGAAAACCAGTGATTATGTAATTTATTTATTTATTTATTAGAGATTAAAAGAAACAAACATAAATTCAATCTGAATTTGAAAAGTTTATTTGAACAAATGAATATACAGAAATTGAATAAAACAAATAATAATAATTAGAATAATTAAACAGAGTAATTTAAAGGTTTACAGCATTGGTTCCATTTGGATTTTAGACGGGTATTAAATTCATAGTTGACATCTTTGAAATAGACCTACTGCTCGTAATTAAGCTATGCAAGACAACTAACTTGATGGTCTGGGATCTATACTGGGTGTTTCATAATTGGTGTTCCGTCTTTAGGTCCAGATAACGGCTCAAGGGGAACAGGTGGGGGGAAAATGAATATTGATTATTTGGTTTTGATGTCCACTAATTCCGAATAAAAACATTTCGCGTCCCTGGGGGTAGGGGTAAATTTTGAAAATTTTAATTTTGTAGGGGTAGGGGTTAGACCCACAGAGTAAACAGAGCATTTACGGCCTCAAAAGCGCGTCGCCTCTTGGCAGCCATCTTGTGGTGGGACGATGCCGCGTTTTACACTGTAGAAGCCATACTCAAAATAGCGAATAATCCGCTTTTTACATGGTATACGTTGATTTTCATGTGAAATTTTTATATTTTCCCAAAACTTTGTTTCATTGATGCACAAAAAAGTGATTTTTTAGGTAACATTCATCAATTTCATAGGAAATAAAAATTAATGTTCAACTGCTACATGGCCACACTTTTACCTTTTACCTTTTACCTTTCACCACACTTTTACCTTTTTTTTTTAAATTCGATTTTTTACTTTTTTCTGAACTTTTTAAGGTGAATGTGTGTGCTTTAAAATTTTTATTTTATATATTTTATTTTATTCTTTTTAGTCTTTATTTATAAAAAATAAGCTTTTTATTTGATATCTACAAAATCCAAAAAACCTTGGAAATCTGCCGTCTGATATCGGGTAAACGTTTATATAAAATACTTTATGCTGGCTTAATCATAAACAATGCTCACCACAATCAACAACTTTGCTAGCACTGATGATCAAATTAGCAACGATAACAATAAACAACAATACAGTTAGTCGTTACGTCATGATTGCACTGTATATAATGTATATTGAACTTAAATATTAAATAACTTACGAATAAATGAAAGACTAGTGAAATTAAAGATCGAAACATGCATTATCATCTATAAGACGCCGTTGTGGAAAGTTGCAGAGCTGTAGGTAGTCAGGAAGTGGGCAAAATATTGATTACCAAAATTTTTCCTTCCATTTTTCGATAGAAAAATTATTACATCATGTTTGGAGGACATCTCCAGTATATATTTAATTATTTATCTAAAAGTGAACCTTTTGAAAGCATTTACCAGCACCTTACATTGATAATACTGCTGAAAAATGACTGAAATTCTTTGATATTTTTATCAAACAAACATTTTTGAGAAAACAAAAAAATTTTAATGTTGGGGACACAAAGAAAGGCTGGTGATATAATTTGCAGCGATTTGGGCACGGGTTGAAAACGACCCACGATTGAGCCATATAACGCACGATGACTTACAATTCTCTTTTTTTTCTTATCTGTGAAAAGATAACCCGCTGTCTTTTGCTGTTCTCATGTTACATCCGTATGCCACGCAGTAGTTTGGAATGTTGTTCACTCATTCCACGGTAGCTAAAGTAGAAAAAAACCGTTCCCTACCCTCAAATACGTGCCTAAACACATAAAAAGTAACGGGGAATTTGCGATCTGAGTCCCACCAAAAGATGGCCACACGAGAGTTTCCGGTGGCGACGCAGCTGGCTAACGCATCTAATGCTGCATGATCGCTCTGTTTACTCTGTGGTTAGACCCCATGTGTTATTTAGAAAGTTGTAGAGCATCAGTAAAATGTGGGTTTAGCAAAAAACCCGGTGAAAAAATCTCATGCCCTGCCCCCTTTAAAAAGTGAGTGGGTAAAGTGAAAGGTATGGCTAGCCGATGTGGACAAAAACCATACTTATTAGAAAACAGTAGGGCCTACATTTGGAAAATTAATGAGAATGAATGAGTCGTTACCCTGAAGAGCTAATAAACTCCACTGGGCTTTTCCCCCCAGGAAAATCATTATGAAATTTGAAAAGTGTACATGGGAAATGGGAAATGAGTTTTTCTGTTTTTGTCTACATTAACTAGCCATACCTTTCACTTTACCCACTTGATAAAAAGGCAGGGAATGAGATTTTTTCACCGGATTTTTTTGCTAAACCCACATTTTACATGATGCTCTACAACTTTCTAAATAACACATGAGGTCTAACCCCTACCCCTACAAAATTAAAATTTTTAAAATTTACCCCTTCACCCCCAGGGACGCGAAATGTTTTTATTCTGAATTAGGGGACATTAAAACCAAATAATCAATATTCATTTTCCCCCAATCTGTTCCCCTTGAGTCGTTATTTAAACCTAAAGACGGGACACCAATTATGAAACACCCTGTATACAGTAAAATCCCATTACAACGTACTTCAAGGGAACTGGAAATTTGTACGTTATATATTCACTTTGAATGATTCAAATTTCACGAGTAAGTCGTTTAAAAACAGTGCGTTGTATAAGTGTTGTTCAAGATGTCATCCATAGAATAACCCCTGGCTGCTAATTTCAGGTAATGTAGGTAGTGATGACCGCAGGTGTCAGTCATCTGATGTTGCACTATTCTCGTGTTGTAGATCCATTTTTTCGCTTGCATAAACATGAATGGTTGGAATTGTGGTTGAGGAAACATTCTGAAAGAATCGAAGATGTATGCTTGTTTGTTGGAGGGTATAAAGAAAGCCACCAGTGTGTGCCTGGTTTACTGGAAAGGTCCCTATTAGCTATGAGCAAAGATGGGTGAACAGGTTTGAGCTGCAGTACCAAATCCGATGGGAAAACACCTCTTGCCATAGGACATGTGAATGGATCTCTCTCGGGGGCACTCCACAGTTCTTGTGTATCCATCGAACTTAATTCGTGAAATCGAAGCTCTCGGTTCTGTCTATATTGATTTCCAGGAGATTCTGATACTGATAATAAGCAATCAGGTTCACTGAATTAGCTAAAGGTTAGGAAAACTGAACTTTGATGCTTAGCATACCATTACGTATAAGGTTATATCTATCTGTATAACAATTCCTGTCCCCCGAAAGATGAAAGGCCAGAAATGTATAACCAGAACCGTAATTGAACTGGCTGACGTCAACATCTGTCTTCTTTCCAAATCTCAAGTGATTTCATGGAATGAACAAACTCTCTCAGGTACAAACCAGAGGAAAATTCGATGTCAGAGGGTTTAGAGGAATTGCACGAGTATCCAATGAGAGGGAGAAGAAAGGTATTTTGAAATGTTGAAAGTTGAATGGGTTCGAAGTATAAGAATCATTCTGGGCTTCAGTCATTGTAAATGCAAAAATCAAACGGGAAGGAAACTGTCCAGTAATTAAATTCTGTATGACGTGATTTCTAGTTCCAGTAGCAATTCTCACTGTCCCCATTTCAACTCGTCCGATGGGGTAAAACGCATTAGTGCCTTGTAGAGTCTTTGCGTGTGCTAATAGTGTAGCTGTGTTAACTTTAACTCTCTCAACATTCAGCGTTGCTTTTCGGATTGTAATCTGGTAATTTGGATTAGCTACATCAGACATCAGAGCTAAGGAGGGTTTACTTCTGTAAAGTCTCAAACGAAAATCCATAGAGTTTACCAGCAATCGATACTGATGAAAGATGTCTAAATGGAGGGGGCCTTCCATGTAGTAAACGCCTTTTCATGCGAGTTTTTTACGTAACTTAAACCCGTTGTTTGTATCGTTGGCATTGTCCATTTTACCACTCGTGTCTTTACAATACCCAGCTGTTGTGAGTTGACTTTGTTTAGAAGCCTGACCATAGGTCAAAAGACTTTCAAATTAAGATCTGTATGGATGTAAGTTATTGCTATGACTAACATATCGCCCAGATTAGCAGTCGATTTGTGAGAATAGTGAATGCAAGAAAAGGTTCACAGTACCAGTTTTATCACCAGCTGGTAGCTGTCCATCTCCTTTATTGATAACGACTTCTAAGCTTAATGTAATTTGATCGAGATCCATATAAAAATCTGCCAAACCAGGTACTTAGAGTTCGATAGGTCCGTCTTGGCTGATGATAGCTGTTTGTTGGTATCCTGTTACATGTTGTTTTTCCTGTTGACCACTCGTGGCGGAATAGAAAAAATGTCGAGATCACTGTTGAAACATTCGGTGCTCATCTAGTGTATCATTGACGCCATGATTAGGCCTAAAGCTACGACCACCCGCAACTCAAACATCGCCGGGGTCACGCCTTCTAAGCTAATAGCTGACGAGAAAATAGCCGACCATTCTTCAACCATTAGCCGATCTCCTCTTACAGAAAATAAGAAACTACGCCAACGATAAATGTAATGAACTACTAAAGTGCTTCAGTGCAATAGACTTGAAATTCGCGGAGGTGACGGAGGGCTGTAGGGAAGCTGAGTGCTAGCTGGCCAACGTTAAAAAAGAAGTCGAATCTCAAAATTCACTCATACGTGACTGTGAATCCCAGATTGATCAAGTTGAAGAATATTCGCGAAGAGCAAACATTCGGATTTTTAACCTCCCTGAGGACCCTGGAGAGGATTTATCCGCCAAAGTTAAATCTCTGATAAATGATAAGCTAAACATCCAGACTGAACCCCAGCAAATCAAGATCGTGCATCGACTGGGGAGAAGCACCCATTCTCGCCCACGCCCCACTATCGTCCAGCTGTCATCTGTAAACCTGAAAGATAAAATCATAAAAAATCGCCGTAGACAAAGAGGCCTGGATTTCATTATTTCCGAGGACTTAACTTCGAAACGGTATAAACTTTTTCGCCTAGCCCGGCAAAGTCTCGGTGCGAACAACGTCTGGACTTTCAAAGGCAATGTTTATTTTAAGAATTCCGCCGATGTAGTCTCAATGATCGCATCGGAAGAACATCTTAAAAACCTGTGATACATTTTTCAACTAATTCATCTCCCACTAATGTATTTGTTTTACACCAACATGTCGTGATGAATTTTTTCACTTAAGCCTCCGCTTGCACTTCCTTCCGTCATAACTTCTCTCCTCTTACTAATCTACATTTGCAAATTTTCCTCGCCATTTCTTCACTCGCCTCTCCCTCCTCCAACTGCTTTTACTAAGCCTTTTATGGCTCCATATTATTCTCTATCGACTTTCAATTCCCTTGTTAAATCTAAGGACCATCTACTCTCTTTCCTTTACATAAACATCAGAAGCATTTTTTCCAACTTTGACCTTTTTGAAAGTTACGTTTCTCAACTATGTATTAAACCTAATTTAATAGCCCTCACTGAAACATGGAAAACTGATTACAAAGATATCCCGCCCCTCATGAACTACTCCTCACTTTCGATTAATCGCACCGGTAAAAAAGGTGGTGGCATTACAGCTTACTTTACCTGTGATTTCCCCCTTAAATTTAATCGATAAGTACACCAATATTTTTCCGGATTACGAAATTTTGTATCTAACTGCCCCCAAGAATATCACTATCCTCATTATCTACAGACCTCCTAATGGGTACATTAATAACTTCTTTGATCACTTAGAATTTCTTCTGTTCCTCCCCATTACCCGCAATTCCCACTGTTATATTTTAGGCGATTTCAATCTTAATTTTAATGATACCTCATCAGAAGATACTACATTGTGTATGAATCTTTCAGCAGCAGCTGGCTTCCAGCTCCAAATATCAGTTAACACTTACCATAATATTCACAACGGTGCCTTCTCGCTCATCGATCAAGTATTCACCAATCATCCAGATGTTGTTCAAGGAGAAGTTTTTGACTTTCTAATCGCTGACCATTTTCCGTTATTCATTATAACTGAAGCAATCCCGTCAAAGGGTCCGTCCTCTCTCACACAACCCTTGCATATTATTACTCCTTTTCGCAAAGCCATCTTCTTAAGTTTCCTAGAGATAACGGACTGGGATACCATATTTTCGGAAGCAGAATCCACAGGCCTTTCCTTGTTATCCTCCTGCTTACGCCATTTTCTATTTAGGTTACTACCGTCATTTCTCTTCCCTTTCCTTCACTGAATACAAGAACAAATTTGCATTCAGAAATCCATGGATGACCCACGATTTATTGAAACTTCTCAACGAAAAAAACCAAGCATACAAACTATTGAAAAAATTCCCATCTTCCATCAATCGACATAATTATAAGACTCTCTTAGCTCAATGTAAGAACAAGAAAAAATACCATAAAAATTTATACTACTCAAACTTAATTAGAAACTCGAACTTCGCACAACGTAAATGGAAAAACATTAATTCATTACGAGGCAGCAACCGCCCCTCAACCCTTCCGGATATTTTCAGTGGCTCCTTCACCACCAATAATCTGGACGAGTTCCTTTCTTCTTTCTTTCCTTCCCGACTCGATACGCCTACTTCAACTTCTCCAACTTCTCCTTTAAGGCTCTCTTCCAACGCCCCTGAGTCTTTTTTTCGTGTCTCCTGCAACCCCCGAACAAAACTTAACGTTATCAAATCTCTCCCCGCCTCCAAAGTTACCGATTCCTTAGGCATCCGGCAAGATATAGTGACCTTCTCTGCCTCAGCTCTATGTACTCTTTATCTATAGTTTACAACGACTCAGTTTTAACAGGCATCTTTCCAGATGAATTAAAGTTGGAGAAAATTGTTCCTATCTTTAAAAAAGGCAATCACAATTCCTTTTCCAATTATCGCCCAATCACAATCTTACCGATCTTTTCCAAGATTCTTGAAAAACTGTTTTTCCGAAGCCTATCCCAATATATCCATGTCAACAAGTTATTATCACCCAACCAACACGGTTTCTCCACTCAGAAAGGAGTAATCTCTGCCATCCATGAATTAATTGAATACGTTACTTCTGAACTGGCTAAAAAACAAGTGCCAATACCAATTTTCCTCGACTTTAAAAAAGCTTTTGACAATCTTCCTCACCATATACTGATTGATAAATTAAATCATAGTTACGGCATTCGCGGTAATGCCCTCACCTGGATCGAGTCATTCTTAAAAGATAGATCGGTTTCCCTAAAGATCCGCGGGACAAGTTCCTCCTGTATCAATTTAACCTTCTTCCCCATGATGGGGTACCCGGGTGCCATTTTCGTTTTTAACATAAAAATTCTCTATCATACATTCGTATTTTTCCCGTGGTATTTTTTGACATCTCTAAGTTGGTAATCCTATGCAGTTTTATGAAAAAATAATTTTAAAAAAAGTTTGTGTAATTTCAAAAAAAATTTTGAAAAGTCTTTTACACTTTACATCCATGATAAGGGCACACGGGTACCCCTACAACTATTACTCAAGAAAACGATATAAAAAACGATATAAAAATGATAAATCACACTTTAAACGAATTTTAATTACAAAATTACAATATCAATCAGTAAAAACATCAGTTCAAAAGCTTACACATTTGCAGAACAAGCATAACATTTTGTGATTGTTTTGGTATGCTCATCACAAACTGGGCGATGACAATTGGAACAAGATTTTCTTGTTTTTCTACGTTTTTTGGTGGATTTGCAAACATAACAACTTCCAGTTACTATAAGGCGACCTGAGGAATTTCTGCGTTGTTCTTTTTCACCTGCACGCAGATCCTATGTGATCTTCGGAACATCCAATATTCTGATTTTATATAATAAATAAAAAAATAAAATTAGGTATGTATTTGGCGAAAACTGATGATAAAGGTCGTATGTTTAAAATCAGATTAGAACGTAATTTTGCAGGTCTTTTTGTTGACTTCTTCTGGTTCTTCCTCTTCTTCTTCTGTTTCTACTGCGGGTTTTTCAACTTTTTTGAACACTGCACTCGCCCTCTTCGTTTGTACCCACTCGTCAGAAAGGACTCCAAGCTGTTGCCTCTGGGTCGTTTTACATGCGAATGAGTAGGAAATGTTGAATTTCGTCTTTTAACACTCCCTCTACCGCTCTGAACTCTAACACCCATTTCCTGTAGGGCACTACCATCAGCCTCCTTCATTCGTGATGACAGCGACTGTTTGAGATTTTGACCATGTATCACATCATTAAAAATGGAAACACCACCCTTTAGGGTATGGCGACCGAGAATCTTACCCATGGATTTGAGTAAAGGTGTTGCAAAGCGAAACAGATTTGAAAATACTGAACCAATCCCATTGCCCCTCTGGAACACTGACCCTCTAAACACCGTTCCCTCTCTGGTTTAAATAGTAACGTGAAATTACTTCTTGGTTCGGATGAATTGGGATATGCATCTTGAAGTAATTGATGAGGAGAGAAAAGAAACCAACCTCGCACTACAGTTGTTTCTTACGAAAATGTAATTTCACTACGGTTTTGTCTGTTAAAATCCCCGTGGTCTGAATGAACAGCGATTTCAATCGTGTCTATGACGTTTTTATTAAGGGAAAGTAGTCGGGTGAATGAAAAACCTGATAAATCGCCTGGCATGTGAAACTGGAATAATTCGTAGGAGCGCACAGTGGGCAAAAATGACTATCTAGCCGGGAAAAAATCATTTTGCGTACTTTTAATTTAAACTTTTTTTCGTGGAAATATCTCTATTAGTAACCGATATTACTTTATCTTACAAACAAAATGTCATTCGAACTCATCAGCGTTTTTGAATACCAAATTATACATGTTTGCCACATTGGCTATACTCAGTTATATCGTCACAAAATAATCGAAAACTTTGTAGAACACAGTGTTTTCATCATTTTGAGCTGATAAGCGATAGTTGTAGGCCTTTCAGTTATTTACATACGCATGTGAGAACTGGCATTTTACACAGACTTTTAAAACCCGTGTCAACGGGTGTTACAATAACATCAACTGCTCTGAGTAGAGCGTGTTCTACACATCAGACTGTGTTAAAACCATAGTGCGGTAAAGTGCGGAAAAAACTTTATTACATTTTTTGTACAATGATGTAGCCCACCGAAATTACTCATGGAGAACTCTGTGACGTGCTCCTGGATAAAATTTACTCATGGACTCTCGCTACCATCGTTTGTCATCAGGAAATAAGTTTGGAGAATTGTTCTGAACATATTCTTGTGAGTGTGAGCAAAACAGTTCAAACTTTACATGAAGTTTTCTTTATTAATACATCTAGTATCGTTTGAATTATTGATCATTGATCATATCAATTATGTTTCGGGGAAAGTTCTGATATTAGAAAGAAAATGCGGTATTAGTATGGGACTGATATTTTCATGACCTTGTACATATGCATAATACTGTATAGTGTTACTTACAAAGTATGTATATGTACTTAAAAATACATCCTCTGCTCAAGAATTACACGAAAAATATTTTTTTCCGGCTAGATTGTCATTTTCGCTCACTGTGGAGCGGTGCAAATGTGTTGCCCACAATTTGCGATAGTATGATGTTTGTATACATATAATAACCATGCATACCTCGTGTAAGATCGATTGGGGTTGAACCTTCGTCAATAACGAGTTCCAAGTCGGAAAGTTCAGCTTGTAAACCCAAAGTGTAACATAGGCCCTCGCTAAAACTAATATAACGGCCTTCTGTGCATTTGAAATGAAAACATTTGTTAGGCGTGAGATTGATTTTGTAAAAAGTCTGTTCTTTCAGTGAAATCAACTTAACGGCAGCATCAACAACATAACTATGACTATCAAAGGACCCTTCAGGAATTTTTAAGATGCGATGTTCTGGAGTGGCTGGTGGATCAAAAATAACACAACTGATAAACCCGTCATCTCTGTCATTTAAGGGCATAGTAATAGGCGTTTTCAATTTCTTGTTCAGAAACCTGTCAGGTAAAAAACTAATGTTGACAGCCGCTGGGAATTCAATGAACCGTTTGGGGACCAACTTTGTCTCGATACCTGCCGCTCTAAAATGATCTTTTAGAAAATCAATAGCTACTACCCGACTTTGCAATTTGGTACTCTTAAATTCAACAATCTTTTGGTACAAGGAAACCGACTTGGGATACCTTAACGTAACAGAAAAATCAGACACCCACTTAAATGGCAAGTTGTAATCTGGAGTTAGAGAGAAACGTTCCTCGTAGAATGTATTTGGCAAAACATTGAACATCTTACAGAATTCAGGCGTGTTAAATCGAATCCCTACATTCAGAGGCAAACTCATGGTGATGTTTTGGTGTAAAGAAGTGTTCTGGTAAAAGAGAACGCCTTTCAAATAAGCTTGTAAGACCAATTCAACTTCGATTATGAAAGACTGGAGTGTTGGAATTCTTACCGGCGAAACAATGTTGAAATTGACTTGTTCATCTATGAGATCATTCTTAAAACCGATTTCGAAAGTGTTGTTTATAACCGTAATGTTCTTGAAAAGGGCCGGGAAATGTGTTTCCGTTAAATCAACCTCCCATCGGCCTTGAAAATGTAGCATCCGTGTAATAAAATGAGCTGTTGTATTGGAATGAATCTGCTCACCCGTAAGTGAATTTGATGGCAACGTAATATAAAAATCAGTGTCTTTATACATGATGGTGGTTCACGAACCCAACTGCTGTCAAACGCGACTTGTCAAGCGTTTAAAAGATCTACCTCTCGAACCCAGCTGTTCATGCTGTCTGGGTAACCTTGCCATTTCACAAAAGCTTCACGAAAACCTCGCCTTATGCGCCAGCGATTAATCCGTTCAATGTTAAAAACTTCAGGCTTTTTCACCTTTTGTAAATCTTGATCGTAGAATACACCTGAGATCTCGCGGGCATCGTAATCTTTAATTTTATACACAACAGCTTTCTATAAATGATTTTTGAAACCTCAAACCCCTCCTCAGTTCAGTTTGGAAGATAGCCTTTATCGAATATGTTTTTCAATTTCGAAATACGTATGTAATCTCCAATTTGCAATCTCGGGTTTGTTTGCGGCGCTGCTGTATAATAACTCTGTTGTTTCAGCCATAGGGTTGGGTATTTCGCTCGTTAACACCCGCCCTGTGGACGCAGTTGTTGTAGCTTAGCATGAGGTCAGATAAGACGTCGATGTACCTGTGTTTGTTGGCAAATGTAAAAAACTTAAACATCCGCGTTTTTAACGTACGGTTGAATCATTCGATCGTAACAGCTTTCAAATCTGATTCTGTGGCAAAGAAATCGATGTTGAGTTCTTTAAAATAGTCTTGAACGTGCTTGTTTAAAAACTCCTTCCCTTTATCGCTATTCACTTTTACAGGAACATTGCCAACTGTGAAAATATTTTGAAAGGCTTTCTGAAATCGAGTCCCGACTTCGTTTTTAGGGGAATGACCCATGCATAGCGCGAGAAAACATCAATGCAGGTAAGTAGAAATTTATATCCATCGTTCTGTTTTGACAGGCTGGTTAGATCAATCAAGTCCACTTGAAATTGTTCGAATGGAGCATATACGAGGAATGCCGAACCGTTTTATACGAGCATATACGATTACGAGGAATGCCGAACCGTTTTATGCAGTGTATACGCTCTCAAGGCCCCTTAACCATTCTCGTGCTCTTTTTCAGAATGATTTGTTTGTTTAGCTAACCTTTCACACCACTAAATCCTGCTGGATTAGCTGGGTTAGAAAATGGATTAGCTGGGTTGGAAAATGGGTTAAATTAAACTATGTATAGAACTCATCTGTATTTATAAGCCTGTATATGCGAGTTCAGTCCCCTTTTAGCCTTCATTAGTCACTACTCAGGTACATACTTGTCAATTGAAACACTGTAGCAATTAGCTGAAAATTAAAAAACAAACAATACGCCTTAAAACAGAAGTAGTAGTTTTAATTAGAAGAAAGTGTAAAAGGGTTTGAAAAAATTTGGTTTTCTACAAACAAAAGTTAATTAGTAATTAGGCAATCAACTTGAGGGGTCAGTTATCTTAGCAACCTCTGTATTTCATACTATATATGTGTGAGCCAGAGTTGTAAAAAAAATGTGAGAAAAAATCACATAGGAGTGTTTTGTTCTGAGAACTACAGTAGGATCCCTTGCTGTCACACAAGTGCTCAGCACCCTAGAATTTTGAAATTGATTTTATTTTCAGCTTCAGGACATCGGAACATGGCCGCCATCACGTGATTAATCAAGAAAATGTCATCAGCCAGATGAGTGACCACACCCGAGATTGGAAACCCGATCAGAAAGTAATCAATCAAGAGCCCCACTCCATTGGCAACAGCAAAATCAAATGTAAATAAAACCATGCCCAAAAGACCCACAACCAAAAATGACCACACCCAAAAAAGGACATTCCCAAAAAGACCCACACACAAAAGAGGACCACCCAAAACAAGGACCACCAATCAAAACAAGGACCACCCCCAAAAAAACCACCCCCAGAGGGTCAGAGTAGAACCAAAAAAAGGTAATGCCAAAGAAAAACACCTGCCCAAATAGCCTCGGGATACAAATCAAGGTTAAGGGTCCCAGGGGAACTGAGCGCATTCCAGAACAGGTCGAGAACAAAAGAAAAACTGTCGGCATCGTTTGATCTTTTGAGAAATCACTTCCTCCACATTCCATCAAGCCTATATCGATGGTTCTTCTGCTCTTGGAGAAATCCACAGATATAGAGGAATAGATCGGCAATGCCCGTACCTTTCTCATTGGCACTAGTGACGCCAACTGCCGCCATCTTACCGTACTATACGTGTAAGCAACAAGAACTCGATTCATATGCTTTTTCTTAGAATATTTAATGTTATAAAGTAATTAAGTAAGTTAGAATAAAATATAAGGTACAATGGTGAATACGTGTGTGGTGTTTGGTTGTAATTTTTCGTATTCTGTAGTGACCTAAGATGGCGGCGGAATGTAAGCGAGGCTTCAACGAACACAATGGCATTGCCGATCTATTCCTCTATATTTGTGGAGAAATCTAATACCTTGAACTTCGACTTTGACATATTTGTCAAAAACAATGGTCATTTTGTCAACGTGCTGTATGCCAGGTATTGACTCAAAGAACGAACCGTATCAGTGGTAATTACTACAGACATGTCCTCATTGTATGCATGTGACGTCGTAGCTGCGCGCGCAGATCTCGTATGCCAGCCCCCTGTACCTTTATTATCGGACCGTCCTCGTACATCGGGGTTATCACGCTCAGAAGTGATTATTCATGCTTCAATAATCATCATACATCATAGGAACACAATTTCCCTCTACGGGAGAAAATACCATTATTTTCATTTCATAAGTTTCTGCTTACTATGGATCCTTGACAAATCATGTTGTCAAGCTCAAATTCACAAAAGGATCGGTATCATCAACTACGTTAAAGGAACATCCGCCAGTAACTACAAATTCATCATGTCCCTTCCCTTCGAGTCCGTTTCCAGATCGTCTTTACCCATTTTTTTTTATCATTGATATTTTTTTTTAACAATCCGCTCGTCTAAAGTTCAACAAAGGCTCACACTGACAAGAAACGCAAAAATTCCTGGAAAAACTTCCCCTGAATCAAGCTAACAAAGATAACAACAAAGCTCATAATATCATTATTACCAACAACAAAGAGAAAGATAACAAGATTGTTTCAAAAAAAATAAAGCAAAAGATGCTGTTTAAGCATATAATTAAGCAATAGGTATAGTGCAGACCATTTGAGGGATCAAAAATCCTCACAGTAAAATCAATAAGTAGCTACATTCTTCAGCTACTTAACAATCAAAGATACGCACAAGCTTCATTGTTTCAGAAGACAAAGGGTATCTAGTGCATTGAACTCGTTCGGATTTTCCTGAGACCAGATATTTACAGCCTGAGCCACCTCTCAGTCTGACTTAAATCTTCACCCATTCAAAATCTTTTCAAGTTGTTCAGAAAATACGGGATCTGCAAGGCCCGGATCTTTCACATGGAATATTATTTCCTAATACCCCATTCGCACTACAGCTGGGCTAGATCGAGTTGAGCTACCTTATTCGGGCTAGTTCAGCTCAGGCTGGCTGACGAAGCCAAACCGTTCGCACTACTTTCTAGCCTAACCGAGTTTTATCAGATTCGGTACCACTAAAACCTGAGCTTGTTAATAAGTCACTGTCACTGCTATCAGTGCCACTATTTGCATTGTCGTCTTCCATGTTTTATGTTGCCGTGTCTCTCTCATGTCTTTTTTTGTGCGTGAAATAACTGAAACAATGATATTTTGAAGAATGTTTGTTCGTTATTGCCCTTTCCCTCAGTCAATATGTCTAGAACTTAACACCTAATTTCACGGAAACCCCTGCACCATTTAAATCAATTTAAAAAGAAAATTCCAAAACATTTTTCTACCATTTAAAAAAAAAGTGCTCCAAAACCGGGTCCTTATTAAATTTGAAATGGATCTTTAAAATGAAAGGAGAACATAAATATTCAATGAAAGAAAAGCATTTATTTCCTTTAAAATCAATCATAAAAGGCAAATTCAAAAACTTTTAATGAAATATCAATTTCTTCAAAGGCATATTTAATTCTAAAATCATATAAAAGATCAATAAGATGTTAACAAACATCAGGATAATAATTAAAAGAGAGAACAAAGCATATTGAATGGCTACGATGTGGATGTGATATAAAAGAACCAATGACGTTCTTTGATATATGTCATTGAAAAGAACATGCATCAAATTTTCAAAATTTAATTTTGAGTAAATTTTTGAGAATAATTTTTATTAATAATGTAAAAATGACTGTTAATAAAGATCAATTAAAGGTTATTAAATCGGCCTCGGTGGCTCAGCGATTGCGTGATCGCCTCTGATGCCCGAGTACGCGGGTTCGATCCCGGCCGAGGACGACGAGGATTTTTCAGGGGGAAATCCTGAGATCACGCACTTCCTTCGGAAGGGAAGTACAGCCGTTGGTCCCGTGTAGTCGTTTGCCGGCTGCACATTAAAGAACCCTTGCGAGGCAAAATTTGCGGCCCCTATAACGCCGTCCTGAATTGACCATAGCAGTTGACAAGGACGTTAATACCAAACAAACCAAACCAAAGGCTATTAATAACGCATTATTTTCATGCATGGGGACGAGTTTTAGTGTCATTGTGGCAAAAATAAAAAACCTATTTGCCTCCCATTTTAGATGCGTAAAAACATTTAAGGCCTTCTATAATCTAGTTGGCCATGCCATTGTCTTTAGATCACGGTCTACAGCAAGGCCTCCTGTAGACAAGGCCAGCTCACTCAGACAAAATGGCGGCAATAGAAGGCTAGCAGATGATACAGCTGAGATGGATGATTTTTAATGTTCAGTCAAAAAATGTAAAAACTGCACTATATGTTATTTTATTCACAATAGTCTTCACATTAAAATATTACAATCGTCTAACTATTTAAAATCTAGTAAGAAAAAATAATTCTCCTTGAAAAAGTCAGTTTAGCTTAATAAATCTAAAATACAATTATTGTAATATTTTAGTGAGAAGAATATTGTGAATTTTTACATTCTGTTTGCTCAGCATTTAAAAAAAAAGTCCATCTCACCTATAACATCTGCCAGCCTTCTATTGCCGCCATTTTGTCTGAGTGAGCTGGCCTTGTCTATAGATATAAATGGTCATCGAACTTCTGACATTTTCCATTGTTTCAAGCATAGCCTACAAATGCATGATAAGGAAGGTTTCAAGAATCGCAGTTTATTAAGAGAAAAGAGTGGGAAGAAACGTCAGTACGAATTTGAATGCCATAGACATTGTGCCACCTGCGTCAGCCAGTGTAAAAATATGGCAGAAAAATTGGTGAAACGCGGGCTCCTTCGCCACTATTGGAAAAAGGGACCAGTGCGCGAGCAGCAGCCGCCGAAATTTGCAAAGTGGAAGGTCAGGGTGTGACCAATGAACGGACAACACGACGGTGGTTCTCCGCGCTTTGCGTCTGGAGACATGGGCCTGGAGGATGCGCCAAGGAGCGGAAGACCCAAAGAAGTGGATGACGCAGTCCTACGGCAACAATTGGAAGCCAACCCAGGCAGCACCACCCGTGGACTAGCGGCGGACATCACAATCGAGTGTGGTCCGACATCTGCATGCCATGGGAAAGGTCAACAGGAGCGCAAGCACAACAACGGGTGAAGGTGTGTTGTCAACTGCAGGAAAAAAATCGAGGTTCTGCCACATTTAGCATACAGCCCCGACCTGGCACCTTCCGACTACCATCTCTTCCGGTCCACGGCGCATTTTCTGCGTGGACGGCGCTTCGCCAATGTCCGTGAGGTTGAAGACGCCGTGGTGACTGTTTCGCCCAGAAACCGGAGGAGTGGTTTCGCAAGGGCACCCGCCAGCTGGCTGATCATCGGATGAACACCATCGAGCATGATGGACTCTATTTTGAAGATTAGGTTGGTTGGTTGGTTTATTAGAATTTTTGGCGTCGATTACTAAGGTCATTTTGCGCCTTTTACACAAGTTATATCTGTACGCAGCACCGGACAAACACAAACATCCATGCCCACGGCGGGATTAAAACCCACGACCAGGCGGACTCGAGAACTAGAAAGCCTACGCCCTAGCCCTCTCGGCCACCTGGGGGTCTAGGCTGAACTCATCGACAAGCTGTCGATCTCGACAAAATCTAACCGTGGATAAGTGGCATATTACACATTTATACACAAGTTTACACACGTATGGCTAGATGATATACACTGATATACACAAGTTTACACATATTTACACATAATTTTACACATTTATCCATGTATACACATAAATACATACATAAACACATACCTGTAGGCCCACTATATTATTATTTTCACAGTTCAAATTTCGTAGCACAAGAGAGTACTTCATGTATGTAAATATTTTTAAACAAGTTTTTGTTAATATTTTTAGAAAATGTGTATTCTTGAGCTATGTGTATTTAGCCTGCAGGCCAGAAACGAAGGAAAAAAGATTTTAATAAGAAATCTGTTGCTAAATTCTGAAATAACGATCGCCAAGTGCATAGTCGACTGCTCTTGAATTGTAGACAAGAATAAGGCAGTTGTCGATGGTCAAAGTCTACACTAGAAAATCGACTCTGTAGACACTGTAGGCAAGTCGTGTTCATGCTAGCTCGAATCGACAAATGCATTATTAACCACGTGACCATTGACACTTGTCGACAGTCGACTGCTTGTCGATGAGCTCAGCCTAGACCCCCTGGCCTGCCTTTGAAGATTAGCAATGAGTGGTTCCTGTCTGGTGCCCATTTAAAAATTTGCGCGGTGATTGGCCACTACTTTTGACTCAACCTCTATAGTTGATGTCCAAAATTAATAGTGAGCTATGTAATGCATTCAATAGTTGGTTTATAAATTATTTATTTAAAATTTTATAAAATACATTAATTTAGGTAATATTATCTCAATAATTCTGTCTGCATTGAACTGAAAATGAAACTAAAATTTCTAAAGGATGGGTCTACCCTAGGATACTGCACGTAGCGGATAACTTATTGCTGACACGTTTCGGTGTTACACCATTTTCAAAGCTCGCATAATAGTAAAACCGGAAAAATTAATTTTGTTACTATTATGCGAGCCTTGAAAATGGTATAACACCGAAACGTGCGTCGCCAATAAAGTTAATAGTATCTGTATTGTATTATACCCATCCTTTATTTCATATTCACAACGATACTAGACCATGGAAATCATGAATAAAACTTTTTAGCTCACGATAGGGCGGTGCTGCAA
The DNA here is from genome assembly GCA_023313115.1 of Rhysida immarginata. NCBI lineage: Eukaryota > Metazoa > Arthropoda > Chilopoda > Scolopendromorpha > Scolopendridae > Rhysida > Rhysida immarginata. The sequence continues at coordinate 1,980,820 of JAHWFO010080620.1, read as the reverse complement.
GCGTTTTTAGTCCGATTGTATATGCAGCGCTATTTTTCAGAGGAGTTCCCGCCCTATCGGGAGCTAGAAACTTTAGCTTCATTTTTAAGTGGAGTTGGATGACCATCTACTATCTAAAGATCTTTGCCATGCTCGTGTTCCCAGTCCCAGAATGCATCGCGGCCAAGCTAGCTCGACATCTCGATCGAGTTTAAACTACTAGCCCCAGTCAATTCAGTTTGAGGAGATTCAATCTAGCTTAAGTTGGGCCAGATGCGTTTGCACCGCTCATTTCAAACCCGATTGAGAAGTTGAGCTAAATTGAAATGTGTAGTGCGATTGTCTAGGGCTAGTTACTAAGTCACTACTGAAATTTAATAATTTTACTTCATACTCTTTAAAATAGTACCGTCCTACTAATGCTAATTCGAAATTGCATTAATTTAATGTAATCTAATTTATTGTATTCATTGAATAATTTATTAAAGTCTTGCCTATATTCAAAAGTCAAATTTTTAATTTTTCGCTGAACGTGTCCCATGTTCGATAGAGCCGGTAATCATTCATCGCTGCCGCTATCCTTCTTAAGTTGTCTATATTTTTCTACCATAAACGATTTTAAATGGACGTTTGGCATCGTCACTCCACGTTTTTCTTTTTTTTTTTTATCGTCACTCCCAGTTTCATTTCACTCCCCACACGCTATTTGGAACTGTTTGAACCGTCGTCCTCCATGTTTTTCTTGTATTTTAGTCCCAGAATGCAACGCGGCCAAGCTAGCTCGACGTCTCGATCCAGTTCTAGGAGTTTCAATCAGGAGACGTTAAAGAGAGATCGAATCTCAGCATAGTGAATTAAAGAAATAATGGTTAATGTTAACCAAGGATAATAAAATAACAAGGTTTGCTTATGCGATGCTACCATCTAGCGAGAAAATTTGCAAACCAAGTAACTGTGACGTCACTCCTAGACCCGACGAGCGGGCAGCGCAGGAGAAATGCTTGGAATACGCTGTTCTGCTGACACGTATAATATAATTTAATAACTACTTAGAAAAACCAAAACTCGCAACGCATAAAATATTTGACATTTCCAGAAGATAAATGTTGAAAATTTTGGGTGAAAAAATTTAAACGCATTAAAAAATCCAATCTGAAATCATGCCATGATTATACTGAATACAGTGGAGCAGACGTATTTCCAGCGAGATCTTCAATACGACTTGTTAGGTCTACCAGCGGGAGACTACCACCTTGAAAAACTTTAAAGAAGAGTGATTCAAAATTAAATAATATCCGTACTTAAATTTTTAATATCAGACACTAGCAACCCATAAGACAAGTAAACGTTTTTTGAGTGAGCACCCAACCCCTCTCGATGTTTAGGAAAATGAGAACATTTGTCTGCATTAAGTAATTGAATTTAATGCGAAAACTTAAAAGATTTGTGCACCTTATTTTTATAAGTAGGCTTCGGATTTGCATATAATGCATATTTTTTCCCGAGCTAGTAAATCGCTCAAATGATGTTTTTAAGCACTTTTAGCCCCTTCTGGGCCTCCTATAAAGTAAACCTATAAAGTAACGTCCCCAAGATGGCGGAGATCGGGAGGGCATCTATATAATTTTAAGTAACTTTATTTATTTTATATATATTACTAATAAAATTGTTTGTTCAGACTCAGAAACAGTTCGCTCACATTTCCCATTACTGCATTATTGCCAATTTGAGTATTTTAAGCTTAAATTTCGTCTTTTTTTTAATGGAATCAAACAAACGGTAAAGTTGTAATAAAAACTGCTAATACAGAGCATATAATTGTTGTTTTTTTGTTTATAAACAATATTTCGTAAAATATATACATCATAAATTTCTATCAGCAATAAGTTTTATTGTACTTAAGTTTTATTGAATAAATTACTTAAGTTTTATTGTACATAAAAATGTATATTTCTGACTTTAGCGCATATTTTTGACGGGATGTTGCTTCCAACTACCGTTCATTTTTATCCAAGTATTTGCTGCTAAACAGGTAAGTTTTTACTGCATATTTTGGCGGATTTTTTTTTTTAGCGCATATACCATATTTGCGCATACTTTTGCATTTTCTAGTGCATTTAAATCCAAACCCTAATTACAAATAAAATGCAATAACCTGCTACTACTTTATCTATGGTTCAGTATATTGGCCATTTATTTTCCAGTAATGTGTTAAATTTAAAAGAATCACTGGAGAAAATGTATCATCAAAAACTTACATTTCATAAATTTATGCTTTTGGATCAACACTTTATTAAGAGTCGTGTCAGTATTTTTTCATTTTTTAAGCATATTTATGTAGGCCCCGCTCCTTTTTTTTCTTTACAGTATTGACATTTTCAAGTATTCAATTAAAAACATCATTTGAGTGAATTACTAGTTCGAGAAAAAATATGCATTATATGCAAATCCGAGGCCTACTTATAAAAATTAAGTGCACAGATCCTTTAGGTTTTTGCATTACAATAAAAACATTTTTAGTTTATGAATTAAGCTAATTTTGAATTAATAAAAAGGATATGAAAAAAATATAAGTAACTTATTAATATATCAGATCAAACTTATACATAATTATATGTAATATTTTGCGATAATATATAATAAATTTTATCAAAACTTTCAAATAAATAAAAAGAATATGTTAATTGTTGCTGTGTTCCTATGCTTTTCCTTTGAAGCAAGGTCTAGGAGTGACGTCATCTGCACCAGCCAATCACGTCAATTTACCCGCATAAGCAATCCTTGTTATTTTATTATCCTTGATGTTAACTATCTGCACAATCACGCAATGACTAAATCCGCAAACTGAATTGTCGCGATTCCTGTAACCGGCCGAGGGGAAAGCAACTTCGCTTTAGAGCTACGCACATTTTAATAAATATACCTCTACACGAAGTGCATTAAATGAATTAAAATGACAAAGTAATATTTGGAAACTCTTTCCAGTTTGCTTACTTAAAAAATATTGCTGTGGAATCTTACAAACAATTAGGATTAGCATTAAAACATTAATGATTCGATCTCTCTTTAATGTTTCCTGTTTCAATCTAGCTTAAGTTGAGCTAGATGCATTCAAACCCGAATGAGAAGTGGAGCTAGATTGAAACGTGCAGTGCGAATGGGGTATTACGGTTTTATCGTACTGTTTTAGTTGTTGCCGAATCGTGTGGGTCACATACAGACGGACATTGTAGTAGGATAATGTAGGATAATGCCAGAGAAGAATTTATCTTGAAGCTTATTCTTAATCTTTACCAGCAAGTTTTGCAGTATTGTTGCTTAGCAAAATGCATTAATGGTTTCATTCTACGATTTTAAATCCTAAAAAAAAACAAAAAAAAAACGGTACGCTCATGTTAATGAACATGGTGATCATATTTTTTCCAGCAGCTTGTGAAATCTTGAATTTCTTCGGCCGTGGTGACTTAAGGTTGTTCAAAATAATGATACCAGATATCTCTAGTCACAGTTCTTCTCTTGAAATAGTAAGTGATCAATGCCAACCCTTTATTCCTCTTATTGTTCGACAAGAGACGTAGAATCCCTGGCCACTCATTTTGTGGCATTCAAGTTCTAGCATTACTGCATTCATTAGAGGTAATGAGAACATGTGAAACAATGAATGAAATTCGACTTCTGTTCTCGTGCTTGTTCATACCTTCTGCGATTTTTTTTTTCTGAGAGGTAGTAGTAGTAGTAGTAGTAGTAATAGTAGTAGTAGTAGTAGCAGTATAAAAGAACATTATAATAGAACGTTGGCTGTGATGCATTGAGTACTGAGAGTCTGTTTTTGACATCAACATTTTCAGAATCTTTTCCCATTAAGAAAGATCTGAACAAATAGATGGTACAATGTCATGAGTATAAGGTGGATGGGCCAGAATTTCCCTCTGATCTTTAGAGTGAGTTCTTTGTATTTGACGAAACAACGTTGGCTCTTGCGGACAATTAATGTATTCGGATAACTGCGCGAATAGTTTTGATGGCCATAATCCCATTGTTCCCCTTGTGAAATACACACAGCATGCAATGACAAACACGACTCTCCTTGGATTTTATGACTGGCTTTATTCAGCTAATTTAGAAGATAAAATCTGTAAGAGGAGACTAGTGAATTAATTTGTACGTACACTTAATAAGTACATAAATATAACATACTGTTACCTCAGTTAAAAAGATCGTCGAGAAGATCGAACGAGGTGACATTAAGAAAAGACGAAAAAAAAGATTATTTTAAAGAAGCCAGACAGCCGACCCCCGCCAAAAGTAATAGGCAAGGCCAGAAGGTGAGATACGAGCGAGAGACGGGATTGGAGAAAAATGAGAGACCGAGAGAAAATAGAAAAGGAAGAAAAGGAGAGAAAAAGAGACAAGGCAGAAAGGTCGAATGCTCATGGACATGGAGCTCGAAAAAGAGCTCGAGGAATTGTCAGTTAGACTCCACGACACCAGTTCCAATGCCCGAGATTAAGCGACACGGAAAACTACGCTTCGGTTAAGAAGAGTAGGAGCTCCCCTGCCAAGACGAAGGAGAATAGCGAACGTAGTCTTTCGACGGCGAAGTAAGGATATAAAAGACAGTGGAGTCGTTTCGGGAAAAGCGGTGTATTTCAGCTGACGACTGCAGCAGCGTAGAAGCTGGAACGAGTGAGCGATACGAGTTTGTTCGAGGAGTCTTCATATCGTTGCCTTATACAAATAGTGCACGTCGCCCGCGTGCAACATAAAATGCTCGCGGGCAAAGCTCACGGGCAAAGCCGAGGAGATAGTCCAAAACTCAGGAGGGGAGTGTGTATAGTTTTTCCTATACAGTGTTGCCAGAGAGCGACTGCATTAAATGAGGCATTATTTCTTTTGTTACTGATACTTGCTTGTTTTTCGTCTCGCATAACATGGCGCACATTCCGAAAAAGCATAAAATCACTGAACCAGTATTTAAACCAAAGTGGGAGAATATGGGTTTTTTTTTTCACTGTTCACTGATCGGATTCGAAATGCTTAATATGCAGTCGTGTCCTATTGGGGAAAAAATAGAATTCTACCTGACATCGAGAAAATTGTCACATTAAAACGAAGGAAATAAAATGGTAAACTGCCTCTCTTTTATGTTTTTTTTTTACAATGCCGAATTGATAATTAGCAACTCGACTTTAAGGAACTGATCAACGTAATGTGCAATAGGGGGATAAGGAAGATTACCCGCTTGCACGGGCGCTGCCCGCGGACAGAAATCTTAGACAGCCCTGCCTTATACGAAGTAGAGGAAGAAGACGTAATCTATATGTAGAGACCAAGCGAAATAAATTATTTGGTTGGTTACCATAGAAGAGGCAAGAAGAACAAAAAAATAAAAATAAAACAAAAATACAGGATTAATTTATCTTTATTGCCAACGCGTTTCAGTGTTACACTTTCATTACGGGCTAAACAGCTACAAAACGATGGCGACAATCGTATAGTGAATGTGCATTTGTTCAGGTGGGACGGAAGGCTCACCCTTCCAGAACAAATACCGCTTGAAATACACTGAGGTAGGCAAGAAGCCTGACATAACCTTGAAGAAGACTTCCACATTATGAAAAAATAATACGATTGACGATTCTCGCAAGATTGCATGGGGAGGGGAGGGGGTATCATACCTTCCAATAATTCGGGAAGGTAACGTTATTGTCAATGTCTTCAAAGTTGACATCAAAAAAATGCCTCGGCTTTCGATACTTCGTATGCCAATTCATTTCCATTGAGTTTACCAGTATTCCAACAACCAGTTCGTTGTCATGGTCTTTCATTGAGTGCACCATACTCATCAGGAGATCTTGATAAACTTTCTGATGTGAGTCGTGTTCAAATCTGAGTGGATATTTTGATTTTTCACGGCCGTTTTTCCAAGCTAGGCCGTAACATTCAGGAACAACTGGAGCTCACTCTATTTTCTTTTAGTTATACAAGGTCTGTTGAAAAAATAACTAAACTTTTTTTTTATTTTTTTTTTATTTAATATACAGCTTATTAGTCTTGTCTCCTTCAAAGTACTACCCTTCTCTATTCACACACTTGTTCCAGCAGTGTTCCCACTTTACCATGAAGTCCTGGTAAGCTTCTTTTGGAATTTCCTTCAATGCCAATGACGATTTTATTTAATGTCATCAATGGAGTCGAAACGGCGTCCTTTAAGCACTGATTTAATTTTGGAAGCAACAAAAAAGTCGCAGGGAGCTAGGTCTGGGGAATAGGGAGGCTGGGAGAGGAGAGTAATCTGATTTTTGGCACAAAACTGGCTAATTGTCACATAGATTTCGTCCTCGTGAGCGTCGATCGAGAAGGAAAGAAGCGGACGATGTGGGTGACCTGTGTGATGTAAAGCGCGTCATCCCAAAAAGGTCTCGTGACCGTGAGCGAGAGAGACAACGAGAAAAGGTATGGCGTGACAATCGAGCGAGTATTCGGTTGAGGGGAAATCGAACCCGAGACGCCTCAAACCTGGAGCCAGCAAGCGAGGACTCCATTCCCAGGCGAGTTAGAGAGAGTATAAAATTACGGAGCCGACGGCGAGTTGGAGAGAGAGGTCGGCGAGGCACGCGACCGAGTCTTCTGGCAAATTCACCAGGAACGACGACAAGCACTCGAGCGAGGAGCGGTGGACAAGGAACTTGATAGGCGAATTGCACGGGCCTTGGAACAGATATTCCAGAGTCTCAACGAGGAGAATTCAACGGGAAGCAGCGAAAGGCAGACGGACAAACTACTCGTTACCTACGCAGGAGCGACTCCATTGAATGGAAGGAGCTCGTCAAGCGTGAATGCAGAATCTTCTCAGCGAGGACTTTCCCGGGATTACGGTAGGCTATTGCTCAGTTATTCCTTAATGTACTGGGCGTGTACATGTACATGCGCTACGGAAAGCCTAGCCGTAATACATATCGAAATACCCATCGTACGCAGGCCCGTAGCCAGGGGGGGGGGTCGAGGGGGGTCGACAATCAACCCATTATGGAAGAAGGTCTGCCTCAGTGGAATTTTTAAAAAAGGTCCGACTCAGTGAAATTTTTGAAAATTGAACCCCCCCCCAAGATAACGTCCTGGCTACAGCCCTTGTATGAATTGAACTTTATCAGGTATTTTTTCGATATGATGCCAATGATTGGACTGAGGGGGAGGAGGCCGTTGGAGTGTTCTCCAATATGGAGTAAAGTAAGGATAGTTACAATAGCAGTTAAACTATAAATAAACAATGTTATCTAAAAGTCTAAATAAAAGGCCAAGCTCTGGAATAGCTATCAGTGCTGTAATAATTGTGTGCTTATATAAAATTGATTCAAGCGTCTTTTCAAGTGGGCACAAGCTGTCAAGCAGTCAGTAGAGAGAAATTGGAAAACAGTAGAACGTATTTCGTAAGGCAGTTCGTTCCACATTGAAATAGCGTTGTATGGGAAACTCCTTCTCATGAACAATGTTGGGCAAGTTAAAATAAAAACATTATCTAGATTAAGATAAAGATGAGAATTAAATATTTATCTAGATAACAGATAATATGATTTAATATAATCTAGATAAAGATAAATGATAAAGCACGAAACTGGAAATCCACCCATTTGGGTGGTTTTCTGTGGAAACCAGGAAAGTTTGGCCAAGCATGTTAAGATAAAATTAGCCTTTATTTAACCAACTTTTCAAACTATCGATATATCGTGATAAATATCGGAGTCTTTGTGATAATAGGCTGTTTCCGCCACACTCTTTTTCTGATATGTTAGGCTGCTCGTTACATTTGTATCGTGAAAATCTATGTTAATGTCACGCATGAAAAAAGGTTGTTGCGCAGAGAGGCTGCTCGGTACGTTATGCTTAAGATTGTGGGTAAAGGAACAGGCGTTGCCTTGCTTTCGAGTTTCGATCTACTCTCTACACAGGCCTGCGAAATTGAAGTTTTTGAAAAATACAAGAGAAGTTTTCGCTGATTTGTATTTTATTTGGTGTGCTGATTTCGAGAATGACCTCCATTTTTTTCCATCACATCAGGATTTTTTTGAAAAATCAATATCAATATTTTTGCTAAAAACCTATTTGAAAAGGAATTCTCACGAACAATTTTGCATGTACTATCTGGCAACAGTGGAACTTTTCTCCCTATTCTTTGCTGACTGATCCTAAATTTTCATGGAAAAAGTCCACATGAGAGTGAAGGAGATGTATTTTGACACTCATGGAGCAACCCAACGCTAGAAATTTGTCCAGCATATTCATTACGATTGGTTTATAGTCAGGATCCTTGTAATTACCCAGAAATTTATTGACGACATCTTTAAGGCAACCCAAGCTTCTTTTTCCTTTGTTGTTATGCTGGTCTCAAATTCTTTAACCTTCACAAGCTTGCGGATATCCAAGTAAAATTGAATTTTTCAAGAAATCCAGATGTAATAGAAATTTTTTGAAATGAGCACCAAAAATACATAAAGTTAAGCTATCAAATCCCTTGTATTTTTATCATTGCAGGCCTGTGTTTTTTATTATATATAATTTCTTAATTTGTTATAACGCTTTGACGAATTGACTTGGAGCTGGAGGAGTGAGCTTCGAAGCAGCGAAAACACAGTGCCTGTTGACGGGAGCAGCAGGGGAGCAGTCACTAATGGGTTAACTCTGATTTGCTTCGTTATTTCTATATTGATCGTAAGTTCGTTATTTCTATATTGATCGTTATGTGGCGACCCGCCCCCTCTGTTTGTTTTGTTCTAACTTTTAAAGAACAATCATAATTCTTGATGAAGATTATTAACAGTTGGGATGATTTTATAACTTTTGTTATAAAACGGTTTATAATTGAAACCGTTGGAATTATTAAACAATACACTCGTGAAGTTGAGGTATTTTATTTTCAGAGTTGTTTGACAGCAGCGTTAATTTACAGTTAGCTCTGTCGAGTCGAGTAGAGATCGTCTTTTCACCTTGAAACCCCCCCTCCTCCTCGATAGCGAGCTCTGTGCCGTGTCTTTCAATTCCTGAGCACCTATTAAGTTTTTGACCAATCAGCGATGATTGTTTTTTCCGTCAGTGAGCGGCGTCTCTTTACAATTTTTAGAGAGACTATTTACTGGGCAGTTGATTGTGAGATCGACAGAGAGAGAGTTGATTGTGAGATCTACGGAGAAGCAGTTAATGACGAGATCAACAGAGAGAGAGTGAATGGCGAGATCTACGGAGAACCTGACATTGTGAGTTTGTCTGGAAGAATGGAGGAGGATGAGACGAACCATGAAAAAGTCGCATATTGTTATAGAGTGAAACACTTTCACAAAAACTACCCTTAAGCTAGAAACAGTTTATTATCCC
>JAHWFO010080620.1:1928607-1971462 GCA_023313115.1 Rhysida immarginata | reverse complement strand
CTGGAGTTGATAAAAGTAGCTTCCAGATATTGCTATTATTTAACAATAGTGAAATTAATATAAATAGTGTGTAATAACTTGACAAGCCATTTAATAATTTACTTTTGAAAATCTTACAATTTTATTAACTATGTATTATGTTTTTATCATAGAATAAATGTGTGTGTTTATACTTAAATCTCTTGCTCCCAGAATTTCTCCAGGCATTCATTTTCATTTTACTATAAAACCCCGGTGCACTTTCACGACCGGGTCGGACCAAAACGAACCTCTGCTACCCGTTTACTTTACAAACGGAAGGACGGACCAGACTCTGATTAAAATTGGTGTTCTTTTTAATGGCGCAGACGACTGCATTAATTAGGGTCTGGGATCCGTACAGTTATTTCTATATTGATCTTGTTAAGTGTCTATCGATATCGGAAAGTCTAACGTAACAGAAAACAGCATGGCGCAAACAGCCTATTATCAGCTGTTCAAGCGATATGATATAGAAAATATCGCCCATCACTACTAGGTATCTTCAAGAGGTATTTTCTGAGATACAGTCGACTCCGCTTATAAGAGCCCGGTCGGGGAAATTGAGAAAAGGCTCTTATAAGCGGAATCACAAAAGACAAGACAGTTAATTTGGGGAAAATAAAAGTGGCTCTTATAAACACTTAGCTCTTTTATGCGGAGCTCAAAGAATTTCTCAACTGGTCACATGATTACTTGTGAAATTCAGTGACTTTGTCTAAAAAGAAAGAGCCATGAGCCTATGATATTAGTCATATGCTGGAGCTGGATGCATATCTCACCTATTTAAGGTCAGCCAGATCCTTACAATTTTAGAAGTTTTTTTTAGTAAAATTTTTAAAACCTTTATATAAATTATAGAAATTTATGAAATAGATAAGATAAACTATGCTTAGATCAAGATAGAAGATGACATAATTGAAAGTTAAATCCAGAAAAGATAAAAGATGAAAACTTTTCATCTAAGATAATTATCTAGATAAATTTTATCTAGATAGGTCCCAACACTAATCATGAAGGCTGACATAAAATTTCAGTTCACAAAGAGGAAACTCCGGGTTTGACATATACTATTTTCCGACTTAAACCATTGCCTTACAAATGCTGCAGGATGATTTTCTTTGCGGATCACCTCCGCCAATTCTGTGGTCAAAATAACTTTACTAATTGTCATAATTGTCGGAAGTTTATACTCAGTGTTGCCAGATATTTCTACCTCCCAAAATCCCAAAACTCATGCACAAGGCAGCCCAAAAACCGCGGGACTAAGCACAAAGAGGCCCAAAAAACCGCGGGACTTTGATAGCCGGCTGATTTTAAATTACTGCACATAGCATTCGAAGCAATTCATAATAAACAGATATTAATTTCTTTTAATAAAGTAATAGAGTAATGACACTTTTGATACAGTAATGAAAATGATTTATACAATAAAAATTTCAGCTGCGGCATCAAGTTCTTGTTGCTCTGTTGCCAAATACATTACATGAGAATTAAAATTTGCCATCATTCCTGTAGTTGGTTCAAAGTCATTACAACATATGTCGTCTATTTGCAAAGATGTTTGGATCTGCAGAATAGCATCTAAAGTCTTTAAACATGTTCGATTCCTAAGTTTTGTTTTCGCGATGTTCATTTTAGAAAAAATACGCGCGACTACAGCATTACTAACAGGAAGAGTTAATATCTGAGTGCAAATTTGCTAATATTTGAAAATGCTAATTTACCATCAGCTCGTTTGACTTCATACGCAGCAGACCAAAACTTAATACTATTGCTTTCAACAGTTTCTCCAAAAACATCAAACCAGTTATAGATCTTGACAAGTCGCAATTCATTCTCCATGCTGTGTTTATCCAAATCATTAATGGGAACCAAATTGAGCGGCAAGTCTTCATATTTCATGTTGTTGCACTGATTTAGGAAATTAGGAGGTGCTAGATATTTTAATTTTCCTAACAACCAAAATTTTTCAGGGAGGCGCTTCTGAACCTGGACTGGTGCCTGTTTCAAAAATTTGAAACACCTTTCTCTAACAGTTACTTGTTGAGCTAATTCCTTTTATACTGTTGAGCTAATCTCTCAAAATCATTCCAAGGTCGACATTATTTAGATCTTTATATAATATATTTGCTTACAAAAGAAAAATTGACCAAAAATACCATTCAGTTCAATTTGCTTCAGTTGTACAAATCGTTGGAAATACAGAAACAAAGTTCTTCAAGTCTGATAACATAATGAATAAATCTCCATTTGTCTTTTGAAATAGCAGATTAATTATTTGAAATTCTTTCATTATAGGCACTAAAAATGCTAAATTCAAGTGGTTGGTTGCATCTGAATACATTTCAGAAAGTGATCATGTTGTGTAACATTTCTCACCATTAACTACAGTCGAAAAATGCAGTTTTAATGAATCAAACTGCTCACAGATTTTTCCTACCGCAGCCGCTCTAGACAACCATCTTGCATCACTTAATTGAACAAATTGCTTCGGTGTTTCACCATCATTAAGGGACTTATAAAGCAAATGGTACTCAAATTGATGTTTAGTACTTAAATGAAACCAATTGTAAGTCCCAGAACTAACGTAATCACACCTGATCCATCCCTGGTTTAATTTAAATCGTAACTAAATTTATTTTTCAGCAATAAGACTCAAAAAAACAAGATCAAAAAAAAAAAAAAAACAAGCCCAAAAAAGCCACGACCCGCCAAAAAAATCCCAAACCGCGAAGTCAAAATTTTACAAGCCAATTGGTTTTAAAAAAAGCCCAATTTGCGGTTTATAGCTCAATCTGGCAACACTGTTTATACTTCGAACAAATATGTGTCACAGAGTCCATTCTGTTTAGTTTAAATACGGTTTGAATGATTCTGTTATAACCGATTGTCACTCTTTTTAAATTTACGTAAGAGGTGTACGACCAGAATAGTGCCCTGTAGGCTAGTCGCGGCACTATGACTGCCAGTATAAATTAGCGAATTTGAAGAAAGGAGAGAAACCCTCTTAACCTTTTAACCAGGTAGTTCATTCGATGAAGCGACATAATTAATTGATCTAGAAGTTCATTGAATTTCAAGTTGAGGTCCAAAGTGATGGCCAAAATTTTAATGGGGATAAAATTAGTCTCTTCTTTGGGTGCTATCATGATGTTTGTCTTGTCCTGGTTGAGACAAAGGCCTCTACTGGTATACAATTCTGCCAAATACCCTAGATCTTGCTGGAGTAGTTCCATTATTTTGTCCTGATCTTGGGACATATAAGAGGCAAATAAAAATTATCATCCACATAACTGACTAACTCCAGATTAAAATGGTGGTCGAATATTGGGGCGGTAGAAACCGCAAATAAGAGCGGACGAAGACTCGAGCCCTGGATTATCCCTTGTTTGGAGGCTTTATAAACCAATGGGTCAAAACTAATGATATTTGTTCTTTCGTGTTAATAATCTTTCATCAGATCTAAATAGTCTTTAAACACCCCAATGGAATCAAGGTCGTACAACAATTGCTGCCTTGAAATTGTATTGAACGCCTTAGAAATATCTGTTTGGATGACGATAAATTTACGACCTTGATCGAGCGCCATGGTTGCTTTCATGAAAATCTCATTCAGAGTACAGTTGACCTTGTACCCTAGCCTGCTTCCTCTCTGTTGCACGGGAATTTTGGTCCATAACTAATCGACCAGACGGTGGAAAACCACTTTTTCAACTATTTTTGTGATGGGTGACAAGATTGATATCGGTCGATAATTTGAGATGCTAAGTGGATTACCCTTTTTATAAAGTGGGTTAATTTTTTGCAGTGTTTAACGCTAAAGGGAATTTTTTCTTTTTCATTATAAGTTGACAAAGTTAATATATCATCTGATGAGGCATATAGGAATCTTAAAGTGGAATATTTATGGCTAGGAATGAGTCAACACACACTTTGTAGGTAAACAATAAAAGACTTTATTAATGACAGTAAAGAGAAACTAGAACGTAAAACGTATTCTATGGTTAAACATGGTAGAAGTTAAAAATTATGAATTCAAGTACTCACAGTGTCTCGCAGTAGTATTAGTACAAAAATGAATAAATTACGCAATGGAGTGGAAGTACAGCTGCGGCGACTCGCTATGCACAGTTAACAGCCTAGAAGCATTGTTCTGCAGATAAAATATTCGAATATGGAGAAAGACAGCAGAGATTGTACCGTCCGAACGAATTAGGCTTCGTAGCCAAGCCTAAACACATGGTGAAACTGCAAACAAACGAGCGACGGGTCAAAATCAACATTGACACCCATGTAACGTGGGGACCGCGTCGACAAACTCGTAATTGCAATTGCGGAGGTACTATCTTAAGGCTGAAGCAATAAGAAAGAAACACTAGCAAAGTGAGTGGCCATGGTGGGCTGCACAAGGAGAGAAATGGAGAAATGTAGTCGCAAGACCAATGGGGAAAGAAGATGGCGAGATAATGTACTACGCAATTAAAAAAATAGAACACTGATTGCACAACAATCAGACAGTACAACATCTCGCGACCGAGTTAATTAATTGCGAAGGAAATTGCCGCACAAGACCAAGAACACGCATGGCGCGTTCGAAAAAAAAAGAATTTGCGACAACAATGGTCCATGCACTGCAACAATGAATTGCTTAAAACTAATTACTAACAATGAATAAAAATAACATTTTTAAATAATAAAAAAAATATTATAATCCACTTCGAGATTTAACGCATAAATTTGCGATTTCCCGAACATCATCGAATACCCCGTTTGATTGAAGTTTTGCAATATCCTGTCCGTGATTGTTAGAGGGTAACTAGGTCCTCTGATCTTAACCTGTTTTAAAATTTTTAGAAACTTCCTATTGCGCGGTATTTCTGGACCGGGCGATCTATCACAAAGTCTCTAATATTGTTCGACTATTTTTTCCGGATGTGGCAAATTGGTTGGATTAATTATCCAAGCCAAATAATTTTCATATTCTTCTTGAGGCAATTTGGGTTCGACAGAACAAGAGAATCCGGGGGACTCTTAAGCTTTTTGTTGAAGTACACAGCTTCGTATTTTCCGACGTAAGGTTCAGCTTCCAGAAGTTAAACCAATCTTAAAATTTCTACAAGGCGTTCTGCAGACGAGTGATCACTTGAGATAGCTGGTGCACCCATATCATGATGGCAATATCATCAGCATAGAAATAAATATTACACTTTTCGGGTTTTGAGAAATCGTGTACAAAATGATTAAAAAGAACGGGCCCGAGAATAGAAGCTTTTGAACTGGCCTTTACCTTACGCGGCGATGATAGATACCTACTGCAGGGTATTTCTTGGTGATATTTATTCTGGAAGAGTGAGCTTTGAGAAAGCACTGCTTTCTTCCAACCTGAACAAATATACCCCTCACTGTTCGATTGTCAAATGTCGCCATTGTTTTGTAGAAATTGCTGGACGTTTTCCTATTTCCCGGTTCCTTGGAAACAATCGATTGTGTTAAGTATCCCAAGCAGGGACAAAATCCAGCAATACCCGCGAGCTACCGACCTATCAGCCTGCTTCCGTAGATGTCTAGAGTTTTGGAGAAAACGATTCTCGTCAGGTTCAGAGACCACTGTCTCACAGTGACCTAGTTCGGAAAGATCAGTTTGGCTTTCGTGCCGCCCACTCTTGTGAGATGCGAATAAGGAGGCTCGTTGAATATCTGAGCACACACGTGAATTTTTCCAGATTCTGTGGCGTGGTATTTCTAGATGTCAATAAAGCTTTCGACGATGGTCTAATCTACAAGATGATCAGAGACGGGTTTCCTTCTCATTTGATTTCGATGGTGAAATCCTTTCTTACCAACAGGTTATATCAAGCTAAAGATGGCGAAAACGGCCGGTGTACGACAAGGCTGTGTGGTAAAGGCCGGTGTATGACAAGGCTGTGCCCTCAGGCCCATTCTTGGAATTACATTTTTCGGATTTTGAGAGAAGTGATCATTTATAATGGAGGTCTATGGGGAAGCTCTCTGTACGCCTTCATGTAAAAGCAAATTTCTTAAATAAAAAAAAACAAATTAAAAAAAAACGTTCTTGACATAATATAGATTAAACTATAAGCAATATGCATATTATTTTTGTGCTCCATACTTTTAAACTTTATGCTCAAAAACAAAGAGAAACAGTTTTAAAGGAAAACTATTTAACGCACATTGTTTTAATTGGTAACACTAGGAAGAGCACAATAATTTCTAGGTCCGTTTTGCTTGTTTTCTCATTTCAATATAATTGCATTTACAATCGCAATTTTATTTTTGTACTCCATGCTATGTTTGCTCTATGTAGAGAAGCAACTTTACTAATAGCTGCCTTCATATTTTGAGCATATGTTGTAAAAATATACATGTGTTGTGTAAATACTGTATCAAATAGTATTATTTAATGTCGTCTGGTTTTATTATTATTTCGATGTGCACGACTCTTGGATCACTGTATTCTATGCTGATGATACTGCCACCAGCCACTCGAGTGCAGAACGCCTTGAAGAACTTTGAAGATTGGTTTAAATGCTGGAAGCTGAACCTTAACGTTGAAAAATGCAAAGCTGTGTACTTCAACAAAAAGCTTAAGCATCCCCCGGATTCTCTTGTCCTATCCAGTAAAAAACTCGAATGGATTGACAACTATAAGTACTTTGGCACTATCATCGACTCAAGAAACTCTTCTGGAACCGTTACGTGACTTACGCTCTCAACAAAGCGAAAAGGCCCAAGTACAGTCTCAGAGCTCTCCTGGATAGAAACAGTACCCTCAGCATCGACAATAAGCTACTCCTGTACAAGATAATTATTCCGGCCTTCTTGTGGCATGCCTGCGTGGGCTACTATAAACTTACGTTAAAGCAGATGGACTGAAGAATGTTACCCTGAGAGCATGTTACCTAGAACTGGCCTGAGAACAGTGAAGAATGATACCGAGAATTGGCCATTTTGGAAGAAGGACCGTAAAAAATCAACACATAGATATGAACGTCACATAGGAAAGTGTAATTTACAAAGTATAGAATAAAAATATAAAATAAAAACTTTTAAAGCACACACCTTCACCTCAAAAAAAAATGTAGTAACAAGTAAAAAATATAATTCAAAAAATAAGGTAAAAGTGTGGTGGCGCATTTATTTTATTATGTAGCCACCACACTTTTACCTTTGTTTATTTATTTATTTTTTTTCTTTACTTTTTATGCATTTTTAAGGTGAAAATGTGTGCTTTAAAAATTTTTTATTTTATATCTTTTATTTTATTCTTTTTAGTCATTATTTAAAAAAAATAAGCTTTTATATGATAACTATAAAACCAAAAAACAAACCTTGGAATTTGCCCAGTCGGCTATGTCTGTATCTCGAGAAAGCGCTTAAAACACATTACACTGGCTAATCATAAACAATCCTCTCCACAAAGACATCGCAATCAACAAATTTGCTCGCATTGATCATCAAATTAACAATAATTACAACCAACAATTAATAACGATAAGAATAAACAACAATACATGCAGTCGTTACGAATAACTACGTAAATAAATATATTAAACTTAAATATTAAATTGCTTACGAATAAATGAAAGACTAGTGAAACTAACGATTGAAATATGCATTGTCATCAATAAGACGCCCTTAAAACACTAGATCTCCTAATAATTATTATGCAGACGATAAGGACCCAAGACAACGACCTGGTGGCGAGAATAAAACTCGATGGAAATGAAGTGGCATACGAAGTTTCGAAAACCGAGGCTTATTATTGATGTCAACTTTGAAGTCATTGGCAACTTTTCCTTCCCGGATTATTGGAAGATGTTATAACGCCACTTTTTATCTTTATTTTGTCTTTTTTGACTTCTGACAATCGCCAGTCTTATTTTTCTTTCATAATGTGGAAGACCTCTTGGGTTATTCAGGCTTCTTGCCTACCTCTGTGTATTTCATTTAGTATTTATTCTAGAAGGGCGAGCTTTGTGAAAGCACTGCTTCCGTCCCACCTGAACAAAAGTGCACTTCACTGTTCGATTGTCGATTGTCGCCATTGTTTTGTAGCTGTTTAACCCAACGATATGAAATGAGTAGATCGCTCATGAGCTGCTTTCAGCGCCACCAACGCGTCCCCATTTGAAAGCCTGTCGGCCATTGCTTTGGTTGGCAAAAAATGGCCTTCATCGTATGTTTACGTTTGAAGTTTGCGTAGACAAACACAGTAAAGCTCAATGCCGATTTCTTGTCCAGCTTTAAATTGTAGTAATAGATATATTAAAGGTTCACCACTGACCTTTCACAGGTGGGTTTTTATCTTTCTGCGTCTTAAAATGTTTTTCTCATGTAAAAATCCTGGTCATCTTTTATATCGTGGTTGTTGATACATAAAAAATGTCGATATTCAACCATGTTACCGTCGTTTCAGTGATACCAGAATGATTGTTTAGAGGTATTTATGAAATTATATACCGCATTTATTAAAAAGCATCTAAATTTGGGAGAGGTCGCTTAAGAAGTTTCAGACTACAAGCACGATTTTGGTAGGGGGGGGGATGTGATTTCTCGTCTGGCGACAAAGCGGATATATAGTAATGGCGCTTTGGCTGGCGATGTTCTGCCAACCTTAGTAATGGCGCCTACACTAACAATAGTGATTAGTTCCACTATTCGCTGCCTTCAAATTGCCCCAAAGATGGCGGCCACATAAGCGATCTACTCATTTCATATCGTTGGTTTAACCCTTGATGATAGTGCAACACTGAAACGCGTCGGCAGTAAAAATAGTTATTGATCACTCAAATTAGTCTTGTATTTTTCTTTTATTCTTATTGTGCGATACTAGACAGCATGGATATTATCATCAACAACAAAAAATAACTTAAAAGGCCAATCGGAGATAGGTGATCTCCACAGAGTAAATAAGATGTTCTTGAACAAATAGAGTTCCTTCTACGTTAACGGTTCATAGCACGACGGTGCAGTTAGTTCGTATAACTCTTAAATATATAGCGAAGCGGCATATTTCAGCCATTATGAAAATCTTGGCGAGCGCACTGGATTCTGGGAGTTAATCAGCTTTGAAGTTTTTAACTTTTTAATTTTAAACATTTTTTAACTTTATTATTTTTTGTTATTTTTAGTGTTGGGATTATTTCAAATTTTTAAATTAAATTTGATATTACTAGAGAAATTTTTTTTTTATTATTGAATAAATACTTCTCCTAACGTTTAAAACTGAATTGTAATTATGTTAAACATTTTTATTAGTCTATATTTTAAGTAAAAAAAAAATTGTTAAACTGTTTTAAGCATAATTTTTTTTCCAAATAAAATATATTTGCATTCTGTAAACATTCTCCTTTTTTTCCTCCACTTTTAAATCTAGAAAAATATTGACATAAGAATTTAAGACACTATTTATTTACAAGGTATAGTTGATTTAAATACCAAATCTGTCCGCCAGATGGCAGCCCCTACGGTTTATGAATTTTGTTCTAGTTTATTTACAAAATTTTAGCGAAGATGAAAGTTAAAGACTTGAAAGAAAAGCTTCAGTTAATAGGACTGAAAACTGACGGAAATAAACAAGTACTGACTAACAGTGATCAAATTTTATAATGAATTACGAGTTACGAAAGTGACGATGCTAAATATTGGGCTAGGCTACGACATCTAATTTATTTTTTTATTTATTTAATTAGTTAATTAAAGTGCCACACAAGGACCTCTATGGTCAGAGATCGATATATAGGACCATGAGGGCACTGCCACAAACAAACAGTAAAAGTTACAATGGAATTAAATACAAACGAATTAAATACCATAAAAAACATAAACAAATAACTAGTCAAGTCCATAGCTAACAAATAAAGTATATTCCATTAACGCAATTACTTAGATAATAGACTAAAATATATATTAGATTTAATCAGGAGTGATAAAAACCGTGGGACATATCGTACCAACAATTAAGATACCACAAAAAATCGGTGCTTATTATTATGTAATCGAACAGCCAAAGGGCAGCATAACAAATAATTAAGACTTATCGTAAAACAGCAACCTAAAGCAGCAACCTCATCCTAATAGAAAATTGCTTTATTATAAAAAAGATTCCTAAATAAATAAAAATAACATCAAATGAGCATCCGAAAGCCAGGACCAAGGCTGAGTGAGAATTGAAAAAGTTTTTTTATAAAAAATTCCAAAGTCCTCAGTTAGGTGTTCAGGAGGTAAGGTAGCCCAGCATTTAATGGCGTCTGTAATTACGAACTACCAGTGGCGGGACAAACGAACTACCATATCTAGTTGAATATCGGTGAGAAATTGAATTAGTTTTCTCATTAAAACTTGACGACACCATTAACTTACCATTCAAAATCTTAAATAAGAATAAACAAACCTGAGTGAAATACAAATGATATATGGTTAAAATACCAAATTCCGCAAATTTTGCTGAAACAGAAAAACTCTTTGGCAAACCATATTAGGTCCTCAGGAACCATTTCTCTAATTTAAACACTCTCGCCAAATTATGTAAAGAGGACGAACCCCAGAAGATAATACTAAAACATAAATATGAATAAATCCAGGCGAAGTATAGTTGCAAGATAATGTATCGTGGTAAATATCTTAAACGAGAGATAATCCCCTGTCTTCTGTTTAACTTGACCAATAGTGCATCAGTCTGTAGGTCCCAGGGCAAATCCCGTGTAATAGTGACCCCTAAGTACGTAAATGAGGTGACAGTCGACAGCTGGCACCCATCAAAAAACCACTGGAAGCAAACCAGGGACACCTCGCTTGTTACGCTGGTACAAGACCATTACCTTTGTTTTGTCCACATTTACACACAGTTTATTATCGTCCGCCCACAGCTTCAAGTCGACAAGTGACTCATTCAATATTTCTAACAAGCTCGTTAGAGATTCATTAGCAGTAAGGAGATTCACATCGTCCGCGTATAATATCATTTTCAAGGAACGAGGGGGTTGAATGCAATTTACAATATCGTTTATGAATAAACAAACCAAAAGGCGGTGATAATACAGACCCCTGCGGGACGCCCTCGCACCGTACAATCTTAGATGATGATGTTTCAAACAATTTTAAAAAATAGACTCTGTCGCTTAGAAAAGATTTCAACCACGCATAAGGTGGATCAAATATTCAAAATTGGAAAGAGAGTTTGTATAGAAGGCGATTGACAGGAACCGAGTCGAAGGCCTTAGCAAAATCAATAAATAATGCTGCAACAAAGTTGCCACCCATCATTCCCGCCGAAACATACTCGAGAAACTCGTGACAGGCCGTTGCAACACTTTTCTTCGGAACAAAGCTGTGCTGATCCGTACTAACTAAATTGTTTGAATGGATAAAATGCGATAGCCTGTCATAAAAGAGCCTCTCAAGAACCTTCGCAAAAAACGGCAAGGATGTAATGGGACGATAATTAGTAAACAGCTGCAGATCCCCTTTTTTAAAGATTGGAGTCACCCTGGCAGGTTTAAGTTGCGAAGGGAACTCACCAGATGTCAACGAACAATTAAAAACACAAGCCAAGGGATAAGCCAACGAGTGGTGGAAAGTGGCCAATAACTTAGATGGCAAACCTAAGGGGTCCAATGCTAGGGTGATTTCAATTTGCGCATCACCTGAATAACCTCATCAACCGACGTAGGATAAGCAAAAAAACTTGTATGATTATTGCCTGACTGAACCATACCCTCGTTCTTAACTGTGTCCATTAAATTAGATGAGGAGGGTAATAGCGCCTGAAGAAAGCCTGTTACTGCAGCAGGATTTGCAAAAGGAAACTGGTAAGATCCGCTTGTTTGCCCGAGATCCTTCAATATTTTCCATTTATCTTTATTAGATTTCAGGTTTGTAATGAGCTCCGTAAAATGAGCTAGCTTGGCTTTCTTCAGTTTTACCCGCAATTTGTTAGAAAAATCCTTAAATTGCTTAACGTTAACTACCGTTGGAGTTCGCCGAGAATTTAAATAATATTTATTCTTGCGTATAATATCATTCAGAAGAGCAAGTGTAATCCAAGGTTTCCTTGGCTTAACTATAGACCTTGTATACTCGTGCTGCTGTCTAAACGGAAGGTAGCGATCAAAGCCTAGCAACACATGGTACAATAAAGCATTGAACTTTAAGTTCACATCCTGAATACTAGGAAATACATCAGACCAATCAGTTTGTAAGAGATAAGAATCTAAAACAGCAACTCGCTGATCCGTAATCAAACGCTTACTAAAAAGTACGCCCTTAATGGTGGTCGTCTGGTATAACTCATAGATCAATAACAATGGAAAATTATCCGAAACATGTATGTCAAGCGAGTTACTGTACAATGGTTTAATGTAAGCAAAACAAGCGTCTATCGACGTGTAATTGCTAAAATACGAGGAATAGTGGGTATAAGCTGAAACAGACGAAGTGAGACCAGCTCGCATTATTGGGTCGAGTAAATAGTGTGAATTTGATGTACCCTTACAGAAATCCACATTGAAATCTCTAGCGAGAAAGAGCTGGTAACCCGTTTGTTGGAAAAACAACAAGTGTTCAGCATAATAAATACCTAATGCTCTCAATGAACCAGACGGGGGACGATATACCGACATAACCAGCCATCTCTTATTAACAAGTAGCGTAAGAGTTTCGTAATCGTCGGTAGTTACGGAGCAGTGTTCGATTATATCGAACATTAAATTAGCTTTCACGTATATACTTATACCCCCTCCTCTCTTATTAGATCGAGCAATGGACACCGCTTGATAACCTGCAAAGGCGGGGGGTCTCCCATTGATTACTCAACCAAGTCTCCGTAAATATTAAAATATGCGGTTCAGTGTGTAACATTCCTAAATTCGACTGAAGACAGTCAAGGTTAGCGAATATACTTCGGACATTCAAAACAAAAATGTTAAAGCTGACCTTTGGACTGTGACCGACAAATTCGCCAGGTCCACATTGGCCTGAGCTATCGAAACGGTAACAGAAAAACCAGTCATTAGGCAATGCGTTAAAGTCAAGCCTTAAAAAACAAAGGGCGGATAAACTAATGCTCGCAAAAAATATGACCCGAAGGCCTTGACTTAAATATATATGGTAGAAATAACTGTTAGCAGTGCTGATAGATTAATTAACAGAAGCTTAGAAGTAAACAATAAAAAAGATAAAACAAATTGAACTACAAAGTACAAAGTGTGAAGCAGACAAACCTATAAGTACTATTAATTAACAATAAATGAATTAATTAGCCAATAAGGCCTATAACATACTACTAAAACACTTAAAAAATAAAATCTACAGAACGGGCAAAATGATGACTAAGGAAATTGACAATTAAAAATAACGTAAAAAATTCATAAAAACTATTAATAAATCAGTCCATATCCGCTGCAGTAACAATGTGCTTGATCTTACCAGCGGAATCCTTTATAAAGATTGTACCACTATAGCTCCAGGATTGGACAATACCGACCCTGGCCTTCGCTTCACGAAGGAGCCTGTAGCATCTATTGCTAAGATCTTCCGTTATAGTAACCCGAGATTGACGTGACTTCAGATTACTTCGATTTTTGATTACCAGATCTCAAAGCAAATATGAAGAAAATCGTACGATTAAAGGGCGAGGTTTGTTAGAAGAACGTGGCCCAACACGGTGCGCTGCTATAATATCCGATGTATTCAGCTTAATATCCAAGTTTTCCGCAAAAAACGATGGTAATAAGTCTTTCAGCGTCTCCGTCGCATGCTCAGGGAAACCAAAAACACGTACATTCGTTCGACACAAATATTGTTCCAGGTTATCTATCTCCATGGCCAACTGATCAATTCTAGAACTGATAGCTGGAAGTAATTCGTTCTCGTGATAGTCCAGTCACATTTAACATCGACGTCAAATGTTTTGCAGACCATCACATTTAACATCGACATCACCCATAGTTGTAGATAGTGTAGCTAGTTGCTGCGTAACGCTGTAAATTCGATGTCAGATCGGATAATTTGATATCTATGAGCTCTTTTAATTTGTCCAAAAATTTCTTCGAGATCATCTCCCAAAATTCAGGACGCTCAAATAACGATAAAATCGCCATTTCTATCGCCGACAGTGAAAGTTCATCAGATACATTCTTCGAGGGGGTGCCTCCTGCAGCCCCGCGTGTTGTTAAATGTTTCTGCGAAGATAACTGTTTAGGCGCCATCACTAACAGTACTGCAAACGACGATAGATACAACAATAGTAGCAAATTTGTACAGAAAACTGGTCACGCAAAAAGAAACTGAATCCATGAAACTTGAGATTCAGTTAAACGCATTTAACCTCACAGAATTTTTCGATCTGTAGGAAATCCATGAAACTTGAGATTTTTGTTCGAACACTGTGGAACTGAACAATTTACATGCATATTCTTATACAGTATTCTTAAAATTGCCAAGTTTTTCTCCTCATTTCGACCATAGCGTCATAAACTCAGATACATAAAGCGTCGGCGCTGCCATCTATACTTAAATAAACCTATTGCTAAATAAAGTATTATATGAGATACAATTTTTTTTCTATACTGTGTAGTCTGCTAATTTTTAGAATCACTGATATAATTTTTTTCATATGTAAATAAACACTGATTTTTTAACAAAAATATTTTTTACATAATTCTCTTATATTTTCCGACATCAAAGAATTAATTCATATATAAGATACTTTTCTGGCATTACGTCAAAAAATATTTAATTACAAAGCTAAAATTGGACTTAATAACACACTTGTCATATCTGCTTTGTGCGCTAATCAGAGTTCGTGTGTGACGTCATTAACTCTTGTATCGGGTCACAAAGTAGATAAAAGGATGGGCAGTGACATCGACCGGAAGTCCGGCATTTTTGATCCCATTTTGAATCAGGAAAAGTCTATAATTTATATCCATTTCGACTGTGATTACTGCAATTTGGAGCACAACAACTAGTCAAATATGTGTTTAGTTGAAAATATTAGGAAAAACAAATAAAATTATTATATGTATTGAGTTTTAACATATTCCTGATTCACAATGGGATGAAACAGTGGGAATGTGTTACAACTAAATACACATAATGATTTTATTTGTTATTTCTCAAATTTTCAACTAAACACATATTTGCCTGGTTTTTGTGCATCAAATTGCAGTAATTACAGTCGAAATGGATATAAATTGTACGCTTTTCCTGATTCACAGTGGGATCAAAAATGGCGGACTTCCGGTCGATGTCACTGCCCATCCTTTTATTTACTTTGCCCTAGTCACAACCATCGAGAAACAAGGACTCTGCATTAAAATAAGACGTAGCACAGGTAGTGCTATGTTTTTCGTGTTATGCAGAAAAGCGTTGATTTTTTCATTGTTTAATTACAGTATAGGAAAAATTTTGACTTTCATTTTATTTTTCATACATTGGTCCAGCAATTTTTATAAAGTAAATGCAATTAATAATGGCACTATTTGAAGTCAAATATATATTATTAACATTTTAATACAATCAGTTTACAAATTTTAAATGTTATGTTTTGTAGAAAAAAGAAAAAATAACATGAAATAATAACAATAATGGAAAAAGTGCAATAATTCTTTTTTGATTTCGACTTTTTTTTCAATATCATTTTTTTACTCGCAGTAATTATTCAGAAAAATATTCGAAGCACATCAAATTATCTCAGGCGTATGACCTGTTTCACAAAAATCATCTTCAACTATTTCTTTGGGATTATGAAATTCATTGTCAGAAACGTAACTAGTAAACGCTGCTTCTTCACTTTCAAAACTTATCTTCGTATTCTTTACATAATTTATTTACAACAAGATAACTATGCAAGACTAAGTGAACTAATATGGGCATAGGACACAGAAGTCGGCCTCTGTCTAGATTTAAAGTAAAATTGTAGGTGTCATCAAGTTCCAAATTCTTTTCGGTTGCCAATAACCTTTTGAAGCCATCGCATTTCATTTTTCTACTTAGGCTGAAAACGCAATACCCAGAGATGTATGTTAACAGTGGTAGAACTTCTTTAGTTTCTAAAATATCTTCTTCATTTAAATTAAAATGAAATTCAGCTACCTCCTCAGCAAACCCTTCCATATCGTCATAATTATTAACAAAGTTAAAGTTTGTAATAGGAATATTACATGCTTGTGGCTCAAAATTCCCAATTTCATGTTGGATTGTAACCTTAATTTCTTTTCTGATTCATATAATTGTCTGATTGAAATATGGTATTGCCTCCCTGAAATTTTTCGGTATAAACTAAATCTTGTTTCTAAATTATTTGTTTGAAATTTTCTTGGTGGTATATATTCTATTCCCATTTTGCAGTAGGAAGGAATTTGTATAATTGAGTCTGTTGTCACTGTCAATGCTTTATGGGTTTCTTTAGTAAGCGTACCAGTTGAACAGTTCATATTTTCCCATGAGACCAACCAGTCCAAAAATTGATGCAAAAAAATGAGTTTCTCATCATCAACAGAATACGTTAGTGGATATTTAAGTGTCATTTAATCGAATGCCTTTATTAGTGGAATTTCACATTCATGATGCTCCACCAAGAAGAGATAATTTTTAAATATGCGGCAGTGCCTTTTATAATAGCGAATATCATATTTTTCACCATGTTCAAGTAGCCTTTGACAAACAAATTCAGTGAAAACTTTTAATGCAAGATTCACATTTTGCCGCTCAAAATTGCGAGAGAGCTTTCAAAGATAGATTGTAGGCAAATTTAACTATTCGTGATGCTTCAATATTATGAAGGTTTTTAATGAAGCAAAAGAAGCTGTAAAAAAGTGCTCTCCATTATCATCAGTAAATTTTGGGAAAGATGAGAAAAATATACAGATATCCGGATTTTTGATTCAGCCAATTATTGCGAATGCTTTTTATTAGATGCACAGAATCACTCATAAAAAATAAAGGTCGTGTGTTTCTCGATGGTTGTAATCGGGCCCGGTAAAGACAAAAAAAAAATCACGATGGCCCCGCTTCAATGCACATGTAGAGGCTGATGACCAAACGTGGAAAGGCATGATTGGGAAGAATGATCACCTGAATTTAAATGCGAATGGGAGGTGCTTGTTGGATCTTTGTTGTAACAATGGACTTTCCCTCACAAACACCACCTTCCAGCACAGGGATGTCCATAAGTATACCTGGTACAGGGATGCAATGGACCAGAAGTCACTGATTGATTTTGTAATCGTATCAGCCGACTTATTCCAGTCAGTGCTGGATGCTCGTGTAAGGAGAGGGGCAGAACTATCAACTGATCACCACCTTGTTGTCTGCAATTTGTGAAATACTAGGTCCAGACAGACTTGGTGCATGAAATGGGAGGCCTTGAAGGATAGAGTTGTGAGGAAGACCTTTGCAGATAACATACCTTCAAGTTTCAAAGAACTATCCACTCATCGTGGTACTGTTGAAGAGGAGTGGCAGTGTTTAAAACTGCTGTGATTACTTTGGCTGCATTGTGCTGTGGTCGTAAGCGGCTACACCCGGCGCAGGGTGGAGAGAAAAGGACAGCATGGTGTAACAGTGAAGTCAAAGAAGGAAGCCTATTTGCTATGGCTTGCAAATAAGCGTCCTTCGAGTCTAGTGTGATACACTGAGGCGCGAAAAGCAGCAGCAAAGACGGTATCAACAGCTAAAGCCAAGGCCTGGGAGAAGTTCGGGGAGAAATTGGAGGCAGACTATGGCAGACCGTGCGCCGCCTCCGTGGAAAGAAGTCTCTTTAATCACAAACAATTAAGAGTTCAGATGGGAGGCTTCTGAAAACGGAGGAGAGCATAGTGCATGGATGTAAGGAATACTTTGCATCTCTTCTTACACTGGTGACAGCAACAACTGAGGCACATGATGTGCACCTTGGAGCGCAGAATAGTCACGGTACTATCATCGAAGCAATTAAATCCCTGAAGACTGGCAAAGCTGCAGGTGATAAAGAAATCCGGCTCGAGATGTTAAAGGCTGGGGTGGGATGAAGAAATCAGGATGGTATCCTGTGGCTGACTCGGGTATTTCAGGTAGCTTGGACATCTGGCCAGGCTCCTAAGCAATGGCAGACAAGAATTGTGATCCCTATCTTCAAAAAGGGAGATCAGAGAGATTGCAACAACTATCGAGCGCTCATTGCTCAGCATTCCTGGGAAAGTGTCTGGAGACGAAAAGTCGGGAAACAGTCGACTCCAAACTGTCAGGGGGTGCAGTGCGGTTTCCGATCTGGCCGAAGCACGACGGATCACATTTTTGCTCTAAGGCAAATCTTTGAGAAATCCTGGGAGTATGCAAAAGATGTCTCGCTTGCTTTGTGTACCTCGAAAAAGAATATGACAGAGTTCCTCGGGAAAAGCTCTGGCAAGTGTTGCAAGAGTGTGGAGCGGATGGGCAATTACTGGTTGCTATCATGTCTGTGTACGAAAGCTCTGAGATGGGTGTCCGGGTAAATGGCATTAAGTCAAGACCGTTCACCGTGGGTGTTGGACTCTGCCAAGGGTGCGTACTGTCGCCCCTCTTGTTCATTATTTTTATAGACTGGATAGACAGGGGCAGCCGAGGCGATGAGTGTGTTTGTGTGGACGACTGCTTGATGGAGAGTTGCTCTTTTCTGACGACCTTGTCCTCCTTGGGTCTTCTCACACAAACCTTCAGCATGCACTAGACGGTTTACAGCCAAACGTGAAGAAGTTGGGATGAAGATCTGTGTGGCTAAAACTGAGGTTCTGGTCCTTTCAAGAAGCCTGCTCAGTGCACTCTCCATGTTAGGGGGCCCCCATTGAGACAGATGGAGAAGTTCAAGTATCGCGTGATGGGTGGAGAAGATTGCATCCACGAGTAACGGGTGGCAGGAAAAAGAATTAGGTACTCGGATCGGTGCAGCAAGCTGTTTCAGACGTGAACTGTGGCGATCCGTGATAACGAAACGCGAGCTGAAAACAAAGCCAAGCTCTCTGTCTTCAGATCTATTTTTGTCCCCATTCTCACCTATAGTCATGAGGCTTGGGTAATGACTGAAAGAGTGCGATCGCGTGTACAAGCGGCTGAAATGAGATTTCTGAGAGGTATGGCATGTGTTACTCTACTAGATAGAGTGCACAGCAGCACAATAAGGGAGTTTTTAGGTGTTGAGCCGCTACTTCCTTGCATTGAGAGATCTCAGTTGCGCTGGTATGGCCACATGATATGGATGCCGCAAACTGGTCTTCCTAGGCAGTTGTTATTTCCAAGCCGGTGGGTAAGAGACCAGGGGGCCGGCCTAGAACCAGGTGGCTAGACTATATGAAGAATCTGGGTTCGAATCACTTGGGTATTACTAGGGAGGACACGCGCCTGACGGTGGAAGATCGCGATCGCTGGAGATCCTCCATAGGGCTGTTGCCCCGCGACCTTAACGGATAAGTGGATTTGAAAAGTAAGTAAGTAACAAGCTCTTAGTTTATGGTTTAACACTGAGAATCGGTACAAACGGTCATTTATTAAACCCTATGGCAAGGGTAAACCGAGAAGGCCTTGAAGCTGATATTTTTGAGGTGATTCAGACTCTCAGGCCCGTATTCAGAATGAGCGCTCTTGCTCTTGCTCAAACCATTTTTGAGTACAAATTCAATAATATGGAACTTGTATTCAACAATTGTCTTGAGCAAGAGCAAGAGCGCTCTTTCTAATATCAGTGATTACACAGATTTATTCTAAGACTGGATTAGATAATTATTTTTGTTAGTAAAACTATAATCACAGAAAGGGTATGACTACGGTAAAACTTAAGACACTGATATTGTCAGTAATGGTTAATTTGATTATGTATATCTTCACGATGATACTTGAGTAAAGCTAAATCAAGGTTGCCAACTTAGCTTATTTTTAGATGGGAATATTTATTGTTGTACATTGTTATAATAAAAACGAAACAATGCATTGTAAGGTCAGAGCTAAGTCAGAAATTAATCAGGAACAATCGGTATATAACTTAATGAATAATTATATTAAACTGATAATAGAAATAGAAATGAAAATCGCGTATTTTAAAATTAACTATCAAGAGAATTACAAATATAAATAACAATTATGATTAATAAGATAAACCATAAAAAGATCAACAATCAAGAGATAGGTGCCATTTGAGGTATATAATGTTATAATTTTATATAATGTTAATAGTTGACAGGCTAATGTGTTTTAAAATAATTTATTTTAAAGGTAATATTAATTTATGAAGGTTTTAGAAATCAAAGCTTTAATTCAAGAGAAGTATTGTTTGAATAAATATAACACATTATCACATGGTACGGTTCCAGAGCAATAGGTGTCATATAAGGATAGAAGATTGTATTAAAAAGAGAATTTATATTAGAATTTAAATAATTAAAAATTTTTTTATAATCCAGATAAAAAATGATGAAACTTATTTGTCTGTGAAGGCCGGATGAAGGTATTAAATTGTTTATCAGGTATCAGCCACTCTTCTTTGAGTTGGAATAAAATTTCTATGTCGATAGCGCAAGCCTGATTGCCCCTTGCTCTCTTGTTCAGAGTTTGCGTGAGATATTTGAGCTTCCTGAGGTAGCTGACACCCTTTTGCTTGATATTGTGACAGAAAAAGAGAGACTGTGCGTGTGTCTTTTCAGCTAGACAGAAGCAAAAAGAACAGGCTACCTAGTTGTACATGAATAACAATGCTAGGAGAAATCATCAAACTGAGTTTATTCTAAATAACATTTCATTTTAATCTTTTCTAAATATTTACACATAACTAAGCACTGCTTAGTTCTTTACAGTTGCTGGAGATGCCCTTATAAGAACTCTTGCCCAGAATTAACTGGCCCCGCCCTTGCCCCCATCTCTGGAAGACCCAATCACCAGGAGGACCACAGAGGGAACAAGAGGTACCACAGCCCAGCAGAATCTAAACAAAGGATTAGATTGGTGTAGCTCTTAGTTTGATATTATGAAATTGGTTTGGATTCAGAAATTTCTTGTCAGGGAATAAATTGATTATTTTTATGTATACACTTTGTGTGGTTTTCTTCCCTCTTGTCAAACCCTTCTCTGGCACGATACCTGTGATGGATGATTAATGTGGATGCTATTAAAAATGGGACCTTACAGCACAGCAATTGAAACGTCGTCCAAGAAATCTGCTAAATTGGTAACCCAGACCAAAATGTCATTTTACTCTGTGTCGGCAACCACATTTGAAATTGGGCAACCAGAATTTTTGGAATAGTTGACAAGTGGGCGACATAAATAATATCAGGTCCAGGAGAAAGTTTTTTCGTTTTTGCAAATATTTCAATCGACGCTCAGATTAATGCATAAATGAATTTTTTATTCATCGAAATAATCTCCATCATTATCAACAACCTTCTCCCAACGAGATACGAAATCATAAATTCCTTTTTTATAAAAGTCACGAGTTCTACAGTTGAAAAACACACCCAGTTCATGTTTTAACTCTTCTTCTGTCTTGAAGCACTTGTTTCTCAAATGGTTATCGAGAGATCGGAAAAGGTGATAATCTGTTGGAGAAATATGCGGAGAGTGTGGTGAAAGAGGTAACACTTCCCAAGTTATTGCCTGACGGGTCAGCTTTGCCGTATGCGGACGTGCGTTGTCATGAAGATAAACAGCACCCTTACGGTTTGCAAGAGCTGGCTGTTTTTGCTTGATTTTTTCATTTGTACGTTGAAGCTGACCAACATACACATCTTCTGTGATAGTTTGTCCTGGATTTTGGAGCTCATAACGGACTACACCAGCTGTTGTCCACCAAACACTCGGAGAGAATCTTCAAGACGCTCATCACCAGTTCTAAATTTTTGAACCAATTCTATGCCGTCCGGTCGGTGACAGAATCATCACCGAATGCTGTACAAATGTTACGAGCAGCCTCTGCTGCTTTATGGCCAAGTTTAAATTCATACAACATACAGGCTCGAATTATTGATGATGTAGGTGCTATTTCAGACGTTTTTCAAAATAAAATTGAATGTGTTCACTTAGACAAGTAAGTGCACAAGAATGACCAATCATTTCTCTTTAATGTATAAAAAAATTGCGTTATTCAAATTATCCTACGAGAGGATTGCTACCATTCAAAAAGTAAGGGTGAAGAAACGAAAAAACTTTCCCCTGGACCTGATAGTTAATTTTTACCCCTGCTTTAATAACCTCAGCAGGCGATTTCAGCTCTAGTTAGTTAAGAGCCTTGAAATCCCTCACCAGCATTCTGACGTGTAAAATGTATAATTTAAAGTAACTATTTTAGCTTAAATCTCGTTTAGAAAACTGCCTCTCTTGTACTGGCTGATAAAAAGGCAAACATTGAGACAAAAATTATAAAAATCAAAAACAAACTGAGCTACCTGAAAACAAGCAACAACTTACCACAAAGCTGTGAATACATAAAAATTTAGGGTCTGAAATCCCAGAGACAATTAGAATTTTTGACAAAGTGTACAACTGTATTTATAAAGTTTGTGAGTTCAGTCACGTATCAACGATTTCATCAGGTCATGGATGGCTGCACCCTTGTCAATTGAGATAATGCAGCAAATTTTGAAAATTATTTAAAAATTTAAAAAAACAAACCGAGCCCCTTGAAACAAACTAGTTAATTAGAGAAACATGTACACAGTCTCGGGAAAAAATTCGGGTGTCCAAAAAAACAAAAGAAATTTAGTAATTAGTAAAAAAAAAGTAGTAATTGTGTACGTAAAAAGTATGTCTGAGTGGGAGCAACTTTCGGTAGTATACAGGGTGTTGTTAAATTTCATTACCAAAATGATAAGAGTGATGGAATATGCGATTCTAAGCAAAAACGTTCATATGAATATGGGTCCGAATTTGAACGATAACTGAGATATGAACAGAAATAAAAATGCCCCCACTAAGATAAAGAAGAAAAACTTCTAGGATAAAAATGCCCCCACTAAGAATACTCACTCTCTACAACATCTAGGATGATAAATTTGGAAGAATAATAGGGTCATAAAATTATGTCTACCGTTAAAATTTGATCGAATTCCAACGAGTAGTTTCCGAGTTACGTAGTCAACATCGTAACATGTGGTGGTTAGTACTCACATGTGAGCATGTGTTACGATGTTGAGTGCGTAACTCGGAAACTACTCGTCGAAATTCATTCAAATTTTAACGGTAGACATAGTTTTATGTCCCCTATTATTCTTCTTCCAAGTTTCATCATCCTAGATGTTGTAGAAAGTGAGTTATTAACTTGTTGTTCTTAGTGGCGGGATTTTTATTTCTGTTCATATCTCAGTTATCGTTCAAATTCGGACCCATGTTCATATGAACTTTTTTGCTTAGAATCGCATATTCCATCACCCCTATCATTTTGGTGATGAAATTTAACAAAACCCTCTATAAGCGGGGAGAGATGTAAGTAGTATTGGAATCAATCCAAACACTCAGGACCCCTTTTGCTCTGAGAACGAGCACTGTAGGCATGCCAACAGCTAGAGAGGGGAAGGGAATGCATGAAAATCTTTGTTTGTCTTAAACCTTTGTATATCGTGATATTTGATATATTTTTTTGGTTACACTGTGCAGTAACATGATAGTTATTAGGAAGATTCTTTTTTAATTCCAGCATTGTACTAAGAAGCACTATTTTTTTTCTTAATTTTAAGGTACACACCAAACATTTACATATTCGCTAAAAGCAAATGCGGACCTAAGCCCTGATCATTCCAAGCTCGTAAAAGTCAACAGGATGCCTGGATGTCGGAAGTTACTAAAGAAGTTTATGTATAGATGGGCAGTAACACAAGAGGCCACATGCACAAAGCAGATGAAAGCCGGAGTCCGTTATTTGGACATTAGGGTAGCTGTCCATCGCAAGACCTCGGAGATCTGTATCGCACATGCACTTTATGGCATAGGCGTGATAAAAGCATTAACGGAAATCGTGGAGTTCTTATCTACTCACCCAAAGGAAATTGCTATTATTGATTTTGTCAAATTTTATGATTTCAAACCGGAAACCCACGAATCTTTTATGAACGTACTCGAAGAAATTTTTGGTTCCTTACTGTGCCCATTAAGACCAGCGTCTACTTTAACGTTGAAATGGTTATACGAACATGGATATCAAGCAGTTATCGTATACCGGAATGACATCGTGAAAGGTAATGCTAAATTCTGGCCCTCGAAGGCCATGCCTAATCCATGGCCGGAAGCAACCAAAACAAGAGATATGATACAGTTTATCGAAACTCAGTTTCTGAGACGCCGTCGAAGAGGACACTTTTACATAATACAGGGGATCCTGACCCCGAGTGGAGGTTTCCTTTTTTCCCATATGTTCAGCACGCTTAAGCGATCAATGGCTTTTGATGCCAATGTTGCCATGAGTCAATGGCTGGATGACAAGAAGAGCAATCCCGATTTCTTCTTCAACATTATCATATTTGATTTCATTTTGGAGACACAACCGACACTTATCGAGAAAGTCATCGATTTAAACAGAAATTGAAACTCTTAAGACTATTAGACTGAAGTATTAATGTACGTGAATAAGATTTGAAGTAAATTTAAAATTTAAGTCAAAGTAATTTTATTGAAATGGAGAATCCTTTGTATTGTCATTATTTGTGAAATTAAAAGAGGCTTGGCAAAACATGACTAGGAAATTATTACACTTTAATTCCGATTAGTTTAGCCAGCTATTCCTGATTTCTTTTGGAATACAACTGAAATCAACAACTGGCTACTGGAGTTTACTTTTGATCTAATGATACTGAATTGGTGCTTCTGCTAACTTGCCCTTTCAACAGATATCGAGAGAAATAAGAAGCCTGATGTATCCATAGTCATGCAAAAGAAAAAGATTGACGATTGTCAGTCGCGGAGAAGAAAGATCAACGTTCACAAAACTACGGGAACGAAACTTCGCTCGATTTCATGTGTGTGGTTATTCCTGTAATCATATCATTTGGCACCTTAAAATTCCGATTTTTATTCAACTTTCAGGACCTGTTCTACTAGTTGAACTATTGAAAATTATAAAAATTTTAGATTTTTAAAATAAAACGTTTGCATCATAATTTATATTAAAACACTAAATTGGTCACTTGTTTGAGCTATCAAATTAATGTCATTAGAATCCTTTCTTCGTGTACTGTAAGTACCTTTTAAATATTTAAAATTTAGTTAACAGAAAAATTTCGAGACTATATAATAATTTTATTAGTCTAAATTTAAGCTTCTGTTGCTTTAGCTATACTATTATAATTAGGGTCCGGATTTTAGGCGCAAACAATTACTTAAAAAAAACGTGTGTGGAAAGCTGGAAAAAGTTCTCAGAAAAGTTGAAAAGAAGGTGGAAATACTTTCACAATACCGAAAGATTGAATTTATAAAATCCTCATTAAAGAATACACATCAGGTACACAAAAAGGTGGGCGCACCTAAAATCTGGACCCTAATTATAATATATATAGTTACAATTTTGGAAACCATGAGTTTAGAGAAAGATTTAACGTTAGATTATATCAAATCACGTCTATTAGACGCAGAACTCAAAATAAGCAAAGTTGCAACACAAGAACAGACTGTGTAATGTAATGGGTTGTGATATCTGAGAAAATGAATACTATGTCAAACAGAGTTGGGTAAATAAAATGTTTAATGAATTAACTAAGAAGGAAATTTGATAGGTCACAATCAAACAGGCAGCTTATCTAACATAAAATTCTTGAATTACATATAAATACTGTAACGTCTGGATTCCGTTACAACAGGCAACCCAACACTCACAGCAATTTCCAGATCGTAGGACTCATTTTATTAGCTTATCGCTCTCTGACTCGATTATAAGAATACAGTATACTTCGTAGATAGGTTGTACCATCCATCTTCAAGTGTTTACGAACCCCCGACTCATCTAACAGCGCCATACCATGGATGAAGAAAAGATGGATGGGACACTCCTATGCGTCGAGCGTGAGTTTTTTTTCAGTGGCGCTCTCTGGCGATTTGCGTAGTATTAAACAAAAACTGTCTGGGAAAAAAGTGTCTGGGAAATAAAAAATAATAGTTTCAGTCGCTGCTTTGCGTAGTACTAAACCGAAACTTCATCACCATCGTTTCGATTTGCATAGTTCTAGAAATTTAAAAAAAAAGAAATTTATATATTAAGTGGCTTTTTTAAGATAAAAGTGTGCTTAGAAAGTTTTTTTATATTTTTTATTTCATTGTTTTTAGTCTATTTTTAATTTTATTAACCTAATCTAGGCAGACGATTATACACTATATGATCACAAATATCCGGACACATGCACGTTTGCTCTCTAGCCACGATTTCATGGAAATCAATAGGGCGTTGCACATCCCTTTGCCCGAATCACAGCTTCCACCCTTCGGGGAAGACTTTCCACCAAATGTTGATAGGTACTTTCCGGAATGTTCCTCCATTCCTCCCGAAGAGCGAGAATCAGTTCAGGTACAGAAGTTGGCCGATGTGATCTGGCCCGCAAGCGTCTTTCCAATTCATCCCACAGACTCTCTATAAGATTGAGGTCGGGACTTTGTGCCAACCAACCCATTTCTTCGACCCCTGAGTCCGCAAACCACTGCTGTACACGCCTCGCTTTGTGGCACGGAGCATTGTCGTGTTGGTAGAGAAATGGCACGTTTCCGAAAAATTGCCACAACGTTGGAAGTGCACAGTTGGAAGTGCACAGTTGTACATAACATTCAGATAACGGTCGGAGTTCATGATTCCTTGCACAGGAACGAGCTGGCCCAGTCCGTACCATGAAAATGAGCCCCACACCATGACTCCTCCTCCTCCGAACTTGACTGTGGGCTCTGTGCACTCAGGTAAGAAGCGTTCTCCAGGTATGCGCCAAACCCAAACTCGTCCATCGGATTGCCAGAGTGTGTAGCGAGATTCGTCTGTCCACATTACACGTTTCCATTGGTCCATTGTCCAGTTTCTGTGGGCTTTGCACCACTCCAGACGTCGCTTGGCGTTGACCCTGCTGATGTGGGGCTTGTAGGCAGTAGCACGGCCATGGAATCCCATCGTGTGCAGTTCCCGACGAATTGTCATGGTACTGGCATCATTTGCAGAGGCGTTTCGAAACTCTGTGGCAATTTTTTCCGCCGAGGACTTCCGATTGCTGCGGGTGACACGACGAAGCACTCGACGGTCTCTGTCCGTTAGTTTCTTGGGTCTACCGGTTCGTTGTTGAACTGTTGTTGATCCCCAGGTCTTCCATTTCATAATGACATTGCCTACTGTTGACTTGGGTATCTGAAGAAGGCTGGAAATGTCACGCACGGACTTGCCGCATAGGAGACATCCAACGATGGTTCCACGTTGGAACTCACTGAGCTCTGCCGAACGACCCATTCTTGCCAATGTCCAAGCAGAGTTGTGTCTGAAGGTGTGGGAAGCTATTTAAATGATGTGCAAGTCATTATCATGTGACATTGGGCCAATCGATGATCTGTGAGGGGTGTCCGGATATTTTTGATCATATAGTGTATTTAGTACTACGCAAACTCCAGATGTCGCCCCAAAATCAAACTCACTGAGGAAGGCAATGGAGTGTCCCATCCATCTTTTCTTCATCCTATCCATGGCCATACACAGCTTTACGAGCCAAATTATAGGAAATGGGAATCATTTCCGGTAGAGATACGAAATCAACTTACGAAAATATGGTGGATAGCGATACTGGACGATTTCGCTGTTCGTGTTAGTAAGAAGATTAACACAAAATTATTAGAACTAATACTACTCTTTAATATTTCTATGGATGGGACAAGTTATCTAGAGACTATCAATCAGTAGGGATAGTCTCTTCAACTCTGAGGGGCTCCCTCAAAAATCCAACCTTGAATAAGCCATTCTCCAACATTGTTCGTCTTGCTCCTTCAAATTTTACCAGTTCAAGAAAAATTGAACGAAAACAGGAATCTAAGTAAGTTACACTTTTTTCTAACTTAAATTACACTTAAATATAAGATAATGACTGAAGAAACACTCCAATATTTCGAAATACAAATTGAAAAGAGAAGGAAAAATTCCGCGACCCGGATTCGAACCAGGGACCATGCCTATCGCTGGCACTGCTCTAACCAACTGAGCTACCGCGGATATGAACAGCTTTGCTGCTACAAGATATCCAAATAAACTTCATTGAAGCCACAACGCAGTAACTCAATCGGCAGAACAGGCCCCGACTCGAAGGTCGGGAATAGTCCTTACCCTTTAACCATCAAATAAATTGATGAAAATAACTCAAATATAAGATAATGATATGAGCCTTCCTCTTCAGTCTTCTCCAAATAGTTTCCATTTAGCCTACCCAAAGGAATGTAAAAGGAATCTTGCAGATTTATAATGAAAACGATGTAATGGTTACAACAAAAACAATCCCTTGATTTTTGTGCAAATCAATTCTGTTAGGCGATGGTGAACTTATTGCATTGTACATTATAAGTTGATTGTATTGTTAAATCAATAAATGACTTTATAAAAAAAATTGATGTTTAAAATTTTTATAAAGATGTCGTTTCTCTTCCTATTGTTGTCTACCTTCAAGAGCTGTCAACCTTATGAACACTACGATCGTTATTTTAGAATTTAGCAACAGATTTATCATTAAAATCCTTTTTTCTGCCTACAAGCTTGGAGTTCTATCTTCTGCTGGCGAATTTTGACTATAAAGATGATAAAATACAAATACAGGTCGGTATACAAATGTAAACTTGTGTAAATATCAGTAAACATGTGTGTAAATTTGTGTTTGGTATACACGTGTGTAAATTTGTCTCTACTTGTATGTATTAATGTGTAAATATGCTATACAGATGTGTACAAAAGTGTAAACTTGTGTAAATAGGTGTATAGACGTATGTAAACCTGTGTGAATAGGTGTATACCCGTGTGTAAACTTGTATATATCGTGTATTACAAGTGTGTAAAATTAATGTACATATTTGTGTAAGTTTATGTAAATAAGCTGTACAGATGCGTAAATTGTCTATACACGTGTCTAAATGTATAAATGTGTGTAAACAGGTGTAAATAAGTATAAATGTGTGTAAACTTGTAAATATGTATAAATGGGTGCACTCACAGCAATTTCCAGATCGTAGGACTCATTTTATTAGGTTATAGCTCTCTGACTCGATTATAAGAATACAGTACTTCGTAGGTAAGTTGTACCATCCATCTTCAAGTGTTTCCTTCCTTCCTTCCTTCCTTCCTTCACAGCTCTCGTCTCCCAGGGGAGGAGACTAGCTGATTTTACACTAGAGATGGAGGCTCTCAGTTTTAGATTACTAGATTAAACTAAAAACTGCTATTGACAAGGGGTTTTTGCAATACTTCTAATAAATTGGTTTCGAATAGATATTTGAAAAGAACTTTCACTATTATTTTCTTAGTTTCTCGGTTCATCGGGGAGGCAAGGAGAATATTTTGTAGAGAAATATCAATTTTTCTGCGTTGGAACTCCTGCAGAAGGGGCTCCCTCTGACGGTAAAAAATAGGACAATGGAGTAACACGTGTTCTACTGATTCAACTGCCCCGCACTTGCAACGGTCCGTAGGCGCTATCTTTAATTTGTACAAGAAACTGTTTAGCCGTACATGACCAGTTCTTAACCTGAAGAGGATAGACTTTTGCTGAAAAGAGAGCCATTTTGGTGAGGAATGGCTAAAGTTTCCTATCCTTGGGAAAAGGTATTTGTAACAGGCTCCCTTGGATTCCGCAAGCCAAAGGTTATTCCAGTTCACAGTAACGCTTCGCCGTATACAGTCTCGAAAAGATGAAGTGTCTACTCGAGATATTGAAATAGGTTTATTCCCAACCCTCGCCCAATGAGCTAGATTGTCTGCAATTTCGTTTCCGCTTATTCCGTGGTGGCCAGGTACCCAGAGAAATCTAATACAATAATTATTCTCTTCAAGCAGATGTAGAAGGCTTATCACTCGGCCGATAAGGTTGTTATAAAACCAGCGGAATTTGTGAAAACTTGATTGAATGGATAAAAGCGCACTTTTCGAATCCGAAAGTATCAGATAATGGTTTGGGGGTAAAGTTGCAATGGTAGTTAGCGAACAATGAATTGATATTAGTTCAAGCTGATAAGAACTAGTTGCAGGTTCAATTTTTTTGGAGATTATGTGTTTTCCCTTTATGTACACACCGATCCCCCCAATAAGACTTGAGGGAGACAGGGAAGCATCTGAATATACTTTAATAAAACCAGAATGTTTATCTCTCAAGAAATCGTTAAAAAGTTTATCCCGTAAAGATCGCGTGGGAGGTTCGAAGACCCACCTAGGAGTATCCGAGATGAGATCAGGTGGAGGGTGCTTCCAGACATTTTTTAGTATTGTAATTCCACAAGTTTTAAAACGCTCACAATTAAACTTTGCCAAAATTTGAGATATTAGAGACCTGAGTTTATTTGACTTCATAACAGTGTGAGATTTTTCAGCCAGTGTAATGCCCTCAATAAGATTAGACTTGACGTGGCAGAATGAGAGGAATTGTGCAGCTGCCTTCGCTTCCCACCTTAGATGTGGGGGGGGGGGGTAAGTTCACTTCTACATAAAGCGTCGAACAAGGCGAGGATTGAGGGGCATGAAGACAACTTCGGATAATCTTCCTTTCTTCTTTAACTAGAGACTCAATTGCACTCTTGGGGGCAAGGAGGAAGATAATAGCTGAGATATCCGTTGATTTAATAAGCGTGTTAATGAGTTTGGAGGATTCACTCCATGCTGGTCCCCATTTTGCCCTAGTGATAAGCTTCAGCTGAGCCAAATTGCTTTGAAGACGTCTTTTTGTTTCTGCTATGTGGCACTTCCAAGATAGTCTGTCATCAATAAGAAAACCTAAGAATTTGTGAGTGCGTCTGCAGGGGAGTTTTTCTCCTTGCATGACAATTGTGAGCAGCGGAGGGGGCCTTGTTTTAGCAATACACATAACTACCGATTTATCAGGAGAGAAGTTAAGGTGATTATCCACTCCCCAACTATCGAGCGCATCACAGGCGTCTTGCAAAGCTGCGCGGATGTTTGGGATGGAGCTGCTCGCAGTCCAAATAGCCATGTCATCTGCAAAAATGCTTTTATTAATCTCCATGGGAACGTTACTAAAGGCATCTCTTGTATATATATTAAAAAGCGTGGGGCTTAGTATGGATCCCTGTGGGACCCCTTGATGGCTGTTTGCCCAGACTTCCCCGCCGGGGAACTTAACACCGACTTTCCTCATCCTGAGAAAGGAAGAAATCCATAACACCAGTCTACTGGGAACTTGGATATTTATTAGCTTATTAATCAATAGGTCATGAGGCACAGAGTCAAAAGCCTTTTTAACGTCGAGAAATATGATACCAATACTCTCATTTTTCTCTCTCGCTGCATATATGTCATCTACAAGATTGATAACAGAGTGAATGTGATCACGCCCCTTCCTGAAACCCGATGAATAATTTGGCAGAAGTTCATGAGACTCTAAGAAATGCTGCAGCCTGTTGTTTACCATCCTCTCAACTATTTTAATCAGACACGATGTAAGGGCAATTGGCCTGTAATTTTGTGGATCATCAGAGGACTTATTGGGCTTGAGGATGGGAAAGATAGTAGCGTCTTTCCATCTAGGCGGGATAATGCCTGACAGCCAAGATTTGTTGATGGCCTCAAGTAGGAGTCCCAGTTGACTGTCACTTAAATTCAGGAAAGTAGAATTTTGTAATTGATCGGGACCAGGCGCCGTTCGCGTCGATCTAAAAGACGAAGTTAGTTCAAATTTTGTGAAGGGCCTCTCCCAGGGGGAGCGTAGCTCCTCTGAGCAGAAATCTCCCGATAGGTGACAAGGCCATGGTAAATCAGCTGTAGACCTGGCACCCACTGTCGCCATAAGGATGGCTCTGGCAGAAGATTCCGGGTCAATCAGCTTGCCATCCTTACCTTTAATAAGAGGAATGAGCGAAGGTGCATTCTTTCGAAAGCATCTGAGGGTTTTCCATATGCTATTAGGGCTATCATCTTGGACCCTGATTTTCCAAAATTTTCTTCTGTTCTTCTTGAGGGTTTTTTTACATATTGCTTTAGCTCTTTTAGATAAGAGCCAGCATTGGTCACACCTACATTTCAAAAACATCCTCCTTGACTTATTCCTTTCCCATACAGCTGTTTCGCAGTCTGCATTCCACCAACATGGTCTCATAGGAATGACCCTGGCTTTATGGGAAACGGGGCCTTGAATATTAGCCTGAAAAGCTTTCAGGATAGAGAGAATATCTGGGGAACGAAAGTAACATCCCTTCAGGGGCTGAGGCCCGTGTGCAGTAGAAGAGGAAGAGCTGTCAGATGCGGGTAATGTAGCACTGCGAAGAGGACACTTTGGAGACTTGAGGGAAATAGTTAGACGAATCGGCTGGTGGTCGCTTCCATATGTACCTGGAATATTTTCCAGATGCATAGGGAAAGGGCAGTCCAATGAAACTAAGGCCAGATCAAGATTTGCCGAGGACCATGCAGAGTTAGATGGATGAAAGGTATGTTCTGAGGTGAAAAGAACGGTAAAATTAAACTGGCTTTGAAGATCTTCTAGACAGCGCCCGTTCTGATTATAATTTTTACAGCCCCACTGGGGGCTTTTTGCATTAAAATCTCCAATGGCTACAAAGGGGGGAGAAAAAAGGCTAGCAATATCCCTCCAGTTATCTTTACTCAGATAGCCAGGAACATAGACGCTATAAACATGAAGCCAGACTCCCTGAAGAAATACAACCAGATCAATAATAGCTACATCTCTGACATGTTTGAAAAAGTTAATGTAGTGGGGGATAGTTGAGCTAACCGAGGTTAAATTCCCCCCGCCATGCTTTTCCCTACTATTTGTATAAGTATGGAATCTGGAGATACTAACTGACATATCCGGACTTAAAAAAGTTTCACAAAAAGTCAATATATCCGCTTTACTTTTTAATAGAGAGACATCTTCCCAATTAGAAATCAGTCCTCTAATATTCCAATGTACTACCGCAATATGATTTTTATTCTTGGCCAACGGTGGGACCATTTGAAGAAAAGGGGAGGAGCATTTTGTTCCACCAATCCTCTGTATCTACGAGCCACATCGGCGTATGAGAAAACTTAGATCTTAACACATTGAAAGCTCCTTCAATAAACTTGGGCTCACCACCTCTATTTATTTCCACCAGAGATGAAATAAAAACTTTCAGACAGTTGCTTACCAATTGATCAATAGTATGGCTTCCTAATACTGTTTTTATCTCTGAGTCATTGAGGGTTCCGTTATCCATATACTGTTGAGGGCAGGTTTTTTCAACTCCACGCTCCTCTAGGGAGAAGGGGGAGAGTTGGGACCAGTGTATTTGCGTCAGTAAGGGGTCATTTGCTAAGGTTTGCGACGGGGTACGAATTGGTGACTGATAGGGGAATATTGGCGGTAGCTCATCTCTACCACATGTCGTGCAAGTGATATTTGTTTCACTATCTCTTCTAGCTAGACCTTCTATACTTGAAGAATTCTGATGGACATCGGGACGAGGGATCGACTGTTTGTGAGAGTTCATAGTAGAGCTGGGGGAAACTGCTCTAGCAACTGTTGCAAAGGACCTATGGCCCGGTATATTTGCTCCCATTTCCATATCCACCAATCTCTTCGCTTCATAATATGAGAGATATTGTTCAATCATTTTCACTCGAATTTGCGCTTCATATTTAAACTTGGTGCACCCTCTATAATAAGAAGAGTGGTTTTCGTCACAGTTCGCACAAATAAAGCTGGTTGCTGTACACTCATTTCTAGAGTGACAGGATGAAAGACATTTAGAACAGGTTTGAGGATTCCTACATCTGGCTTTTGTATGCCCAAGCTTATGGCAAGCTATGCACTGCATAGGTCTGGGCGGCGGCGGAGATACAGCGAATATCTCGTGTTCAAATTTGATTTCTTGCGGGGGTTTTGGCAAATTGAAAAAGACCAGAATTTTGCCATATCGGGCTCCTTCGTAGGGCGGGGCAAATTTTTTTATATCTGAAATATGAGGCCCTAGATCCGAGTGATTTTGCAGATCTAGTAAGGTTATTGTTTGCCTTATTCCAAAAATGAATCCAACGGATGAAGCGAGAAATTTAGGGACTTCATACGACAAATGATATAGTCCAATGTCTGTGAACTTGATGCAGCTAATGGCTTGAGCTTTACTATAGAATTTTACCAAGAATTTTCCTGAGTTCAATTTAGAAACGCTTAATTTGTGACCCACCAATGAAGATATCATATTCCGGAACAAACCTGGCGAAAT
Source organism: Rhysida immarginata (assembly GCA_023313115.1). Taxonomy (NCBI): domain Eukaryota; kingdom Metazoa; phylum Arthropoda; class Chilopoda; order Scolopendromorpha; family Scolopendridae; genus Rhysida; species Rhysida immarginata. The sequence goes on along the minus strand of JAHWFO010080620.1, from coordinate 1,937,064 downwards.
AGATTCTTCGAGTAGAATATGCGTCTGATCAGAAGAGTTACCTTTTTCATTGGAATTAGATATTCCATTTGCACGGGAAACCGTAATTAGCAGCCACGGCCGAGCTGCAATGTTAATTTGATTTACTAAATCACCTGGTCGGGTCAAGGTTGAGTCTGGGTTCGCAGGGGGAATCCAAGCTTTGAAGACAGGACTACTACTAGGTGACTGCTCTAAGGTAGGCAAATTTAAGATTTCCTGACTTTTAGAGACTAATTTGTTCTTTATTCCTTTTTTCTCCTTTTTGTCCTTTTTACTTTTTTTATCCTTTTTACCTTTATCCTTCTTACTTATATTTTTCTTCGAAGTTTGAGAAGGCGTAATCTCTTCCATTGATGAGTTCTGAGATTTAGAACTAATAGAATTATGGCGTCTTTTCCCCAGGAGGAAAGATACTCCTGCTTCGCCTTCCGAACAATCCATTCTCCCTACCGATGAAGAGCGCCGGAGGCTCGCCGGGGGAGGGGAGTCCCCCATGGCGGCGCGCTCAAATTTATCCTTCTCTATCAATAGTCAGTGCAATTAAAGAAAAACTAGCAGGAATTCCTGTTATTTAAGGCAACTGAAAGGTAAAACTGACTTCTATGTGCCCCTGGAGGAAGGGGACCGAGACCTACTACAGCCCGAGAACTACGACGGCTTTGTCACTTGCCAGCAGCGCGTCCTCACTCCAAGATCCTTCAAGTGTTTACGAACCTCTGACTCATCTAACAGCGCCATACACAGCTTTACGAGCCCAATCATAGGAAAAGGGAATCATTTCCGGTAGAGATACGAAATCAAGTTACGAAAACATGGCGGATAGCGATACTGGACGATTCCGCCGTTCGTGTTAGTAAGAAGATTAATACAAAATTATTTGAAATAATATTACTCTTTAATATGAATATGGATGGTACAAGTTATCTAGAGACTATTTATCAGTAGGGATAGTCTCCAACTCTTGAGCGCGAGAACAGGCTCCCTCAAAAACCCAACGTTTAATAGGCCATCCTCCAACGTTGTTCGTCTTGCTCCTTCAAATTTTACCAGTTCAAGAAAAATTGAACGAAAACAGCGATCTAAGTAAGCTACACTTTTTTCTAACGTAAATTATACTTATTTAATAGTTCCAAATTTATTTGCTAACCCGTTTTCTTATTCATTATTGTTACGATTACTTATTATTTACTCGTTGGGATCTGAAATGCATTTCCACTGAACAGCATTCATTATTATCGACTGCTAACAACATGGCTAGTTTCTCGTAGCAAGAATGGATCTAAACATTGGAAGCTGTATATCGGAGCCTTATAGAAAGTAAGAAGGGTGACTGACTTAATTTCAGCATGGAGGTCGAATATGATATTAACTAAAATAAAATGTCACCGTTTCCCTTTCCATTATTGTAGGGAGTGTAAATCATTGATCTAAAACTCATCCTTTTTTCTGTATTTCAGATTGCCAAGGATACTAATATGAACCTTCCTCTTCAGCAATACGTCATAGTTTCCATTTAGCTTACCCAAAGGAATGGAAAAGGAATCTTGCAGATTTATAACGAGAACGATGTAATGGTTACAATAAAAATAATCCCTTGATTTACTTTCATCCATCCCTGGTTGAATGTATTGTTAAATAAATGACTTTTATAAAAAAAAGATTGATGTTTAAAAATTTTAAAAAGATGTCGTTTCTTATCCTATTGTTGTCTACCTTCAAGAGCTGTCAACTCTATGTACATGGCGATCGTTATTTTAGAATTTAGCAACAGATTTATCATTTTAATATCCTTTTTTCTGCCTACAAGCTTGGACTTCTATCTTCTGCTGGCGAATTTTGATTATAGAGATGATAAAATACAAATACAGGTCGGTATACAAATGTAAACTTGTGTAAATACCAGTATACACGTGTGTAAATTTGTGTAACTAGGTGTGTAAGCCTGAGTAAATTGGTATATACACGTACTTGTGTGTATAAATGTGTAAATAAGCTATACAGAAGTGTACAAAAGTGTAAACTTGTGTAAATAGGTGTAAACCTGTGTGAATAGGTGTACACTTGTATATATTGTATATACACGTGTACATATTTCTGTAAGCTTATGTAAATAAGCTGTATACATGCGTAAATTGTCTATACACATGCGTAAATTTGTGCACATATATGTATAAATGTGTGTAAACTTGTGTAAATAAGCTGTACAGTGGTGTACATAAGCGTAAACATGTTTAACTGTGTGTAAATTTGTGTACATGTGTGTTTAAATGTGTGTAAAGTTGTGTAAATATTGTATACAGATGTGTGCAAAAGTGTAAAATTGTGTAGACGTATGTAAACTTGTGTATATTGTGTATACATGTGTGTAAACTTGTGTAAATAAGCTGTACAGATGTAAACATGTGTAACTATATGTAAACCTGTATAAATAGGTGCATACACGTGTGTAAATTTGTGTGTGTATGTTTAAGTGTGTGTACAGTTGTGTAAATATTCTATACAGATGTGTACAAAAGTGTAAACTTGTGTAAACAGGTGTATAGACGTATGTAAACTTGTGTGAATAGATATATACTTGTGTGTAAACTTGTGTATACACATGTGTAAATTTGTGTAAATATGACTATATAAATGTGTAAGTAGCTGTGAAAATATTTAAATATGTATGTAAAAATGTGTAAATAGGTATATACGCGTATAGTAAACATTCCGTTAATGAGTCTAAGTCTTGTGCAGTCGAGTCAATTGACCCGAGAATGGCGACTCGGAAATTCGGGTCAAACAACTCTTACTGACATCTGTGTCCAATGACTCTCTTAAATGGGTCGTATTGGAAGAATCATAGGACTCTCACAAGCGGGTCATGTTAACCGCATATTGCTGTGAGTGAAGGAACCCCCAAATATCTGCTAGTGTTGTATCAATTAGGTTAAAAATAAATATGATCTGACGCTTACGTAAACGGAAATTAAGAATCTCCTTTGTTATTTGTAAGAATCATCATAGTAGTAATCATATAATTCGGACATTAATCATTTCAATAAGAAACATGTCGTAAGAGATCAATCAAACATTCGAGTTCGTCTAGGCCACGGGTGACCAACCTTTTTTTGTCTCGGGCCAAAATAAATTTCTGAAGGTTTTCAGGGGGCCAACCATTTGTAATTCAAATCACATTCAAATATTTTATGAAACATTAACCACGTACAATCTTACTTGTTAATAAATTTTACAGTAAATAGTTCATTTGGCGGGCCGCATAAATTCCTTTGGTGGGCCGCAGGTTGGTCACCCCTGGTCTAGGCCAACATGTTTCTTACAGCCGAGGCAATGAACATCAAAAGTCATTGTAAATTCAGCATATTCACGATAACACAAAGGATCCTTCGTTTTACAGTATTATGCACGCAGAAGTTATCAAAATTTCGTTTTATCTTAATTAATTTTTAAAACAGAAGAGCTTGACATGCTCTCCTCCAGAGACAAATGAACAGTAGAGACTGGCAGTGCTATGTTAAGAAGCCAATGCACATGGGCGCCACCGGAAGTGTTCGAGCATCCATTGTTAGGGGGAAAAAATCTGAATCGGCCATGAATTTATAATGGAAGTCTATGGAAATTTCTTCCCGACTAGAAGTCCTCTAATAAATTTCATAACATAGGTAAGTTGCTGAAAACTCTGGTGATTAATTATAATAAACAGTAGTAGTGGAAATCGGAACAATTAGCTTAATATATCATCAGAAAATACATGTTTATCGTCTCACAAGTTAGCCATGAAATTGCTTACGAGCGATGCGAGATTGCATTCTACTTAGGCCTAATCTAAAGCATTTTTATTTAATGGAGCTTAGAATCTCGATTATTATTATTTAGAAAAACTTTTGGTAAATTTTCGGTATCTGCACAATCGCAACCGCGAGTCAAATCGCAAACGATCCCCAACTTATTTGGTGAATTTACTTTTTAAAGACTGGGGGGCTGCGCCCCCCAGACCCCCCCTCTAACGAACTGATATATACCCCGACCTATTTGATTACAGGGGGCAGTTGGTTTTCCCCCGGCCGGTTACAGGAATCGCAATTCAGTTTGTGGATTCAGTCGTCGCGCGATTGTGCAGATACCGAAGATTAACCAAACTTTTTTTAACTCTTGATTACATCTTGGCCTGATCTTGGTTAAAAATGATTTAAAAGAATTTTCATAATATATACTGATTTAAAAGGTTAAAAACGATTTATTGATTTTTAAAGAGAATTAAGCGTGATAAAGTTGTTCTTAAATTTTCCCTTCTGATCTGATTATTCAACCGTTTCCCTTCGTAATTTAAACGAATAGAAATATATTTGTTAATTACAAGTCTAATTAATTTTAAAACATGATTATCAAAAGGGCTCATTTCAAACATATGATTAGATAGATTATTAAATAGGCTGATGCTGGTTTCTGCTAAAGCTGTTAAAATTTTTGTGAAAAGATTATTGTAAACATTTTGAGATATTTGAATATTTTCCATTCTAACAGATCTTATATTAATTCTAATTATTTTTTCAGATATCTTGCAGAGCTGAATGACATCATTGGAAGCACATAAAAGGCCCCCTTTGTCTTTTTGCCTGATGAGTAAGGATTGGCATTTTAGTGACTCATCCATCAAAGCATCTTTGCATTCAGGACAGACAACAATCTTCATCAAGGATTTAACAACAAACCCTGCAATGTATTCAACAACAGAATCACAGTATTTTGATAATGTTTCAAATTCTATGGTAGGAAGTTCTGTAGAATCATCATCATTTTTTCCAATATCCAAGCTGTATCTTTTTAACAAGCCGATATCATATTGATCATGATGTACTGATGAAGAGGAAGCAAATAATATTGGTATCAAGTTTTGTGTGAGACAGTTTCCTGATGTTGAAGCTAGGATTTCATGATGGATCAGCATTCTTTTGTAAGCAGCCATAAATTGTTTCGCCGTTGGATTATTATTCCAGCCACCTCTTGCTCTAATGGAATTAAAAAAATGCTCCAAATGGTCTTGGCTGAATTTTCCAGTTAATATGTACTGCTGCATGAAACGAAATTATTTGATTTACTTCACATATTTTAAAACGATACACATAAGAATTAAAACATACTTCATTACTGGTTGCATTGAATCTACCAATGAAGTAAATAATCCTTTCAGTGTTGCAATTACATTTAAGAAACCGATAACAGGAGTTTTTCGATTTCCTAGGCCTACTTCTTTTCCTGTCATTGGATCAATCAGGTGTTTAAAATAATTTTCTGCTTGATCTAAGATTCGCCTCCATGAATTTTCATTTTCTTTTCGCAGCGCAGTTTTGTATTGCTTGCCCAGTGGATGCAAAGAATTTGAAATGTCAAATAACCTAGCAATTATAATATACTTAATTATGCATATGTAAAATGTTAAGTGATATTAATTCAAAATAACTATGTTAACATTAAAAGTATACTTGTCACATAGTCGAATAAATTCAACAGTGGCTTCACAGTTTTGAAATTCCTCTAATTGCAATTCATGTGCTGCAAATTCTATTGCATCTGCAACAGACTGACTTAATGTTTGTGCTGCCAGAACAACTTTCATTTTTTGCTTTTTCCAATTAATATGCTTGTTGCTTAATTTATTTGCTAAATGGAGACCTTCTTTTTCTTGCAAATAATGCAAATCTTCAATGTATCTCCATTGAATTGTCTGGAAAATTGTAAATTTTATTGTGTATTTATACATATTGATATTTGAAATAATACTAATATGGATTGGTAAAAAAAATTGTTTGTTACCTGGCCTTCACTATTTTGTAAAACTTTATCAGCTAATGCATTCCTCATTAGCTTTAACATATGGCTAAGATCTAACAGCACATAGATTTTCATATTATTATCAGAGGGATGTGGAAAATAGGGGCACATTTCTTTAAACTGCAATTTAGCTCCCAAATAATTGGCCATAGCAAAATTACATGCTGTTCCATCAAAAGTGATTGAAATAATTTTTATGCCAATTTCATCCAATTTGATAATGCACTCCTTAACAATGTTTGCTCTCTCTTGCCCATTTAAATCATCAATTAGAAAATAAGCACATGGAAGCTTAAAATTGGCATTAATGGCCACCACCATAAATACATAAGCTTCTTTGGCAAGAGGTAAAGAATCATCATCCAATCCAGTGCCCATATCAGTAAAGCCACTGTAGCTTGTACCATCCCATTCGACATGCTTCTTAATAGCCATTTCATCAATGACTAAATTACAGACTAGTATAGTTGATTTGGTTGATTTTACATATGATGATAAAGCACGAAGTGCTTCTTGTGTAAATCCAGGCTTTCCTTCAATGCTAGAATACCATTGTCTTAATGTCCTGGTAGAAGGGAGACATAAATCAAATGTTTGCCTGACATATTCATATGCTCTGTTTGAATAAAATTGAAGTGTCAGAGCAAAAGATCTGATGCTTGGTGGATATGTAGATATATGTTTTTGCTTGTTGTTCTTCAAATATAAACGTTATAATATTTCAGAAGGTATTATTGAACAACTGGAAAGGTTTGTCAGTGCACTGTCAGACATCATATTTTTATTTTTTAAATCTTGAAATTATATGTTCCAATTTTAATATTTTTTGTTTCAATTTTCTTTTCTGATTACTGATAAGTTTTAACTTCTTTTTGGTGTTTGAAGCTATTTCAGTTAAGTAATCTAATTTTCTTTTAATTTTTCTTGGAGATTCCAAGCTATATGTGTGATCAAATGAATGATGAAATGATGGTCCTGCTTCACTCTTTGAATCTGTTTCATTCTCCTTGTCATTATTTTTATAACGTGCAGGAGGTTTTCTTGGTTTAGATTCCTTGAAAAAGTTTTATAAAACTGAGAGTTATATTTTTTAATAATAGAGTTTAAGCATGATAAATATGTTAATGATAAAAGTTAATATTTGAAGAGATGCTCAAGTGTACCTTTGTTTGCAGATGTTTAGGAAAGTCAAATTTTGTGGGAATTGCCCCTTGTTTTAATCTTTTTCTTTGCCCTGTCAAATCAAAACATTCTTCTTGAAAATGAATTGAACAAATGACTGTGAATGGTCCTGGTTTCCATGTTTCTTATCCATTGCTGATATAATTTTTTATTTTTTGGAAATCTGTAGTTTAATTTAAATATTTCAATTTCATCACATTTTAAATAATAAATTACATTATTCTTTGTCAAATTAAGAATTTATTCATGTTATTGCAGTGACAATTTTCGTTGGAATATTAACGAAACCGATTTTTTATATTTTATAATGTAAAATACACTGTAATGTAAATGGATAAATTTCATTTCATTTTGTTTGTAATAGAAATGTAAATCTTTTTGATTTAATAAAGATTATAAACAATCGTCTGCTTTATTCATTCCATGAATATGTATTTTGATTGTAAATAAATTATAAACTCTTGAGTTTGGCTAAAAATTGTTGTAGAATTATTTTTGGATTTTTTTAAAGTTTCACAGAAAAATGTAGCTATGAATTTTTTCTCAATAAATTTGGAGAGCAAACTTAGCATGTACAAAGTTAAATTGCACTAAACCCTTTTGATGAAAATAAATAAATCTGGTGAAAATATAGAATTCTATTTTTGTAATTCCGATTTTTTAATAATCTATTTTATAAATGAGTTTATTGTGTTATATTAAATGTAAATTACTTATGAAAAGAAATGTCTGAACCCTGTTTTGAATAATTTTTGCAATTGTATGCACAACAATGTTTCATTTTAGCCGCTATAGTTACGGCATGTTTTATATTGCAATGACGCTCCGAATAGGCTTCTTTCAACAGCGATCGTTAAAAAAATTTTAAAAACTCTTTTACGGGTATAAATTCTAGTTTTTATTGACTTATTAATTAACATTTTCACTTGATTTCCATATTTTAATTTAAATTTTGAGTTTTCCTATAGGTGCTGCAAAGAAATCGGCTGATATTTATTACGCTTAATGCAATGTCTATGGCGATCAGCTGATTTTTGTCCCCCTAAATATGGCGGCTCGGTGGCATCGGTTTTAGAGGCTTCACTGCCAGTCTCTACTGTTCATTTGTCTCTGCTCTCCTCATACATTTTGCATCTGCGCGACAGATAAACACAATTCGGACATAGCAATCGATGTTTATTATTTTAGTCTGGTTTCTGTTGTTTAAAACTCAGCGAAGTAGGATTACTATCCGGGAACGGAGTAAATGTCTCTTTTCTATATTTGGCCTCAGAGAAATCGTTTTTCCGCCGACTTTCCGCTTATTATCATATTAATTAACAGGGGCAGAGTAGGGAAGGGGTTGCGCGGTGATGGAAGGGCGTGAAAGGGAATGTTAAGCTGGTTTTACACTAGCACGCTTTATTAGCGGGAAAGGCTACC
>JAHWFO010080620.1:1909552-1928597 GCA_023313115.1 Rhysida immarginata | reverse complement strand
AGCTCGCTACTTTCCCGGGAAAGATTGCTAGTGTAAAACCAGCTTTAGTTTAGGCTCGCATCCCACCCGTTACCTGCGGACTACCCAAACTTTCGTCTGCGGTTTCTCCGATCGTACGATCGGCTTGAGGGCACATTCCCGACTCCTTCCAGGAACGTCTTGCTCATCCTTCCATTATCTCGCTCGTGTCGTCTGCGCTGTATCGGGCAAATCATCTGTCTGAATCATGCTAAATGCAAAACGAAAGAAAAACACAAATCGTGCAAACAATTTATGATAAGATAATTCCAAATGGATTGATCACATGGTCTACTCAGCTTTTTGTCGTTCCGTGGCAATAAATCGAACGCGTTGATCTCGGAGTTCTATATATCACGGGTATATTCTAGCATAAGCATTACTACATTTCACCTCAAATTGTTACATGCATTCGCATAGTATCAATATAGTATCATCGCGAACTCGTCAGGAATAGTAACTGGGCGAATCCTGAAGATTCATGTTTTCGTCGTCCTCACTGTCTTGATTTCGCCAACTTATACCTGCTTTCTTCTTGCCTTCATCCTTCAAAAAAAACACCTATTTTTCCATCACTCCGCTTCGCACATTGTTAGCGGCTCCAAGCAACACCTCCTAATAGCCCAAGAGCTCATAACGAATTTTGAGCAGGTATTTTAGGCCATTAGAAAATTTGGGCACTATATAGTACTTAAATGCTATTCAAATAAGGAATAGAAAGTCTGGCTGGCTATAAGGGGTCTCGTCCCTACTGCGCATTATGCAAATGTTGCAAAAAATTATGGTCAGAAAAAATATTTTATGCCCGCTGAAATTTAAATGGTGTATTTAAGAATATTGCCAAAAAGCCAGACAAAAATAATGGTTTTGTAAAGTCTGACAATCGATTATGCAAGTGATCTCCCCTCCACAAAAACAGACTAGCTCAGTATTAAAAAATGGTATAAAAATTCTTTAACATAATCAACTGCCAGAGCATCGGGTTCTTTGATTTAAATAAAATTGTAAAGGAAAACTCGAGAGTGAATTACTTCAATTGAAATAATAAGGCAAAGTGTTAAAATGAAATAAAATAATCTTTATTTCAAGAAAATAAAATCAAGTTAAAAGGAGTGGGTAAATGTAAAAACACTTAACTACTAAACTTAAGTTCTAGGGCTATATTAATATGCTAATGAATGATTAAATGAATCTAAATGCAGCTGCTGATTAAATTTAAATTAAACACTTAAAGCTATTCAATTCCAACTAAAATGGAAGTAATATTACTATCTTATTCAAAATTCCAATCTGTGCTCATATGACTAATCTATAAAAGGGTTCTCACCCAATCTTATCATTAATATTCACTTATCTCTATCTCAAAATAAAATTACAGGCTCTAACAAACATATTCACTTACAGTTTGTGTCCACTAAGCAGAAGTTATTATATCCATATCTGTATTATTACACTACATCACTTTAAATAATATACATATCCAGGGGCACACACACATACACACACACACTATATAGATCACAACACCAATATTTCACTTCTTGTGAAGCACACATTACTTTGCCCTGAAGACTATTCGCTTCGCGTTGGTACAGGAACCTGGATCTACTACCTCATGAGTCCGTTACTTCTCAAACAGTCTAAGGTGAGATCAACAGATACCTGCACAGTCTCCAAAACTTAATGCATGGCTTGTAGATTCTCAGCTACTTTCTCAATTGATGTGGATCCTTGAAGTAATCTCCTCCCTGGTTGCATTGTTTGTCTCACATAAAGTATCGCCATTAATTTCCAAGTCGTGGGATATCTACATTTCATCTCCATAGTTTAATCATCTTGCCATCTTATTCACAGAAATGGGGGATTTGCATATTTCACCTCTCAATTGGGACTCATCTCATTTTATCAATATATTCTCATGTTAGGGAGTATCACATAATATCACTTCCCCGCTTGAATTCATCTCATTTCTTTGTCCAATTTAACTACTCTTGATTTGTAGAAAAATGCAAGGAGAAGGATCGCTTGACGGTTTCTGATCTCCAACTAATTGAAGCTTACAATCATTGAAAGAATCAGCTTCGAAGTTTACCTCCCCAAAACAAAATTCTAACAAAATGCGAGCTCTTCCATGCGTCGGCATGGGAGCCCGGGGATATTGGTCTCACACCTCACCCAGGGAAGAGGAAGAACGGGAAGCGCAGGTCGTAACAGTTCCAATGCTATTCAAGTGAAATCGAAACAGCGCCACTGGTCTCCAACGGCCAGGCCGCTAAGGAAGGGAACTTCCGCTGTTGATAAACCCTCCCTCCGGCCTTCATGGTGCTGCTCCACAGGCTTCTCCTATCCCCCTCCCCACCCGTGCTGTTCTTTTGACCACCCTCTCGTAAATACTATTTTATTCCGTTCATTTAACGTTGGGCGTAAGTATCTCTTCATGTTACTAATGTGTTCTTGTTCTGTTCTGAGTTGTAACGTCTCAATACAGCACAATCTGGCACCGCCTGTCTTGACTTGTCGAAGAAAAAAATAAAATCGGGCACTTAGTTGCTGGATTCGCTGATGACATTCGTTGAATAGAAGAACAACTGCCATGAATGCGCCGCGCAGAAACGGCTCTTTGAAGAAAACCAATCACCTTGTAGGAAATTAGATACAAATACAATTTTATTAAAGAAGGCTAGATTAGAGAGAGTAGAAAATAACTGCTCCAATCTTGGAATTTTATGTTCACCTAATAATTTATTTAGTATGCAGTCACTTATTTAAAACTGTATTTTTCATCTAAGGCTCAGTTTCGATTAAAGTCGAAGCGGCCTGGCCGCTTGGATCGCTAATTACATCCGATTTCACTAAATCCCCCGAGCTTCGCTTCCCATTGTAATTCTTCCCTGCCTCACCTTCAAGATGTCGCGCCTCTTATCTCTCAGCATCCGGCCTCACTTTCATCCACAAAAAAAAAGAAACTGAAAGTAAAAACTCCCAAAATTGCATATTTGCCTAATAAAACTTCATCTCCTTTTGAACACATGAGAGATAACATTCATTATTTATTATAATTCTTCACATTATTATTGGTGTCATAGACCAATATGATTCTAAATCACTATAATTCGCAATAATCAGAAATTCTATTTCCACTGACATCCCCTCTGGATGAAAAACGCATTGTAAGCGTATTATTCATTCAATTCTTTAATCAATTAATAACTCAATTATAACTCCCTTACACAAATTCTTATAACAACATCATCACTATATTGAATTCCTCTTCAAAAGACAACAAATGAATCTATAATCACTAGGAATCTATTAATATTCAAATTTACTTCTTTAAACACGTGAAACGTCACAGTTTTAAACAATCGCCAGTTGTAAAAAAAACTGCGGACGAGTGCGAGTGAAAAAAAATTACGGGCCTGTGTTGGGATACGGCTGCTAGCTAAATCGTATAATACGTCTTGAGGCCACATGGCAAATAAGAAAGAACTTTGTGCAAGACAATTTAAAAAATTTAATTTCTGATACAAAATGTTCAAACAAAAAATGTACTTGCAATTCATCATAAATTGTTAATCAAACCTTTATGGCATTCCCAACTTACAAATCACTGGTCAATGATAAGATATGTACTGTATGTTAGAAATGGCAACAAACAAGAATCAATATTTCACGCAAACATCAAATTTATAGTACTGCCACGCAATGTAATAGGTGATTCGATGGGTTTGTAATCTAAATTAAAATGTTTCTTCATAAAACTAAGAGCGTATAAATTTAATGTAGCATCTACATTTATAATGCTAACTGTCATAATTGCAATATTAGTATCCACCTCCATATTGTCACTAACTGGTCTAGTTGTTGGTGAATATTTCATTATCGCACCGAACAACAATATTTCCATATCAGATATCGACACTTTAGGATGAATATACACTGAATAACCAGATTATTATAACCACCCCATCAGTACTTCGTTGGGCCACCTTCTGCCTTCAATACTGCGGCGATTCGCATTTACTCCATGAGATGTTGAAAGGTGATGCGAGGAATCTGACACCATGAATGCTGTTGTCTTGTGCTTTCTGGCCACAATCCGCTTCAAACCCCTTCAGTATTTATCAGTGAGCTTCGACTTTCGGGCAATGTTGTGCTTGGCAGATGATGTCTTTCCCTGCTTCTTATAGGTTGTCATAACAGTCTTTGGCTGATGAATAGCATTGTCCCGTTGTGTGGAATTTGTTGTTTTGAAACCAGCTGTCTGATGGCTTACAAACTTTTTTCCACAAATGCTCAACTGGATTGAGATTTGGTCATTATGGGGGCCACCTAAGCCAGGTTCCTCTTCGTTCGTGGCGATCGCAACAATCTCGCCTTACTATCATTTTCAATTGGCCAATCAACATAGGGGTTAAAACATAGCGAATAGAATTAGTAAGTGTGATTACTCTCGTATTAAGCAATGCTAAAATCAGGCGAGCGGCGGATGTGCGAAACAACAGCGCTGCTGTCGATTTCGACCTAAAGCTCTAGATTAAAAAAGTACGGCAAACTTCGTCGTCTGCTACCAAATCCGCCATTGTTGGCCCAGTTTGCCCTATCAAGTAACTTATGCTTCCTCTAAATTTCGGCTTAAATGCATCCTTTTCGCAAATTTTCTTATTATTATCGTCTGGAAATATAACTGACAATCAGTAAATTCTGTAACTATTGAGTTTTCTTGAAATTTTGTTTTCAATTATAATTTTTTACATATAAATAATGATAACGTTGAGGCAGTTTAATGATAACCAGATTAAGTTTTAATTTATTTTCACTTTATTTATTTATCCTTAATAAACGATTTACATGTAATTAATAAATTTGAAAAAACATTGTTGTGTGTAGTTTTTGTAATTTTATTTATCAAAATATAATTTTATAAATTTTTATTAAAATATAACTTTTATCAAATTAATTTTTATATTTATATCAAAAATTTCACTTTACCAATTTTAATTTTATTAAATTATAAAAATTATTAAATTATTAAAAAAAACTATAATTATAAAAATATCAAATATAATTTAATAAAACAGAAACTATTAAATTTAAGTTTTTGATTTAAATATAAAAATTACTTTGATAATTATATTTTGATAGAAAATTTGGAAAAACTATCCGTTTGGTTACAAAAAAATTACAAAAAAATGTATTTTGAAATTTATTCAATTATGGAGGTTTATAATATTGACGTAAAAAATCTACCGAAAACTTATAGTTAAAATTTTCTATATTTTTTTTCATCCAAATAGCAAATTTTCGTTATTCAATTTCATATGTTATACTCAAGTTTAATGATGAGTGATAATTAACTTCGCTAAAATAAGATGAAAATAACATGGACGTTTTATTTCAAGTTTCGCCGACCCATTTCACAGACAGTTTACCTTGTTATATTGAATTGTATTTTCTTAAAAAGAACTATAGTCAACAAAAAATTATATTCTCTGATCGTCTGAGAATTGCACAATGCAACATTTCTATAACATACGGTAAAGTTATAATATAAACGTACTTGCTTCTTATTACTTCTTCGGATATTTTAACGAATTTATTAACCTCCAAGGAGCATAAATTGAAGGATCCTGAAATTTTCCTTATTCGGATTAAAATTTAGGACCAATCAACGAATATTTCATTAAAAATTTAATCTAAATTGCATCTTCCACATGCATTTCAATGGTATCTATCGCTGCGTTTGGGCCGACAATGGCTGACAAACTCACGTGACAGCCGTTCTACCAATCAGCAGCTGCGGGCGGCGCGGAAAAGGTTTGCCGTACTTTCCTAATCTAGAGCTTTATTTCGACCAATATCGTAGCGTTTTTTGGCTGGCTGCAAATGGGAATTTCACGTTTCGTGCGTAGTTAAGTTTCTGTTGTATATTTTATTGTTTCACTATTTACAATTGATGAGCGTTTTATAATGTGTTAATAGTTTAATTTGCATATCGTTTGTTACGTTTAAAACAGTATTTTTACTCGTATTTTAAAAAAATTTACTCGTTATATTTACTGGTGCACGTACCTTATGACAGCAGATAAGCCTACTTCATTCCTCCGGCGGTTAGCAAATGTCTGTTCATCGCGGTCGTTGTTCTTTAAGATCACCAGAATTATGCCCTTTTAGAGTTGGAACAGATTCGAGTTTCAATGAATTTCGTTTTAATTTTCAATGAATTTAAAACTGCAGGATTATAGAAAAAGCAAGGCGCTTCGAAATGAACCGATTGCACTAACCTGTTCGCATTTGGATACTACGTCCTCGCTGGCTAAAGGTATTCCACTGCTTCTTAATCGATTCTGATTGTATAAATATATGAAACGTGAAGTCTCTATCGGATTTCTTATTTTCACATCCAAACAGAGAACAATTTAAAGGCATTCTGATAGTAAAAAGGCAAGCAAACTCTTGCTGTATGTAGAATCGAAACTAGGCTAGAATCGAAAGTAGTTCGCGGCAGGAAATGACTTCTTGTTCCGCTGGTTCTCCTGAGACTACTGCTGAGGGGACGAGAGGGCCAATTTTTGAATGTTTAATCTATCGAGGCGTTTTTTTTAATAAAATATTAGGATAAATCGAAAATTTTTGAATGATATATAGGGAGTGCAAGTGTGACGTCAGTCCTTGGAATTCTTCAGTCACGTGACTCGATTTGGTTCCAAACAAGTCTTCTCGCTTCGGGATTTAACATGGTTCCAACGTAGGGATGGAATAAAATCGCTTTGTATAAGCCCAGTGTTTTTAACATATTTAAAATGTGAAATTGTTTAGTTCCTCACTGCTCAAGAAGCAGCCAAAACAGCGATTTAGACATCTATCGTTTTCCCAAAGAAAGAAAGATCCGCGAACGATGGCATTCTTTTGCTAAGTGATTAAAAGGGATTAAAAAGCGTTCTAATATTAATGTATAAATTATATAATGGTATTAAATGTCTTAATAATAATATAAATTACACAAATTAACATAATAATTTAAGAGATGTCATTTTTACTGGCCGCCCGTTTCAACGTTACTAGTACGTATATTGCGTGATTCCAGTGTTTGGAACCAGCGATCCCATTTCCTAGGCTCTCGGCCCGTTCATCGCGCAAATGACGTCAGCTGTGACGTAGTCACTTGCACTCCCTATTACCTTGGATGGAAAAAATAAACTTTTCGAATTTTTCCGTGGAGTTTACCTTTAAGAAACAATAAATAAACAGTAAGAATAAAAAAAGAACTCGTGTTTGAAAATTAATTTTTAAAACTACTGTTAACGTTTCATCCTTTTTCTTGTAAGCGAGTACTAAAAACCTGCGACTCGCTGGTCGAAAACGCACGCAGTGACATCTTGCGGATGTGCCAGAAATTGTTTGTTCTTGAAACTATTCTTGCAAAATACGAGTAGCATGGCATGCCGCATTGTCACGTTGGAAGAAGCCATCTCCATTGCGATACACCATCAACATGATTGCATGAACTTGATCAGGTATGTTCTGATATTCAGACGTTTTTCTACACAAATTAAAGGAACCATATCATGCCAGGAAAATATGCCCCAAACCATGACTGCCCCCACGAGCTTGAACGATTGTACTCATTCTGTTATATGCATGATGCAACTGAAAACGTGGTTCATCAGACCACATGACTTTATTCCGATGCTCAACTGTCCAATCCTTGTGTTCCTGTGCGAATTGGAGACGTTTTATTTTGTTAACTGCAGATAGCAAAGGTGTTCGAACTGGCATTCGACTCCCGTATTCCATACAATGCACTGTATGGCGAACAGTGCGCCCAGAGATCATTTGAGAGGATCCCTGATAAAGATTTTTCAATTGAAAAATCATTACCTATGCTTGGAGACGCTTCTCCAGTTAATAATTATTATTATTTACTTGATCCCTGATAAAGATCTGCAGTAATTTGATGCGCTGTTGCCCTTCTGTTGTCTTGTACCAGTCTGGCCACTCTCCTATCTGCCTGAACATTGATGGCCACAACTGGCACGTTCGGACCCAGTTTTCCGGCAGACAGTCCAATCTGTAACAATTTAACAGCAGCTGCTCTTGAACATTTAACGAATGCAGCAGTTTTGCTGATATTAGCTCCATGGCTCCGAGCGCCAACAATCATCAAAGGCTGCTAAATCGCGTCGTTTACCTATAATCTTCTGAAAAAAAAATCACTTCCAATGTCGTGGTAAACAACCTGCTTGCCTATTAACACTAGTCCGGCTCTTTAGCAACTTCAGCGCGATATTATAGCTAATTTGCCTAAAAACATCAGGTGGTCATAATAATCTGGCCACTCAGAGTAAACACTTCCTAGAATAGATCTCACTGCACCGTTGTACAAAGCTTTAACAATACAAATATCATTGATTACAGATATTCGAAGACTTCAAAGCTTTAAAGAAAATTTAACTTTAAAGATTTAATTTTAAAGGTTGTATTTAATATTTTAATATTTAATATTTTTTAATATTTAATTTGTAACTAGATGGAATCCGCCAAAATTTGACCGCAAACAAATTAACAATCATAAACAATCACAAAGACGTCACAATCAAAATCTTTGCTAGCATCCCTTTTACTATTATGCTAGCATTGATGATCAAATTAACAACAAATACATTATACAACAATTAACAGCGATAACAATGATCAGTGCACAAGCGCAGAAGTGTCGTTCTTGCTCTTAAAAAACTGTTTAATATATAGGGTGATTACAAAAGTACTTCACACCTTTAAAATTTATTACATCAAAGCTATTCAGAATATAGACACACCACACACGGATTCTTAAAGAAAAACTCTTGAAGTTTATTGTGACACAGTTAAAGATGTTCAATATGCCCCCCCTGTCGTGACAATCCCGCATCAAGAGTTGCGGGAATTTCTTGATGTCACTCTGCCACAGCGGTGGATTGGTCGAGCAAGCAATAACCTGGAACTTGCAAAGTGGCCACCGCGGAGCCCCGAACCCACACCTTGTGATTTCCTTTTATGGGGGTGTGTAAAGAACAAGGTCTTCACCCTCCCCCTTCCCCGTGACCTAGACGAGCTGAAAGAACACATTACGGTAGCGATACGTGGGATTGATGGAGACATGTTAATGCGGGATTGTCACGACAGGGGGGCATATTGAACATCTTTAACTTTGTCACAATAAACTTCAAGAGTTTTTCTTTAAGAATCCGTATGTGGTGTGTCTATATTCTGAATAGCTTTGATGTAATAAATTTTTAAAAGTGTGAAGTTCTTTTTTAACCACCCTGTACAGTATAGGATATTGTAATATTTTAAAGGCTTTTGATACTAGAATAACAAAAAAAAAACAAAAACCAATGGTATTTTTGGAACCTACATGACTAATTATGATTGATTATGATAAAATTCTTTAAAAATTCCAGCATGAGGACAAATGCAAAACCATAGTAATGTAGCTTTAAATACTATTAGTTATTAAAATTATAGATTTTTTCTTTTTTTTTTATTAAGTAAAAAAAATAAAAGATTTTTATTTAACAACATTTATTCACAAAAGTTATATATAAAAAAAATTTCAAGTATAAAAAATACAATACAGTATAAATTTCTTCAATCGTCATCTTCACTATTAGACGTCTACCCATAACGTTTTTCATTCGTACTCATCCGCAATTTTTCTTTATGTTTGGCGATTGTTTAAAACCATTATTTTTGTCTGGCTTTTTGGCAGTATTCTTAAATATATTCAATAAATACACCATTTAAATTTCAGCGGACCTAAAATATTTTATGGCACATTTTTAAAACACAAATTCGGGATAGTCTGGCCATATTTTTAAACCACCTAAAATGTCTTAGATTTTTATTTTTATGTTTATTAACATGTCTAATTTCAGATTATTTAAATTTCAGCCGGCCTACAATATTTTTTCTGGCCATAATTTTTTGCAATATTTGCATAATGCGCAGTAGGGACGAGACCCCTTATAGCCAGCCAGACTTTCCATTCCTTATTTGAACAGCATGTAAATGCTAGTGCCCAAAATTTCTAATGGCCTAAAATGCGAGGGGAGATCAAAAAGTAAGTTGCATTTCCACGGTATGGCCATTTATTACGCCACCTATACAAAAGCAAGACGGCTATAGCAGCATACAATGTAGGTTCACTTTTCCACATAATCCCCAAAAGACCCTAAACATTTATCCGAATGATCAACCAACTTTTCGATTCCGGATGCATAGAAATCTCCTCCAGCGTTTTGTAACCACACGGTGACAGCCGCTTTCACCTCCTCATCGTTTCGAAATCGTTGTCCACCGAGTTCCGTTTTGAGCTTACCGAAAAGATGAAAGTCGCATGGCGCTAAGTCGGGACTATATGGAGGATGTTGCCAAACCTCCCACTTGAATCGCTGCAGCAGTTCGCACGTTTGGCGGGCCTTGTGAGGTATTGCGTTATCGTGCAACAAAATCACACCAGCGTTCAATTTCCATATACAGCAGTGATTTCACGATGAATGTCTGTGCAATTCACCCGTTTGGCCCATAGAAATCGGATTGCTACTCGCACCTCAAGTTTGGAGTGGATATCCAGTTGACGCGCCATTGCTTTTAGCCCGCTAGTCACACAAAACACGATGGGAAACCACAGCAGCGGTTCTATCCAACGTCTGCGCAGTTAATGTCCCTTTCTCCGCTTTGCCCAAGATTGCGACACACAGCGCGCTCCTGCGGCGAGTTAGTGCAACTTTTTGATCTCCCCTCGTACCTGCTCAAAATTCGTTATGAGCTCTCGCCCTATTAGGGATTCTCCTAATTTATGCATGACGTCATGAAGCATGCGCGATAAACTTCAAGGGAGTCAAAACAACTTCCGGAAGACCTGAGTACTCACTATAACTATAGTTAAAACTACAGTGGAGATATATCTCCACTTATCCCGCTTGTATTCCGCTATAAATCACAAATAAAAGGAGTAAAATCCACTTATCAAACTTTTCTAAAAATCGTTCACGCGATTTGTAAGAATAAAACAAAATTAAAATAAACAGAAAGATTAATAAAGTATTTTAAAGTAATTAATTAAATGAGTAACATAGGAAATGCCGGCTCGGTGGCCGAGAGCGTTAAGGCGCAGGTCTCGTCGCAGGTTCAAATCCCGCCGAGAACATAGGTGTTTATCTTACTGTTTTTCCCTGAGCTCGGTGCAATATTCCCACGCGGTGCAATATTCCCAAGGTTTTCGTTGGCTTTGTACAACGATAATCTATCCCACTTTAATAATAATATAGAAAATAATTATAATAAATTCAATACGAATGGTAAATTAAACTTCGTTATAAATTAACCATTATTTCATAATAAATAACTAAAATGAAAATAAAATAACATAAGATAAAACTTAAGAAAAATGTAAATGAATAAATACATGAAAAAAACAAATAAATTAAGTTAAAATAAATAAATCAGTAAATAAAATCAATGAAATATAATAAATATAAACAAATGTAAAAATAAATACATTTATTAAAATATTAAGACCCTATAATAATAATAATGTGACAACAAGAGGAGAGGGGAAACCACCAGATAAACCGGAAGTCCAAGCCCGATGTTGTTCCCCAACAGACGAAAAGCCCAAAACGGGGTTATTGAATATACATTTAAAAGAAAAGATAAATGCAAGTAAAATAATAAAGTTAATAAAATTATTAATATAATAAAACAGCAGCAATACAACAGCAAAAATAATAAAATTAATAATGAAGATATGATAAATTAGTAATATTAATAATACTAACTAGAAAGCAGAAAGGATAACTTCCTTTTGTCCAGAAGAGAATTCGTCGAATTTAACTTTTAGTTTGTAAAACGGATCAATATTCGATAAATTAGTTCTCCATTTTCTTAAAGATAACAAGCCTTACTTTGCCTCTTGGACCTAGACTGGCGAACGACAAGATTGAAACGTAAGTCAGGCACAAAAATGCTGCCTGAAATAATTCAGGAGAAGGTTTTGTACATAAAAATATGATAATTAACAGATAAGTCGAAAATGGAGGAATTATATCCAACAAGTTATTATGTGGAAATTTGAATTTTAAAAACTTATAAAAATTGTTTACTTTTTTTTGTAACAAGATAAAATTTTGCGTATTGCCTGAAAAGATCCTTATGCCATACATAATTTTTGATAAAATCAAAGATTTAAAAAGGGTCAAAAAGGTAAGCGTGTCTTTAAAGAATTTCGACAACCTCTTACAGATACCAATTCTTTTGCACACTTCTTTAGTCAAAGATTTTATATGGGTGGCAAAAGAAAGAGAGGTTTGGAAAAGAATACCTAAATCTTTGACTAGAATACTAGAAGACAGAGGGGCAGAGTCAAGATGATAGTTAAAAACGAAGTTTACTGTTTTGCGTGAAAAAGTCATTATAGACGATTTTTTGGCGTTAAGAATGAGACCATTATTACAGGCCCAGCCGCTAACCTTATTAATTACATCTTGAAGCTCTTGACAGTCGGACCAGTTTTTTATACATTTGAATAATTTTAAATGGTCGGCGTACATAAGAAAATTGACAGACCTGGTATTAACATAATAAGCAATATCCGCCACGAAAACATTAAAAAGAACGGGTCCTAGAGGAGATCCCTGAGGGACACCACTCTTAATAAGACCTTTCCTAATGGAAAGATCTTTTCCAATAGAAAAAGACCTCCCGATTAATAGAGAACAGAACCAATTTAATAACGAGGAGGAACATCCAATTATTTTAAGTTTTTTTCCAATAACAATTTAATATTAACGTTATCGAATGCTTTGGAAAAGTCCAGATATATTACATCGACCTGGACTCTTGCATCCATATTCTTAGCAACAAATGACGTGAAATCTACGAGATTAGAAACTGTAGACCTATTCTTCCTAAAGCCGTGCTGTTCTGGTGGAAGAAATCGATCTATGAAAACAGACGAGGACTTGGCAACAATAGTTTCTAGTAATTTCGCCGGGAAAGATAACACAGTTATTGGCCGAAAATCAGAGGCTAAGATCGGAGATGTAGTCTTAGGAATAAGATGGAAATTAACACTCTTCCAAGCAGCTGGGTAAATACCTGAACTTAACGAAAGATTAAACAATTTACAAAAAGGACTAGAAAGGGGATCAATGCACCCCTTGTAAATATAATCAGGAATACCATTAGAATCTAGCTGCCTGGAAGCTTTAGTTTTATTAGCCGCTGCGATTATAGTTAATTCCGCAATTGACATTAACGAAAAAGGCATATCAATTTTTTTCCAAAATTCAGACAGACCTTCATAATCAGCCTTTAGTATAGAGTCTTGACTAAAATTTCGTTCAAGTCCCTCTAATAACCTAATGCAATCCAAACTTTCAAGTTTATCAGCGTACATTGTCTTGCTACCCAAGAGCTTCTTTGTTAACGACCAAAAGTTTTGCGAGTCATGAATAAGATCAGTCTCCATCTTATGAAAATAATTATTGTAATCCATTTTTCTAAATAATTTAAATTGCTTTCTTGCTGATTTGAAGCTATCTGACACTTTACGACATCCAAACTTCTTATATAATTTATGCAGTTTATTTTTACGATTACATAATTTTATAGATTCACTCGAAAACCAAACAGGATAATTACGCATTTTGCCCAAAGGTGGCAAAGTCAATTTAGGAAAACAAAGTTCGAAGGCAGTTTTAATAGTATTCATAATAAAGTCCCAAATCTGATCTACATCATTAAACTCATCAATTAATTGCCAATTGAATGATTTAAGATAATTATACAACATTTCAAAGTTTCCAGCACGAAAATTATACAAATGAGGAGAATAAATTAAGCTCTTTTTAGGATTCATTTGAAATTGTATCTTAAGCGCAGGATGGAACTTATATTCCGGAACAATTGATAAAGTGCTACGTATAATTTTGACTGGAAAATTTGAGAATACTTTATCTAATGTGTCATTACGATGATTACAGATATTATTCTTATCTGAAATATTAAGTTCATTAGCCCACAATTCAGTATATTCTGATCGGGTTCTGCAGTAATAATTGCTATTATCAGAAGGGAAATATGTTCCAAAATTAAAATCTCCCAAAATCAAAAGATTACCATTAAAACACTCGAAGTTGTTCAGTACTTCGTCCAAACATTTTTCAAACAAAAGAACAACAATATTCAAGGGTTTGGAATCCCTTAATCTGATAGTTACCCCAATTATATTAATAAACGTGACTGAATAATTAAAAAGATGTTGTGTGACTTCCATAGCAGTTGGAATAGCAATTAAAACTCCTCCACCTCTCATATCACCCTTACGATCTGACCTAAAGACTCCAAAATTCTCATCAAAAAGCATAAAGTTCGTGAAGGAGTCATCTAGCCACGTTTCAGTGAAGCAAAAAATAAAATCGTTATGACACGCCGTGGTGCTATTCACTTCCAATAATTTAGTTCTTAGGCCACAATGAATTTTAATTGACATTGGCAACAGATGGAAGGGTTCCCCCCAAACCCGTCATAATCTGACATCATATAACTTTCCGTAAAATTCAGATACTAAAACACCCTCAGGCCAATTAGAGGGCAAGAATAACTTATCAACAGAACTTGCAGCAACAGAAACATAAAACGAAGAATAGGAATTAAATTTAGTTTTTAATCTATGACAGATTAAAAACTTCTTCTGGTTTTAAAATTTGATGCAGAAATATTAATAGATCATCTCTATTCAAATCCGGTGCCAGCCTGGAAATAAAGATATTAACCGATTTGTCTTTTAATGAATTTTTGGCTGCCTTAAATTTAGAGCCAGAATCCGCCACATTCCCAAATATCATTCTTTTATATGATTTTTCTGATTTTCTGGCAATAAATTTTCCATCAGTTATTTTCCTATCATCCAAATTCATATCCATGTTAAGATATTTCAAAGTTTGCATAGGTTTAACGGCTGGAATCATACATTTTGAGACAGGGGGAAAAGATTTCACATTACAAGCAGAGGTAGAATTTAAAGTAATAATATCAAGAAGCTTATCAACCTTATTATGTAATGATCTATTCTCCTCCTGAATCTTAGATGCTAGTAATATAAATTCTTTAACAGAAACTATTAAATCATTTACCGTTTTTAGCAAAATAGACATTGAAGTTGTGGAATCCACAGCACTAACTGCACTGACTCCAGTACTACCTGAGTCGTGATCATCTTCTAGATTCAGTTCACTGTTGCTTTGATTCACTCTGGGCCAATCAACCGTGCTAACCTCACGACATATTTCACAGAGCCATGTCGATCCAATCCTCTTCAATGTATTCTTGTTCACTCCCACGCACTTCGCGTGAAATTTTCTCTTGCAGTCTCCATTGCAAATTATGTACACCTGTTTACCATGAATGCTGTTCCCACAGGGCTCACATATGCCAATCTTGCCCTGATTACCTCCTTTTACCGTATATTAAAAAAACAACGAAAAACAAACAAAACAGAAAGAGCTGATAAAATAATTATATTAATATTATAGTGGAAAAACGATGGCGCAAACTCGGGCGGAAGTATTATTGACGCCATTAGCCTCCTGACGTCATGCATAAATTAGGCGAAGGGTCAATAGAAAGAAGGCCTGCGGACAAAAGGTGTATAGGTATATGATGGTGTAACAATGTATACACCTTTTGTCCGAAGGCCTTCTCTCTAGGAGGTGTTGCTCCAAGTCTCTAATTCTCTTGGTCGCCGCGGTCTAACAATACTACAGGGGTTACAATGTTGTCCACACGAAAGATTAACGGATAACAAAGGATTTGGGGAAGACGGTCTATAAATATAAATGGTCATCGAACTCCACTGAAAAATGAAGCTAAAGTTTCCAGCTCCCGATAGGGCGGGAACTCAATTGAAAAGTGTCGCTGCATGTATAGACTATTCCAAAACTAAACAGGTGGTGGCCTTACAGTATAACAGAGGGACATCAGGAGTTCCAACTAGTTTCGCCATTTATTCCCGGCTTTGTCAAGGATATACAGCAAGAGGCATGCAAGCCTTTATATATACAGAACAGTGGTACAAGTTAAGCAATGAGCGTAAATACATACAAGAACCGATAGGATATAAAGCAAGGGGGCCAATGAGAAAAAGGACGTAATGGCCAGTAGAATAAAATAGAATAAATACAAAATTTTTATAAGATACACAAAACAGAAGTTGTACAGAGATGGTGCGTAGATCAGATAAAGAACTAGTATTGCAAACACGTTAAAGTCCGTCTGGCAATTGAGAAGCAAGTGTGGGGTGGACCTCTTGGCCTTGAATATTTCGATCGCTTCGAGGGTAGCAGTTTTTTCAGGTTTATTACAGATGTGCAAGACAGGCATAACCTCTTCTTTTGTCTTCAAAGTGTGTCCGGAATCTGCCAACACGATCTGACTTACACGATGTCATCTCAGATGTCGAGCACGCCGTCAACCTACTACCCCAGACTGACCGTCCTCCAGCGCGAGCCATCGCCGGACATCTGATACACAAGTCCTTCAAAGAAGCGTCTGCGTCTAGACCACCCCGGGAACTACTCACTGATGCTGCTGCCTCTACCACCTTGAAGACGAAGCTACAAGATTCCGATGCCCTCGTCGTCAAGGCCGATAAAGGTAACGTGTCGGTTATCATTTACCGTTCTACGTTCATTGATAAAGTTAATGATTTCATCGCCGCTAACAATTTTGTCAACCTCCCATCCGACCCCACTTCTAAATACCACAAATATATTATTTCCGTCATCAACAAATCCCCACGCTTCAGATACCTCCGACGCCTCATCCTACCTAACCCTCGCCCACCCAACCTTAACGCCCTAGTCAAGATCCATAAACCTAACATGCCTATACGCCCCGTCGTTAACTATTCCCCAGCTCCTGCCCACCTCGTTGCTAAATCCCTTTCCACCTTCCTCTTTAACCTGAAAATCCTCCCTAATACTTATAATGTACGCAATTCCCTAACCCTTACTGAGTCCCTTTCTTCCATCCACACTGATGAGCACCTCTCCCTTATGTCCCTTGACATCACCAACTTATACACTAACATCCCTGTCACCCCCACCCTTTCTATCCTACAGTGTATAAATAGTTAATAAATACAACTGAAAAATAAAATAATAATTAACAAATAACAAAATAATAAATATATAAGTATAATCAAAATAAAACTAAAAAATCAAATAAAGAGCTGACGTTTCGGATAGAGCCTATCCTTTATCAAAGCAAAAAAGGATAATTCTCTAAAAGCAAAGAGAATATTAGAGAATTATCCTAAAGTTAATTATCCTAATTATACTTATATATTTATTATTTTGTTATTTGTTAATTATTATTTTATTTTTCAGTTGTATTTATTAACTATTTATTGCATTCCAGGGTTTTTGTGTCTCGTCCTTTTCTCTTATAAATATCCATTCATTATCCTACAGTGTCTGTTACTAGCTGCGTCTTTCCCTGCACCCGATACTACTGACCTACTAGCTATCCTCCCTGTAACGCAGAACTATTTCTCCTTTAACAACTCTTACTATTCCCAACCCACAGGGCTAGGAATGGGGTTCCCACTCAGCAGTTTTCTGTCTGAGGTTTTCCTACAGCACCTGGAATTAACACACGTCACCCGCCTCCTCAATAATTCCGCCGTCATCGCATATTTCCGATATGTCGATGACATCCTCATCCTTTTTGACTCCCGATCCACTACTCCCACTAATATTGTTAACACCTTTAACTCCTTCTCTCCACATATCCAATTCACTTTTGAACTAGAAACTAACCGGTCCATCCCTTTCCTTGATATCCTCATCACCAACAATCCCCACACTAACTGCTTCTCCTTTTCTGTCTTCCGTAAACCGACCACATCCTCCAACTTAATACACCATTCCTCCTCACACCCCGCCACCCACAAACAAGCCTCACTGAGATTCCTAATCGACCGTGCCCTGAAGCTCCCCCTCTCCCCCCTATCCAGTTCTTCAGAACTCCGCATAATCCGACGCCTCGCCCACTCCAATGGATATTCGACCTCCACGTTCTCTCGCATTCTTCACCGCCGCAGGCGGGCCCTTCTCTCCCCCCCACCTCCTGTTTCGCCCCAAACTAAAAAGTGGACGTCCTTACTATATCTGGGACCTAATTTCTCCCAGATTTCCGATTTCTTATCGTTCCTTGGCCTCCGAATATCATTTCGTACTCCAACCCCAGCTGCTCGCACCCTGAACCCGCCCACCTCCGCACCTCCGACAAATATTCCCAATCCGGAGTTTACCGCCTGAATTGTGCGTTTTGCGATAAGTTCTATGTGGGATTATCGACCCGCAATCTTGCATTGCGATTCAAGGAACACCTTGACTCGTATAAAAAACGGGACCGTGTCTCCCACTATGCAAACCATCTCGCAGATTCCGGACAAACTTTGAAGACAAAAGAAGAGGTTATGTCTGTCTTGCACATCTGTAATAAACCTGAAAAAACTGCTACCCTCGAAGCGATCGAAATATTCAAGGCCAAGAGGTCCACCCCACACTTGCTTCTCAATTGCCAGACGGACTTTAACGTGTTTGCAATACTTAGTTCTTTATCTGATCTACTATGATTTTCTCTCGTTTTCTTTATTTTAAGTTTCTTCTGCATTTTGTAAGTTTCTTACCCCTTTATTTTATTATGTTTTTTTATGTAAATTCTCTTGTCTTCGGACAACCGGATATGTTCTCTTTTCGGTCCGCGTTAAACGCACCATCTCTGTACAACTTCTGTTTTGTGTATCTTAAAAAAATTTTGTATTTATTCTATTTTATTCTACTGGCCATTACGTCCTTTTTCTCATTGGCCCCCTTGCTTTATATCCTACCGGTTCTTGTATGTATTTACGCTCATTGCTTAACTTGTACCACTGTTCTGTATATATAAAGGCTTGCATGCCTCTTGCTGTATATCC
>JAHWFO010080620.1:1897205-1909542 GCA_023313115.1 Rhysida immarginata | reverse complement strand
TCTTGCTGTATATCCTTGACAAAGCCGGGAATAAATGGCGAAACTAGTTGGAACTCCTGATGTCCCTCTGTTATACTGTAAGGCCACCACCTGTTTAGTTAATAGGAACAGTATTATGATCCATCCTTCCACCGATACTATTCCAAAAGTTGTTTTCACTTAGGTGAATGATGTTCGGCTTCCTTGCAATACATGAAACAGCGAGATCACGGTCTTTTAGATTGAAAAACCATGGTGAGATTAATCATGTTGGACGATGCCATTTGTTGTTTCTTAGCAACAGGGATAGGGAGGCATAATGAGTGACGTCAAACTGTTTTAATTGAAATCTGATTTTGAGCCTTTATTAGGAAAGTGTTTCTTTATTAATGTCGATTATTATTATTTCAGCACAAATGCACTATAATAACGTGTAAACTACACGAAGAAGTAAGCGATAAATTGGCAAAGCACGCTCAACAATGAAATGACGAATGCACGAATTAAATGATTGGATGTTTTTCATAAAATAATCAGTTGTAGAAAATTAACTTTAAGTTGGCTGCAGATTTAACAAAATAATAATATATAAAGTATTAATCTATTATGGTATTTCATAGAGAATAGCTATCAATCTTTCGAAATACAATATCGTCTGGATTTATGCTTTAAAATAACGTATCAGCAAACAAAGTTATATTCTCATCCATGACGGGAAAAAATAATATACATGTATACCAAGTAACCACAAAAGTTCTTGCCGTTTTTATGTTGCCATAAAAGGGAGTGACAGAAGATATGCAAATGAGTGTACGGTGTGGTACAAAATCTGTCAGGGGGGAGCAGGAAGGTTACCCTGTATAAATACAGGGCTGTTGGGCATTCACATCAATCACATCTCGTGCAGAAGTGAAGACAAATGGAGGTATCGAAGGGAGATGGTTAGGTGTTATTTTCTTTATGACTTCAAGGTGGGCAGGTCAGCAGCAGCATCAAATCGCCGAATGTGTCTTGCGTTTGGGAATGATGCTGTGAATGAACGCACCGCAAGGCATTGGTTCCAGAAATTCAGGTCGGGAGAATTTGCCATTTCTGATGAATCCCGTAGTGGTCGACCTTAGATGACCAGGCCCTGAAAACGGCCATAGAGGAGGTGAACTTGCCAGAGGGTATCAGGTTTCTGATGAAACAGTTAGACGTCACCTACACAGCCTAGGAAAGACGTACAAGTTGAGTAAATGGGTACTCCACACATTGTCGGAATCCAACAAGATCAACGATTGACAGCCTGCATGTAGTTGCTTTCTCGACATCGTAATACACCCATATTTATTCGAATACTTACCAGTGACGAAAAGTGGATCCTCTATCACACTCCTAAGCGTTCCAAACATTGGTTGTCATCCCGGGATACCTCCTCATAGTCACCCCTACACCCACGCTAGATCATGACCTGTGTTTGGTGGACTAGACGCCAAATGGTTCACTACGAGCTGCTATCAACTGGCCAAACCATCACTGGGGAACTGTACTCCCAGCAGTTGGAACGTGTACAACAGACATTGCAGCAGAAGGAGCCAGCATTGGTGAATCGCAAAGGGGACAATGACAATGCCCAGGGAAACCATAGAGCAGCTTGGCTGGGAAACTTTGTGTCATCCACCTTACTCACCAGATGTTTCTCCAACAGATTATCACTTTTTCCATTCTCTGGACAACCATCTTCGTGGAAAATCCTACACCAATGATTCAGACCTGCGAAAGGCACTCACGAACTTCTTTTGAGTCCAAGACCGGCAAGTTTTACAGCCAGGGGATTGATCAACTGGAGACACGTTGGCAGAAGTGCTAGATGCCAATGGGGATTACCTTGGGGACTAGCGATGAGCTACTTTTTGTGTACATTTTGTTTTCCGGAATTAAAAACGGCAAGAACTTTTGTTGTTACATGGTATGTTATATAGTTAAGAATACTGTATATAATAAATGAAAAAAGCATATATTTATACAGTATAGTATATGATCTTTATTATAGGGTATGTCGTAATGGCTTTCATTATCTTATAAAATATAAGCATAATATATGGTAGCATGAGCAATTTCAGTATCAAAATATTAGAAAATGTAAAAAGTAATAAGTAAAATATCAGTGTTCGAAATGCAAAAAAAATAAATACAAAACTAAATAGTTATTGATGAAAATAGGAAAGAAAATTTCACAGCCTGGATTCGAACCTGGGAAACTTCAGCTCTTCGTAGGTTCCGGGTTCGAATTCAGGCTGTAGAATTTTCTTTCCTATTTTCATCAATGATTTAAACATCTGAGGTTTTACGTAGGATAAACACTCACCAAACATTCTTGAGATATTCTTAAATATTTATTGCTTTGTTTTTAATTAGTGCGTTAAATATTTCATCTGCAAAGTCTATTTTACTGAAATAAAAAGTAGCGAATATACTTTTCAGTTAAAAGTACTGTAATTCGCCCACACCAGTCACAAATCTCATCCCTATTTCCCTCTGGACGGCCAGTCCATTTTAAACTTCTACGATGTTCGTTCAAACTACTAGACTTTATAACCGATCAACTTCGCTTAGCAAGTGAAAACGCTTTTGGAATGAACTGTACAATCGGCCCAACTTAAAGTTCTAGATAGATAGAGCATGGACACTCTTTTCCCCGTCATTTGCAGACAAAACGGCGTAATGCTTGACTCAGGCAAGTCACGTGATGATCCGTGTAAAGAAGAGGAAGCTCAGGCCATAACCTACATAGCTCCCTTAATCCTTGTAGGCTGTGCTCAGGCAGCCGTCAGGCTGGCTTGTAATAAAGTTTTTGCTTTTCCACCGTGTTTTTCCCGTGTGTTTTTTCTTTCATAAAATAAAATGACAGGATAATGTGTTGTCAAATGATGAAGAGCTGTTAAAGACTCAGGAAAGTGAAACGAAGAAAATAGAGCAATGTGATGCTTAGAATTAGGTGAAAACAATTGTGGCAACTGGATCAACGAGGCTGTGCGAAGTAAATACAATGACATATGTTGTATAATATAAATGACAGTAAGTAAATAATGGAAATGATTTTTATATAACATGAATCATTTATTATTTTTAAAATCGTTATGCTGCTAGAATGCATAAGATAGTTTAGATATACTGAACACAGTTTTCATGTTAAATCTACATTCACAGCAATTTCCAGGTCGTAAGACCCATTTTATTAGGTTATTGCTCTCTGACTCGATTATAAGAATACAGTATTCCGTAGATAAGTTGTATGACCCATCTTAAGTGTTTACGAACCCCCGACACATCTAACACCGCGAAAATCAGCTTAACGAGTCATGTCATAGGAAATGGGATCATTTCCGGTAGATATACGAAATCAGGTTACGAAAACATGGCGGATAGCGATACTGGAAGATTTCGCCGTTCGTGTTTGTAAGAAGATTAATACATAATTATTAGAACTAATACTACTCTTTAATATGACTATGGGTGGGACAAGTTATCTAAAGACTATCTTTTAGTAGGGATAGTCTCTTCAACTCTGAGTGCGAAAACAGTCTCCCTCAAAAAACCAAACGTTAAGTAAGCCATTCTCCAACGTTGTTCGACTTGCTCCTTCAAATTTTATCAGTTCAAGAAAAATTGAACGAAAACAGGAATCTTACGTAAGTTACACTTTTCTAACGTAAATTATACTTATTTAATAGTTTCAATTTATTTGCTAGTATTTTTTTATTCATTATTGTTATTACTATTATTATTTTTTATTTAATCGTTTTGATCTAGATGCATTTATACTTAACAGCATTCATTATTATCAACTGCTAACAATATGGCTTGTTTCTCGCAGCAAGAATGGATCCAAAACCGGAAGCTGTGTATTGGAACCTTACGGAAAGTAAGAAGAGTTGCTGACTTAATCTCATCACGGAGGTCGAATGAGATATAACTAAAATACACCATTAAGGAATGACATAACAAAGTACTGACAGGCTAAACTAAACCATTCGCGAAACCATATTTTTCAACCGCCCTATGTTAACATTGAAAGTTCCAATGAATCATAAGGGTTCCACTAAACCAGGTGCATTTGAACCAATTTCGACTATCATTAATTTTACATTATATTCATTCATGACACATCATTCCAAGATGTTTGATACATTACATACCATATCTTATTATTGAAAATTTTTGAGGGTGTCATAAGGGTACCATTAGAGCACGTGCCACTGTTACGATTACAACCATTTTCAAAATGGTTCATTCCCGGAACCATTATCAGTTGGCGAAAATAGCAATTAATATCCGGTTCTATCTCGTCATTACGATGTTTGATTAATATATTGCTTAATATATCTTCCCATTAAAAATTGCTAGATGGGTTCGTGAAAGTACCATTTGTGCACATGCTATTTAAACCGATTTAGATAATACACGCGATTACTTCGTGCCATGGACCATATACAAAGACTGACTAAAATAGATTTTGAAAATCTTTCATAGCCTTGGAGGAGTTAGAGTTACGGACGGACAGACAGACAGACAGACACGTTTCCCCACACTGATAGCATAAAGCATCTTTCGGTACTTAATAAACCCTCAAGGAATGACATAACCATGTACCAAAAGGTTAAACTAAACCACGCGTGGAACCATACTTTTAACCGCCCTATGTTAACATTGTAAGTTTCTAATGGACCATAATGATACCATTAAACCATGTACCTTTGAACTAATTTGGATTATCGTTAATTTTACTTTGTATTCATTCATGGCACATCATTCCAAGTCGTTTGATATACAGGGTGTATCAGATTCGATGGTCATAAAGTACCTAGCGTGATCCTTTGAATGATTACAAAATTAAAGTTCCTTCTAGAAAATGTCGAAAACTCAAAATTAAAATTGCGTCGTTACGTCATTTATGAACTTTCCGCACCAGCAGTTCATTAAATTCAAAGGGGCGATTACAATTAAATCGGCGGCAATTGTTGAGATTAAATGACGTTTTCGGCAGGTTTTCAGCAAACTTCGCGTGATGTTTAGACCCTTAACATTTGAGTTTTGAACATTTTGCATGAGGAACTTTAAGTTTGTAATCATGCAAAGGATCACGATAGGTACTTTATGACCATCGAACCTGATACACCCTGTATTACTTAATATATCTCTCCATTGAAATTGCTAAGTGGGGTCGTGTAGGTACCATTTGTGCACGTGCTATTGAACCGATTTAGATAATATTTGTGATTGGTTCGTGCCATGTACCATATTCATCGACTGACAAAAATAGTAATATCTTATCAACAAAACATTCACCCCTATCCCACCCGATTGTCAAACCTGATTAGACTTCCTTTTACCAGAAATAATTACCAACGCCGTTGCATCTCCTTTATCGGCGTCAAATGGTGGGGCAATTTACCTGAACATATCCGATTATCTCCCACAAGTGCAACTTTTAAAAAATTATTAAAAAATTCGCTTCTATCTAATAAAATACCTACTAACCCCCACTAAAACTTTTTACTATTTACAATTATCCCTTTATATAACCCATTTTTTTTTAATGACTCTTAATATCACATACATTTTCCTACTGGAAACTTAACTACTAACCCCTCATCCGTTTTAACTCCATTACGATTGGTGTTAACTGGAAACATTTTACACCATTTGCACACATTGGTGTAGTCCAGGCAGTCGTCATCGTAAACTTCTAACATTTTCCCATGAACTTCATCGGGTTTTTTTTTATCTTTTGCGAAAAAAACCTTATAACCATAAAAATTACCATTTTGTTAGTTTTTTTTAAAAAAGATATATAATTCCAAACCTTTACTATAAAATAATACTCAATATCTGTTATTCAATAACCCCGCCGGAGACCTCACACGTCGGCCAGCTGGCCATACAGGCTCCGGCCAGGGCTCTTTGTAAATCAATTCTAAAGAAATAAAGAAACCACTTCTATCTCGTCATAACTTAATATATCTTCCAATTGAAAATTGCTAGACGGGAAAATTGAGGTACCATTTGTGCCCGTGGCAATAAACCGATTTAGATAATATTTGTGATTGGTTCGTACCATGAACCACATACATCGACTGACGAAAACAGATTTTAGAGTTAGAGTTACAGACGGACGGACAGACAGGCAGAGTTTCCCCACACAGATAGCATAAACCACCTTTCGGTACCTAATAAACCATTAAGCAATGACATAACCAAGTACCAAAAGGTTAAACTAAACCATTCGCGGAACCATATTTTAAACCGCCATATGTTAATATTGTAAGTTTTTAAAGGACCATAAAGATACCATTACACCACGTACCTTTAAACCAATTTTCGACTATCATTAATTTGATGTTGTATTTATTCATGACACATCATTCCAAGTCGTTTGATATTGGGTTTAATAATAAAAGAAATTGGGTTTCACACAGGATCGACTGCAACAGTCGACCTGTTTCCATCCGGTACACCCCACTTCATCGAACCTCACATCATCGAAGGCACACATCTTCGAAGCTCACATCCTCGAATCTCACTTCCTCGAAGAACCACGGCCCACGGGGATGGTTGGAGGAGGGCAATATGACTTGTTATATTGATGTGAATAATTATTTTTCATTATGAAACTACGTTTTTTGAACGAAACTATATTTTATTGATATGGAAAATTATATTAATGATCAAAAATTACGTTTTATTCATCAAAAAAAGCTGTAAATCGATAAAACATAATTAAAACTGAAAAAAACTACACGCAGTAATGCAGACAATTCATTACCTATGTCAGGAAGTAGCGCGCTAAGCGGTAAAAACGCAAAACAGCATTCCATACTGCACAATGTTTTTGTTATTATTTTAATTCTTACAAGGGCGTTCCTCCGATATTTCCACCTGCACTGTGGAGCACATTCACTATGCTGGACAGAGGACTGCCCAGAGGAAGCAACCATGTGGAAGGCTAGCACCACCGCTGGAACACCCTTGTCGGCCAAGCCCCATGTTGGAGTTTTCAGATTCACCAGCGAGTTACAGCGCGAACACGCGACAATCCAGCAAAGGATGGAACGAAGATAGGGTGGTGTTCGGCCTCTACCTCGGAGGAGAGCCATTCGTGAGAGAGAGGCACGGATCAGAGCGGTGTTTGAAGATCGTGCTAACCAGAGTGTCTCAGACTATCTTCGAGGCATGGCCAGAAATTTTCTACTGTAAGAATTAAAATAATAAATAAAAACATTGTGCAATATGCAATGCGGTTTTGCGTTTTTACCGCTTAGCGCGCTACTTCATGACATAGGTAATGAATTGTATGCATTACTGCGTGTAGTTTTTTTCAGTTTTAATTATGTTCTATCGATTTACAGCTTTTTTGATGAATAAAACGTAATTTTCGATCATTAATATAATTTTCCATATTAATAAAATATAGTTTCGTTCAAAAACCGTAGTTTCATAATGAAAAATAATTATTCACATCAATATTACAAGTCATATTGCCCTCCTCCAATCATCCCCGTGGGCCATGGTTTTTCGAGGAAGTGAGATTCGAGGATGTGAGGTTCGATGAAGTGGGGTCTACCGATTTGCGGCATAGTTCATGATCGTAAACCATATATCAAATGCTGTAATAAATTTTGCTCATTACAAGTGTTTCAAATATGCTAGTTTCTCAAATAACAATTCTTTATGGAAAAGTTTTTTATTTTTTTTTTACATTCCAGCAATTTTAGATAAATCAACGATCAATATATTAATATCTTTAACAAACGTTCAATTGTCACTATAACATATTCCCAAATTACGTGCTTTAGGGTTATAGGTTTATCATTCACATTGTAATCAGGGATGGGCGATTAATCACGATTAATTCATAAATTGAGGTTCTAAGTCGATTAATCGATAAAATAACCTTTCAAACGATATATTACATATCAGATGGTAAATAACCAAGATAATAATGATTTTCTAAAACAAAAGGGCGCCAATTTGATGACATCATCACGCCTATATGCCACACACTTTCCATAGCCTCCGCATATGTAAATTTTACATATACGCAGGCTACAGCACTGCAGAGCGACACCATCGAAATTATTAGGAGCTTTAGCATAAAAGCTACTTATAAGATGCGCCCTTGGTCTGTACGTTTATCCAGCTGTCCGTCCGCCGTTTGCACGATAACTTGAAAACAGATTAACTTTTTCAAATTCTGTTTTCAGAAATATGACTATCAAAGTCTTAGCTCGGCTGTGTCAACTTTTCAGAATTTTTCGTGGACATCTTCAATTCGAATTCACGTGCTAAAACAGTGAGGGTAAAGAATACAAAGATACTGGCATGTCATATAACAATCGATTTGTCAAGAAGGAATGTATTGTTACTTTCTGTCCATCTTTTAAGCATTATTGACATTGGCGCGCGCACGTGAAATCGCTTTGTCGACGCACAATTGCTCAAGTGCTCATAATCTATAATCTTATTCTATCGAAAAATGGAAGGAAAAATTCTGCGACCTGGGTTCGAACCAGGAACCTCGGCTGTCATGGCCGACGCCTCTAGCACTTGGGCTATCGCAGACACCCGGACAGACATGCTGTCTCAAGATGTATTAAAGACAACCAAGTTGTCATGGTTGAAAGCCCAATAAGGACGGAGTTTTGGGGGTGGAAATAAGAGGGGACCAAAAGGTCTAGGTGTATTTATGCATATAAAGGAGTGAAATTCGGTATGCAGATTCCTAAAAACAAGATTTCCATTATATGAAGATTTTTTTTCCCCGAGGTATCCATGCCTTCCCGACTCGGTGGTGGAAATGCATCGGAAGCAGGAGACTACATTGAAAAATAGTGTTCTTGTTCCAACTCTGTCTGTAATAAAGGAGCTGTAAAAAATATTTCCGCTTTTCATTTGACTTGACCCTCGTAAGTAGAATAAGAATGGAGCTACTTACTGGTTTTATAATGTCAGTCCGTCCTCTTCAAAATTTCTACTTTTTTTTGAGGTAGAAGGTTGAAATTCGGAATGTAGCTTACTATGGGCATGTCCATCTGCACTATTCAGTTTGGTTTAGATTGGTATACGGGGGTGGGATTCAGAGAGGGCAACATATCTAAGTGCTATTTAGGTACGAAAAGGCGTAAAATCCAGTATCCAGATTCCTCTGGGCAAGATCTACATTACTATGGTATATGATTTGCCTAATTTACCATTATTTAGGCCTAATTGTTCCAGTGGGACTGGATTTGCGGGGGTGGCAGTCACTTGGTCCTTAGAACAATGGTATATGATATATCATACGTTCGGAAATGATGAGAAAGGAAAGAAGATACGAGGTTTTTTACATTTTCTACATATTATGTACGAGAAAATCAATTCATTGATTAAAAAGAACTTTGGGAGAGGTAAAAAGTGCAGATAAAGGGGTAAAAATTGATGACTTGCCTTCCTACTCGGGGGGCGGGGAGGGGGGGAAGTTGATTTCTTTTTAATAAATGTATAAATGTATTTCTGCTTTACTGCTAAAGCTCCTCCTTGGAATGTTTACAAGATTTTATTCATCAGGAGACCATTCCTGATGAAAAAATAACATTCTCATCGGAGCCTATTTTTTCGACATATACTCCCATACCATTATTATTGGCTATATGTAAGAATGTGATAAATAGATGTTTTAATATAAAAAAAAATTAAGTTAAAATTTATAATATACTTTGATATCACATATTAGATTTTTATCTAATTTTAATTAAAAATATAGTTTTGTAAAATTAAATAAATATTTTTATAGTTATTCTTGCATTTTTAAATTTAATTTTTATTTAAATTATTTAAGCATAATTTTTATTTAATTAAGTAAATTTCTGAATAAAATTTATTGTAAAGTACTGTTCACTTTTAGCTCATTGCATTGTATGTGTGCGCATTTTTCAATGTGGGCATTTTTACCCATGGTCTTTTTTCCATGTGGGCATTTTTCAGTGTGCGCAATTTTCCGTGTAAGCTTTTTTCCTGTGGGCAATTTTCCGTGTACGCTTTTTTTGTGCGCAATTTTCCTGTGCGCTTTTTTCATGTGCGCTTTTTTTCAGGGAACCTTTTTTAATTTTCACTTAAAAACTCGCTTACTTTGTGCATGAAAAATAACATGCCTCGAACGAAGCAGATTCCTCCAACTATCCATGACTTTATTGTCAGAAAATGGAAAGAAAACCAGAAACAAGTGGATATAGCAAAAGATGTTGGATGTACTACCAAAGCGGTGAACAAAACAATTATTAAGTACAAAAAAACGGAACAAGCACTGTGCAATAACCGTGTGGTAAAAAGCGCATCACAAGTAAAAATGAAGACAACTGTCACGGAAATCCCCGATCATCGTAACTCCCGAAAGAGTTATTCGATTGAGGAAAGCCAAAGGATCCATTGATATGCCGATGGTTTTGGTTCTACTCCCGAACACCGAACACAACCAGTCATTGAAAAACATAACACGTATTGGGCCGCTGGCAGTTTCAGTGGAGGCCTTTCGAGGGAACAAGAAGCCACTACAGTGTTACAATTGCCTAACGTATCCATGGGCTGCAC
The DNA here is from genome assembly GCA_023313115.1 of Rhysida immarginata. Taxonomy (NCBI): domain Eukaryota; kingdom Metazoa; phylum Arthropoda; class Chilopoda; order Scolopendromorpha; family Scolopendridae; genus Rhysida; species Rhysida immarginata. The sequence goes on along the minus strand of JAHWFO010080620.1, from coordinate 1,898,955 downwards.
GGAAGATCCTCGTTGTAATAAATGTGCTGAGGGGCACCAGTCAAGAGATTGCCCCAAGATCAAAGGACAAGACCCCCCCAAAGTGCATCAGATGTGGTGGACATCACACATCAAGCTACACGAAATATCTAAAATACCCCCAGGTTCAAAGGATGTCTAGTTCTAAAGTGACAGCAGGCAAATCCTATGCTGCGGCTGTGTCTACGCCGGAAGATAAAGGCCTCAACATCAACCATACCAGGTATGTATAAACAATTAGGACGTATCTTTCATCTGTTTTCTAATCTAGGCAAAAGTTACCCACAGTTGAGTGGGCTACTTACGACCAAATAATTTTAGTATGGCTGCACAACGTTATACTGTAATCAACAAAGGTGAACTTCGGTGCGTGATATGGAACGCTAGGGGCATTCCCCGAAAGCGTATCGAGTTTCACAACTTTCTGATAAAGCAAGAAATCGACCTTGCTTTCCTCTGTGAAACTCACCTCAAACCAGCCAAGACTTCAAGCTACCTAGCTATTGTGTGTACCGTAAGGATCGAATGGCTTCAAATGCTGCAAGATGTGCGTCTGGGGGCGCTGCGATCATCATTAAGAAGGGAATTCAACACCAAGAATTAGTATCCAAGTCTTATGCAGGTATGGAATCGGCCTCCATCATTATCAATGACGTCTCCTGTCGTGAAGCGAAGTTCGTGGCGCTCTACAATTCACCTAAACATTATCTTGACATTTGCGAGCTTGATGAACTCTTCAGTGGTGACACTCCAGTCGTCCTGGCTGGTGACCTAAATGCCAAACATCCAAGCTGAAACTCCAGAACGCAGAATTACAACGGCATGGTTCTCTATAGGTACATACAAGGTAGAGATGATATCATCGCTGCTGGACCTGTGGAGGACACCTACTACTACTGCGACCACTCCCCTAGTAGTGACGTTTTGGACATCTCGCTCTTGAAGGGTTTCTTCAAACCGTACAATATCTTCACGATTGATGACGTTTCTTCTGACCACAAGCCTGTGGTGTTGAACTTTGACAATGTTGACATAAATTTCCGAGAGGAACTCGTACATCATCAAGACTGGAAGCTCTACAAAGATATTCTTAAGGACTTTGGCTACCATCCCGATGTTGCTTACTGTACAGAGGACATCGATCAACTTGTTGATGACATCACCAGATGTATTAACAGTGCCATAGAAGCTAGTAAGTATCCATCAGAGAATAAACCTTCTCATCGAATCCAATTCACTCCTGGAATCCAACGCCTAATTGCTGAAAGAAACAGGACCCGTAGGCTATGACAAAGCTATCGTGAACCTTGGCTCAAAACTAAGTACAACAGGTTAGAGCGAAGAGTTCAAGAGGAGATAAAAGAGCTTCGCGACGCTAGATGGAATGAAAAACTCAAAAGCTTGTCAGCTCGCGACAATTCCATTTTGAGTATGGTCAGAGCTTTACAGAAGAAGTAGAATGTTACGCTTCCTCCACTCCGTACACCACAAGGTGACTATGTGAAAACTGATCAGGACAAGGCCCAAGTCATTGCAGATTCAATGGAAATGCAGTTTGTTACTCCTACCAGCGATAAGCCCGAGAGCCAAATCATGTCTCAGCGTGTGGAAGAAGGTATTGTCAACTTTGATGAATGAAATAATAAATGATATTATAACTGGAGATAAGCCTACCAAGCATCAGGTAAAGATTTTTCTATCGAAAAATGGAAGGAAAAATTCTGCGACCTGG
>JAHWFO010080620.1:1845559-1872205 GCA_023313115.1 Rhysida immarginata | reverse complement strand
GCCGATCTTCAAACGCATTCGTATTTCGAATTTTCATATTACTTTTTTTATTTTTCATCACTTAACTTTTTTCGAATGTGCCCCTCCGTTAAATGTTGTGCCCTACGTTCATTCGTGTTGTCCTTCCTAAAAGAGCTGTCTTTGTCGCTTACAACAGCATTGTCCGGAAGGTTCCACGTCGAATCATCTCCCTTCTCTTCAAGCTAAAACGGAAAACATTAAGAACACATCAACTCCCTTCTTTTTACTATTCTACTAAGATAGTAAATTGAGCTGTCTCTGCCGCTATTAGTTATAGCGTTTCCGGAAAGCACCACATGGAGGTGCAGCTCTAGCTTCCCCCTTTTTTTTTGTTTTATAATTGTTAAAATAATAATGTCAAGATTAAAGCTCACGTTGCATAGCACGTTGAAGTACTTATTCGTAGACTTATCCGTTTGATCTGCTGATTTTTGTTTAGGTAAAGTAACTGATATTCCACTCGCCGAAGTTGCGCGGGAAAATGCTACGTAACACTGGCCATGACCGAAAACATTTTCTTTGAGGTAAATACCTACTCTTTCAAACGTCTGGCCTTGAGATTTGTTGATAGTCATAGCGTAGGCCACGCGAACGGGGAATTGATGACGTATAATAGGCACCACAATATCTTCCCTGTTAGATGCAACAGAAATTCGCGGAATACATACAATGTTCTATTTTTTATCACCCGTTAGCACCTTACAAATGAGGACATTTTTCTCCATGTTTTGAACCGCTAATCGTGTTCCGTTGCATAGGCCTTGGTGAACACTTAACTTACGCAAAACCATCACAATCACATGTTTTTTCAAGCGAAGCTGATGCAGTGGTAATGATGGATCGTCTATGCTATTTAACAATTTAGGTGTGCAACTTAAATTGCCGTCGTTGTCGCTTTTACTTCTGTCAAAGCTTTTATAAATCTTTTCTTCACCAGGAAGGAGTTTTAAAATTGCTTCATTTAATTTGTGGGCGCTTTCTTTTGTCGGCGTTAAAATTGCAAATTTTTCAATTTTTTCGAAGTCTTGATTACTACGAATGTGTTCTCCGTAAACGTCTTAACAGATATCGTTCGTGATTCTTATTGCTGACGGCAATTCGATTTCATCATCATTGACTACGGGCAGTTTATTTCCACCCAAATTTTCAAGCCAATTGCGGTGTTCCTGCTCTTCCTTTTTAACACGCATGTTCTGAGCTTTATCACTTTAAAATGCTTCCAAAGTGGCGCTTTAGTTAAGCAAATACCAATAAGCTCCGATCTAGTGGCTCGTCGCTTCACTGGAAGCACCTGACGAAAATCGCCACCGGCAACAATAACTTTTCCACCGAATGGTGCCTCACCATGAGTAAGTTCTCTTAATACTAAATGTCCTGAAATGACCGTTGAAAAGGAAGTTAATACCAAAACAAACCAAACCAATCTTAATACTAAATCGATCATTCTCAAAACATCTCACTGAACGATGGACGCCTCGTCAATTATTATAACCACGGTTTCAAGAAGTATTTTGGCTTGTTTAGTGCTAGCGGATATGATAGAGGTTGATTCGTCAGTACATTCCAAGGGGAGACCGAATAAGGAATACAAAGTACGACAGTTAGGCAGTAACTGTGCTGCAATTCCCGTGAAAGCGCTAGTCACAAATTTGTAGCCTTTCCCTGTGAGCACATGGCACAGCGTTTCGTATGTATAAGTTTTTCCTGAGCCACCTGGACCGTCAACAAAGATGCATTTTGCTTTATCGCTTTGTTCACATTCTAATTCTTTAAGAACGTTGTCAATCACTTTCTTTTGTTGTACATTCAAGGTAGTGTACATTTTCTCGCCTTTTACTGTAGCTTCCTCTGTATTTACTATTTCAGGATCACTGATTGCATCAAAATCATCAGATGTCGGACCCAATCCAACTGATTCAAGAGAAATTCCTTGCTCTGCTAGGCTATCCGTGCATCTGTCTCTCTAATCCAGTATCTGATAATGCTTCGGTGAATTCGTTGTATAAAGTCATAAGCTCCGATGGACCGCAGTTTATCAGAATGCTCACAAATAGACATCTCATTTGGAAAGCTGTTTGATATGCGTTCATCTCATATGCTGTTGGACATGACACATTCATTGGGCCTAAATACGAACTTATTTTCAATGCGCAAGCATCACTCTCAGTGATATTTGATATGCGTTCGCTTCAGCGAGGCAATAGCGCCATTCATTATCATCTTTAAGTAATCCTAATGCATTTGCTGATGCGCGGTACGTTTCATATGTCACATCGTCTACAGTCTTGAGGTCCTCAGAAGATGTGGGGTCTTTGACGTTAAGTAATAATAAGCGTAAATAAAAAAAGTTCTTGGTTTTTGAAGGACACCTGATACATACGACCAAGACTCATCCCTTTTTTCGGGGTGTAAACTTCTTTGTCTTTGTTTTGGTACACATAATGAGCAGGTATTTCTGAATAATAATATTTTCGTGTTTCTGGATCTTCCGAATTGATCAGAATGATCTTGCATCATCTGCTTTCTCTTGTAGCTCATTGTTGTTATAGTTCTCATCATAAAAAACCGTGTGACTTTCAGGTAAGTGAAGTTTTTGAACTGCATGAATTCTCTCTTGAATAGGAAATTCTTGTATCACCCAGTATGTGTCTGGAGCACTTACGTATCGCGCATCTACATATTGCTGTGTTTCATCTCAATTAATCATGCTTTTTGCAACATTCCTGTCGTCATTAAGCTTTAATAATGCTCTATCGTGACCTTTATATGCATATTTAAATAAATAGTTAATTGCTTGGACAGTTGAGCATACTTCTACGTTAATATGTGCGTTATATTTCACAGATAAGTAAGGATTTTATGGACGACCCATCGATTATCCAAGTGAACAGTTTTCCGTTTTTCACGCGCACAGTGAAGCTCCCCTCGTCTCGTCTTCGTAACATTGCGTAATTTCCTTTTTTCACTAATGTTTGTGCAAGAAATTCTTTAGGAAAACGTTTCGTACAATTTCCTTTTTCATCCTTATTCACCGCAAAAATGAATCATATGCTTTTGAACAATATCGCACAGTAATTTATTCGATAAAACTGGGATTTCGGCACAAACAATTTTGTCAATGTCTTCTACTGTTTTCAGTTTTCAGTCATCTGGGCTTACAAAAACAGCCGCCACTTCATTTGCTTGTGCAGGGTTATATCGTCGCTTATCTTTGCCGATATTTACATCAAAAATCATTGTTATTTTTGGGAACGTTGTCTGTTGCCTTTGATTTGCTAAATTTTTGCTTGTTCTTCGAGAACATCTTTCATCATCTTGTAGCTGTCCACAAAACAATTACCTGTTTTCACAATGATTTCAGTAATATTTTGCATTAACTTCTCATCGCAATTGGCATTCGCTCTATGCTTCATTCTTTGAGCTGTCGCTTCCGCTGTATCTAGGTAATACAGCTGTCCATAACCTAGATCACATTGTGTAAGAGGATGCAGCTGTTCAGGCACGTTGCGATAAATTTGACCATGGATTTTAAAACAATAGCTGCCGCCTTTAGTAAATTTAACATTGTTGCTCTTAAATGAGTGTGTACTGTTATATTTGAGAATATTCTCATGGAAATTAGTTATCTTCTTTATCGCTGCTTGTTTTTTTCCTTGCTTTATCGCTTGATCTTGATCATCTATTAAAATTGATAATTTTTCAGGACAGAATTCCAACATATTGTCCAGAACGGTGTAATTGCGGTGAAATAATATTTTCAAATCCTCCGGGTAGTCGTTAAAAATATTACCGCAACCATCTATACCATTGACGCCATTTTCACAACATCTCCACACTTGCGTCTTTCGTTTTCGTTCAAACGAAAAATATTTTGCACCGCACAGAGGACATGACACATTCATTGGGCCTAAATACGAACTTATATTTTCAATGCGCAAGCATCACTTTCAGTGATATCATATTTGGCTACGCATATAGTATTTTTTCCGATACTGCTTAGCTTTTTACTGGGAGTTTCATCTGATGTCGTCATATCTTCAGATTTACGTTTGGGTCGCAGTGCCTGGATGCATTCTCGCCGTTTCATTTTTCAGTTGCATGATGTCAGGAGTCTGCATTAATCTACGATTTCGCATACGGTTATGTGCTTTTTCTCTCTCTCTATCTGGTGTTTGTAATAGCCTTTGTTTTTCTTTTCGTTCACAGGCAGTCATTCCTTCACTTGAATGAGCACTTTCATCACAGAGGTATGGAATCAACTTTGTTATCATTTTTGTTCGCATACGCAAAGCTTCAATTTGCCCATTGAGTTGCAAAGTGTTGCTATCAGTAATAATCTGCTCAAGTGTCAACAAACACATTACACCACAATTAAAACCATCAGCTTGTTGTGTGTACTTGCCTGGATGAGCTCGCTTAATAGGTTCGTGATTCATGGTTAACTGGAGAACTGTTGCAATCTTAGTTAAACCACGAATAGTCAAACCATCAAGAGAATTCTGTGAATCCAACGGATCGTACACAATGAATCTTCGTGAAGTACTGTTCCAAACCGCTAAGATCCAATGCTTCATGCCTGTGGATGTTCCCAAATTCCTTATGGTTGCTACTAATGAAAAGCGATGTCTGTGAAAATAAGTGAAATTAGCAACACACACATCCCCATCAATGGAACGATCGTGAAATGGCCAAAAACTGGAGTTCACAAAGCACATATCAGTGAACACTTCCGTCATTAAGTTTTCCAAATACAAAAACATTGAAATGTCATCAAGAAACGCAGCCTCCCCTCTCTTTGCCGGGTCTAAACGTTCAAAAGATTCTTTTAAGAAGAGGACGGCTATGTGATGCGGAGGGAACCATTTTTCCCCCAGCAAGGCTGGGTTCCCCCCCCCCCCCCCAACATTAACAGTAACATTACTCACTTCCATTTTTCATATTACTTATTATTCATTGCTCAAATTATCTCCCTTCTTTTCAAGCTGAAAACATTAATAACACGAAGGACAAAACATTATTGGATACATAAATTCAACAAATTAATTGCACGCGTCGCATAAACAGCACAAATGACATCGTTTCGGCGCGCGCGCACATTATCAATTCAATTCCTATTGTTGAAAGCTCGCATGTTTTCCTTTATTTATAGTTTGAGTAGTAAAGATTTAACTAAAAATTGTTGCTCAGACAACAATGGTCAGGTGACTTTTCAGTTCCGGCGTATGTTTTAAGCCAGCGCCAACAATGCTTAAACGTGCCACAACAATGCAAAACTGTTTCCGTGACGAACCCACATATTCTCCTTTATATATAGTTGGATTCTTGTTCTTGAAAGTTTCAATCAAAAAAATCAAGCTATAAAAAAAGCTATAGCCAGATTACGCTATAGTTAAATATGTCAGAAACTGATTAATACTAGCAATATTAAATAGCAAAACTCATTTTCTCTAGTATTAGCAGTGATTTACACTAGTGATGCAAGAGATTACATTTTTTAAAAATCGATGTTATTGTTACGATGTATCTATGTTTTCCATCCGATGTATCTATGTTTTCTTGCAATTGAAATTATTTTGTTTTGTGTAGCAATTGAAACTATATTCATTGAATGTTGCTTTTGCATTGAATATTCTACTGAAAATACTACTACAGAAAAACATCGATGTTTTGATTCGATGTTGCATCCCTATATCCTTATAGTTTAAACATTTCACTCAGGTCATCAGAAAATACGCTTTGAATCGCTGCTCATCTTACATCATGGCCTTCGAGATATTAGGCCTCTGCAAAGATCGACAAAAGAGGGCGCAACACGTACGTTTGTTTCTGATTGGTCGGAGGAATTCGTGATAGCCGCCGCAAGGGAATTTTTCTGAGATCATGTGATGAAAGTCAACTGTGGCTTTCGAGATATTAGGCCTCCGCATCGCCTCTCATTTCATTGCTTTCCTCCGTGCCAGCGGAAGTGCAACTTTTTAACGCTAGAGCGGGATCATCAGGGTGGATTCAAGCTAAATCTATGGAAGCTACAGACGTTGATAAAATTATTTCGTGAATTTAGTGGAAAAACAAGCATTTCGAACGCAGTTGTTTTTTATTAATTTGTATTTTGCTTTTTCTTTGATTATATATATATTTGTAATTTATATTTTTTGTATTCTCTCATTGAGATATTTCGTTGTTTTTAAAGTACTAATTCGATGCGCCCGTGTATTTTGCACACTTTGCCTCCCTTAACTACGCCCCTGATTCAGTGTTAGTGTAAACTTACTTTTATCAGAGGCCATGTGTTATTAAATTAATCATTTAATAAAAGTACTTTATTTTGAAATTATTGAAATCCAATTTCGCTTTATGCTGTCATCAGCATGAAACCTACATTAACTGGTATTTAGCTGTTTTGTTATTTTGAGTTGAATGTACATTCAACAGCCTGTTGTTGGATGTATCAATAAAATCGATAATAGTACAGACGATCTCGTTCGATAAATCGTCTAGAGCATGATATCAAAAAACACATGAAGGTAGGTAATCGAACGAATATCATCTCTGTTCTTCTCCCTCTTCATCTCTGTTCTTGATGATATCGAATCGGGTAATCGTTTTTTTTCGAACTCGGTTAACCAACGTCAGGAGACGTTTTTTGAGTCTGACTCAAATCGGCCCACATATCAATGATTGTTTTTATGCGGACCATTCCAGATGACGTGTGGTGAAAAGTAGTTTAGCATTATGTGTATGTTATGTTAAAATGATTGATAAAGCCAAGAACAGATGAAGGTACGTGTGTGAATACCCCCCACCCCGCCGCCCTTCATCTGTTCTTGATAAAACATTTTATTTCAATATTTTGTGTGTTTTTTTGTATATCCGATTTTAAAACGATTTTTCACTTACATCGAATATATCGCTCATTATGATAAATGCAGATCGATTTCTTTTAAGATTCGATTCAAAAGAAAAACCAATAACACAAAACAGTAACTCGTTTTCATTAAAATGTGCAAGCGTGTCGTTTGAAAAATGTTAAATATTTGTTGGAATAATTTCGTTTCATTAATTTCATTCAGTGCAATGAAAACAAGACCACATAAGGATCGCGTCATTTGCTCTTGCTGAAAATTATACAATAAACCGGTGTAAAGACAAATTCATCAATATTACATAAAGATATACATAAATGTAAATGACTAAAGGAGATTCAATTAATGAATGATTGTTCACTAAAATTTTAAAGTGATAATGTTCTTTTATAACAAGGCGAACCTCCCATAAGTACAGGCTAGGACGATAATATTATTATTATCGTCCTAGGTACAGGTAGGGATGGATGAGAATAAGGTTTTTTTTTCACATATTTATAGAATTTTTATTCCACTGTCAATTTGAGCATATAATAAGAATTTCCCTAAAAAATCATTTCCATGAAAGATAGTTTTCTTTATTAGACCTAATTTTGTCGTGAGAACCAGAATTTTGCGAGGTAAAGTCGGATAAATTAGCATAGCGATGAGGTAAAAAGTAGTTGTTTATCCCTGAAGAGCGCCAACTAGCGGTCAAAAATTGAAATTGCCTCGGCACGCAATTTCAAGCCCGATGCGGAGGCCTAATATCTCGAAGGCCACGGTCAAGGATGATAAAATAACAAGGATTGCTTATGCGATGCTACCATCTAGCGAGGAAATTTGCAAACAAACTAACTGTGACGTCACTCCTAGACCCGACGAGCAGGCAGCGCAGGAAAAATGCTTGGAATACGTTGTTCTGCTGCCGTGTATAATATAATTTAATAACTACTTAGAAAAACCAAAACTCGCAACGCATAAAATATTTGACATTTCCAAAAGATAAATGTTGAAAATTTTGGGTGAACAAATTTAAACGCATTAAAAAATTCAATCTGAAATCATGCCATGATTACACTGAATACAGTGGAGCAGACGTACTTCCAGCGAGATCTTCAATACTTGTTAGGTCAACCAGCGGGAGACTACCACCTCGAAAATTTTTAAAGAAGAGTGCTTTAAAATTAAATAATACCGGTACCTAAATTTTTAATATCAGACACTAAGCATCGACGTAGCCAAACGCGCAAAGTACTTTTGAGTGAGCACCCAACCCCTCTCGATGTTTAGGTAAATGAAAACATTCGTCTGCATTAAGTAATTGAATTTAATGCGAAAACTTAAAAGATCTGTGAACTTTATTTTTATAAGTAGGCTTCGGATTTGCATATAATACATATTTTTTTCCCGAACAAGTAATTCGCTCAAATGATGTTTTTAAGCACTTTTAGCCCCTTCTGGGCCTTCTAGCATAAGTTTTATTGCACATAAAAATGCATATTTCTGACTTTAGCGCATATTTTTGAAGGGATGTTGCTTACAACTACAGTTCATTTTTATCCAAGTGTTTGCTGCTGAACAGGTAAGTTTTTACTGCATATTTTGACTGGTTTTTTTGGGGGTTTTTTTTTTTAGCGCATATTCCATATTTGCGCATACTCTTGCACTTTTTAGTGCATTTAAACCCGAACCCTAATTACAAATAAAATGCTACTAGTTTATCTGTAGTTCAGTTGATTTTTCCGAATAGATTGGCCATTTATTTTCCAGTAATGTGTTCAATTTAAAAGAATCACTGGAGAAAATGTATCATCATAACATTACATTTCATAAATTTATGCTTTTGGATCAACACTTTATTAAGAGTCGTGTCAGTATTTTATCATTTTTTAAGCATATTTATGTAGGCCCCGCTTCTTTTTTTTTCTTTCCAGTATTGACATTTTCAAGTATTCAATTAAAAACATCATTTGAGTGAATTACTGTTCGGGAAAAAATAAGCATTACATGCAAATCCGAAGCCTACTTATAAAAATAAAGAGCACAGATCCTTTAAGTTTTTGCATTACAATAAAAACGACATTTTCAGTTTATGAATTAAGCTAATTTTGAATTAATAAGAAGGGTATGAAAAAAATATAAATAACTTATTAACATATCAGATCAAACATATATATAATTATATGTAATAATCTGCAATAATATATAAAAATTTTATCAAAAATTTCAAATAAATAAAAAGAATATATTTATTTTTGCTGTGTTCATATGCTTTTCCTTTGAAGCAAGGTCTAGGCGTGACGTCATCTGCCCCAGCCAATCACGTCAATTTACCCGCATAAGCAATCCTTGTTATTTTATTATCCTTGGGCTACGGTATTGACATTTGTATTCTTGTATGTCTCACTGGTGCGCTGCAGAACATTTAATCACGTGATTCTTGCCGAGTTGATCATCTGTATTAATCTGTAATCATGATTAATTTATTTACAGATCATGTCTGTGATCTTCAGTTTCGGGCAGCGAACTCTATACAAACTGAAACGCTCGCTCATTGTTCAAAGGTGAAACATCTCGGAAGCATTACTTTTTCCTGGTCGTGTTGGCGAAAGGAGCAAACAAACTATAAATATATAAAAACCAATGAAAACCATGTCAATCAAACAACCAGGGCTCTCTAAGAGCCAATTTTTTTTATTTATTATTTCAAGAATATGACTCGAAAATCGTTTTTAATTATTTTTTTTTAAATCGAAGGAACAACAGTATGATACCATAACAGCAACAGTATCGTTATATCAAAGTTATTGTGATAATCACATGAAAATTAAGATCACAGACTAGTACAATTTTAGAGTAAGAGATTTCAAAAATTATTCGAAGGAACAACAATATTAGTTATATCACAACAGCAACAGTATCAATATATCATCAAAGTTATGGTGATAATCACCTGAAAATAACCACTTATATTAATATCACAGACGAGTACAATTTTAGTATAACAGGTTTTAAAACTTATTCAGATTTGCTAAACTAATTAATAGCAAATAAATATCAAAATAAACTATCACATCGAAGTGCCTATTGAATCTTATAAGAACAATATACACAGTATTTGTAAAATTCAGAGAAACTGTAAACTTAACATTATATTTTCGGAATGGAACAATATTTAGAAGTTATATAAATTCCAGGTAATGTTGAAATGATTTATAGATGTTTGAATATAATTAACCTGCTTCTTTTTGAATTCGTGTTTTTATATGGATAAGTTTTAATGTGCTTTGTTTTCCAAAATCATATACCATATATCTCCTAATAGACGCCTAGTCTCTAATAAACGCCGGGTTTCAAAATTAAGATTGCTAAATAAACGCCGGTCTCTAATACACGCCGGGGATTCTCTTCCACGCGGCAGTTCACTTGAGCTGCTTTCTGGGTTCACATGTGCACGGGCTTGAGGGGATTCTCAGCACACTGCTTTCAGTTTTGATATCATATGCACTCTGTTATTCAGTCCTTAGTTCTCAAGGCATACTGTTCGTAAGGAGTGTTTAATACGCACTATCTTATTATGTTTTAAAAAAAGACATGCCTCCAAAGCGATCATATGATGAAGCGTTTATGATATCGTGGAAGCTATAAGATTTGACCGAGATTGCTAAATAAACGCCGGTCTCTACTAAACGCAGGTATCTAATAAACGCCCGGTTAGTGATTAAGTTGAAAAAATAGACGCTGGGGTCTACTATTGGAAGATATACGATAAACGTAATGTTTGATATGTTTCAGCTATAACTTTTGTAAGCTGCAAATAATGTGGGACTTCACATTCCACTTCTTCAGCAATAGAGTGGCTAGATAAAAACGGAACGTTACCATGCTCATAAAATTTCATCAGCACAGAGTTTACAGTCACCTGCTTCAATCGTTTTTCAACCATCTTTTTGTTTTTGACAGCTTTTGAAACTCAATATCTTATTCGGGATGGATGAGGTAAATGAAATAAAGAGCGCCCATATTTGTAAGCTTATGAAGAATAAAAATATAGACTTAACGCAAACTCCTTAACCGCATCACTATATGTGCGAGCTGTTTTTCCATGTTTATCTTTTTTTTTCTTTTTTTTTTGATGTATGAAGAGATCTAAAGGAAAACCTTCAAAATATTTTTACAGGTTGTTTGAGATGTCATCTGACAAATGTTTTTTTTTCAAGTTCATCGAGCAACATTTTCAAAGATGTGATTTTCTTATTTTTTCGTCGAAGTTTCTGTTGTAAAGTTATTATCTTCCGCCGTAATTTAAGTTTTAGTAGGTGATTGGGTAAATATTTTGGCTTTGCTGTTAATAATAACTGTGTTTTCATTATTATCATAAGTTTCAACACATGATGATGATAAGTCGTATATAGGTGTTGTATTGTTTTCCTCATCATGAAGTTTTACCTATAAAATACATAACGCACATTAAGTACCTTCGGTACAATTACATTAAATAATATAAAATAATATAAAATAAATTTAACCTTTTTATTTGGTAAATTGCTACGAACTAAGGGTCTTCGCTTTCTCGTTACAGTTTTGTGAATATGTATTGGGTAATCAATTAATGAAGGAATAGCTGAAGCTTTTAAGGTGCTTCCTCCACCAACTTTCATTTCATAATCATCATTAGTAAAACGAATGCTGCAGAATTCATTATGTTTGTTTGGGGTCCATCTTTCCGATAAACAGCTGAAATTCACTGAGAAAGAATATCAGGTCTGGAGAATGGAAACCTAGACAGCGTTCAAAAGTTTGTTATGCACATGGATTGTCAAGCATCTGATATAAAAAGAGTAATATTTACTTAAGAAATCGGGGTTAATGTTCACTATCCGCACAAATCGCAAACGCAAGTCTCACTCTCGGCCCTGCGGGCCTCGATGGTCAGTGTTTACCGCTAGGCCCAGAGACAAATGAAAGTAAGAGACTGGCAGTGCCCTATTCATTTCGCTGATCGCTACTGGTGCCACCGGAAATACAGCAATCGCCATGATGCGAATGGCAGAAACCTAAGGCGGCGTATGTTCTCAATGTAATTTCAGCTGTTTTTGTACATGATTTCAGGAGGTATTAGTAAGCATAACCTATTTTCTGATTTTTTTTAAAAAAACTTTATTGCATTAACTAACAATAACGCATACTTTTAATGACTTTCAATAGCTGATTCAATGCCTTACGAATTTTTACAACTCGCAACTCCTATCGTTATAATGGAGGCTTAGCCAGAGACAAGTGAAAGCATAGATGAATTAAAATGAAGAAGCAAAGTTATTTCTTCATCCATGGTGAAAGTAAATGAAATTAGAGGAAGGATGAAATTTTTTTTTCAGTCTTAACTGATTTTTATTATTAAAAAAGTTGATTCTTGTAACTTAATCAGTTTTTAATACCTAGTAAAGATTTTCATTTGTATTGCTAAATAAAAAGTAAATTTGAAGCCTCTTCATACAGCATTACCAGTGGAGTTTCGAAAATAGCTTGAGTTACACAAAAAATTTAAATTGGTTTATTCTTTATTGATTTTTAAACATAATAAATCGTGATAAGAAAGTGCGTATATTTTCTCCACTTTTTTCTGTCAGCGTTTGGTTTCATGGTGATATCGAATATTACAGTATGTGATGACAATAAGTCTATTAAGTCGAAGCACATGATCGTCAGAAGGACTCATTTCAAATGAATGGCGAGTTAAATTAGTGAAAATATTATTTTTATTTCGCTTATAAAATGTAATGGTTTTATTAGAATTTTGATAGGCGTATTCAATTTAATTCCTGTTTGCTCTCCGAGATTATAAAATTCACTCTTAATGATTTTTTCTGAAATTTTGCACAGGTTTACTACATCTTTCGATGGTGAGATAAGGCCTCTTTAATTTTTTTTCACAATGAAATTAAGGCTGTGGCAGCTCTGATATTGCTCTTTCAACGCTTCTTTACATCTAAATTATAGATTTAATTACAGACATAGAAACAAATCCTGCAATATATTCTACAACCGAAACACAACATTTTGACAAGATTTTAATGTCAGGGATTGGATAATATTGAGACGCATCATCTGATATGGCTTCATGATTATATTGATCAGAGTTATACAGGAATTAATGTTTTGTACCCTGCACTCAATTTTAACCTGGTAAATTTAATGCCAATCAATTTGTCATTAATGTAATCAGTTTAATGAAAAATGCTCTATAATTTTGTTGCAGTAATAAAATATGTATCCACTTTTTACGAAGAATGTCATCCTTTGGAAATCTACTGTGCAAATGTTTCACTTTCTAATTTTTCGTTAAGCTTTGAAATAATTATACGCGGGTGTAAAAGCTTGGTGCTTATTTCTTGAGTGACAGTTTTTTTTAATGTATTCATCACAATAAAAACGTTTATACTTAGGTTTACTGAAATGTCAGTTAGATGTTTATACTATAAAAAATTTTTAAAGCTGTGTCACAAAATTGTTTTAAGATAATAAAAAAATGCAATTTTAATTTTTGTTAATCTGATAATAATGGATTATTTATAAAGGCAGGCCATTTAAACTGGAAGAATATTTAAAAGTTTAAAAGGACATTTAAACGATTTGACCAACATGTATGAGAATGTGGTCCAGTTAGTTATTAGAAGGGAATATTATAATTTGTATATCTCGTACAAATCAACAATAATTTGGATTATAATTAGTGAACTGTATATTTTATTTTATTAACTTTCAAACGATATAATTTATAAAGGGGAATTTTTCTAGTTAATTGTATAATCTCTTCCTCCTTTTCCAGATAAACTTTTTTTTTAATTTATGTTTAAGAACAGCTTTATTTATCACCAAATAACTTTTTATCGGATGGGCCGATTTGGATGATTAATTTTTGTTTAATAGAGCAAGTTTTTCTGGTGGTCCCATAATAAATTCATCCAGCATACCCAGGAATCTAGGAAGTCAGCCTCTGCAACAGCCTAGCGCGAATGCCCTATTCTTTAACATGGGAACACGAATTTAAGCGGCTCTCACAAAAATGTTTTAATAGATATGAGCACACCAGGAAAAACGTAATTGCATTCGAGCTTTTTCTTTCGATTGGTGCGTTTTTCATGCCCGTACGATTAAAACTTGATTTTATAGCAGGTGTCTGAAATTT
Source organism: Rhysida immarginata (assembly GCA_023313115.1). Classification (NCBI taxonomy): domain Eukaryota; kingdom Metazoa; phylum Arthropoda; class Chilopoda; order Scolopendromorpha; family Scolopendridae; genus Rhysida; species Rhysida immarginata. Next base: position 1,858,150 of record JAHWFO010080620.1, on the reverse strand, counting down.
TTTTGCATATTTTTAGCTTTTAACCTTTAGTCTATGGTGAAAAGTTCAACACTCGCATCAAAAAGAATTTATTTGATATAGGCAGCGCCAAAAACGTATTTTGTCACTCAATATAAAGATTTCAAGGAAAATTTCCGTTATTTTTAAATGGAAAATTAAACGTTATTTGAATTCCAAAATCGTTTTATTTATCAAATTTATGCATAATTCTCGTTATAACTGATCGTTAATGCGCATGGCTGAAACTATCTCAACTTCCGCTTTTTCTAGTAGCTTAAAATGGACGCCCGCGGAACTGGTCGTCGCGACGCGTCGATTAAATTGAAATTTTGGAAGACTGATTAAAGAAAACATGTATTAAATAGTCATCTAAAAGTACACAGTATACGTACATAAGAGTTCTATTTGATTTTATGGATCGTGCATGTTTCGTTAATTGATACAAGCTCTTGGAAATAAGTAGAAGCAGCAGCAGCCGCCGTTTCTCTCACCTTATCTTACACTGCACTCTCTCCTCAATCGCAGAATGAAGACAAGTTTCTACTCCAACCAGACAGCGAGAAAATGGATCGTAACGAAAATAGGACGGATTATTGGCATTATATAACAACTAAATCAGTATGTACGATCATTAATTTCGGATAAACACGTTTAATGGGAAACGTGGGCCCAGGAATGGATGAAATGGAGGGGGGGGACTTGTTTCTCGTATGTATACGAAGTGAAGATAGCTAAGTGATAAATTAAGATACTGTTAATTGGTAATCTATGTTTATTTATTTATATTAATAATAATGAAAATTATAGTTAAATAAAATTAATAAAATAAGTGGTTAAATTGAACTATCTAACCACGGCGTTTTGCGTTTTTCGCGTTTGTTCATTTCAATTGTTGGCGCGCGTTTTCTTTCCCGTCGATTGTTCAGGAAGCTGCGCTTTTTTTCAGATTACATGACCAAATCTAAAAGTAGTTCCAGTGATGAACGACCCACCGTATATTGAGAGAGGTTATCTAAGGAATAAACCACAGATTTAAGGAGAAAAACAATTTTTTAATGTTTTCTCCTTAATCTGTGGAAAAAACTACCTTTAAATTTAACAAACTTTTACCACTCTCGGCGCTTCGCGCCTCAAGTCGGCCCTGCGGGCCTCATTCAATGAGGCTCATTGGTCACTGTTTTCCGTTACTCGAACGCCTTCGGCGTTCTGTCTACGACGTCCCCCTCCGGGGGTAAATAATTGATATATACCCCAACCTATTTGGTTACAGGGGGCAGTTGATTTCCCCTCGGCCGGTTACAGGAGGCTAATGATCCGTATTTTTTAGTGGTCACAGAAATGGCTGCCAGAAAGTTACGGGAACTCATTTTATGGTTAAACCTAAGTTAACCCAACCTCAGTTAACCTAACCCAACACTAGAACGCTCAAAAAATGCTGGCTTACCTTTAAGACATGGTTCCTGTCGACAATGGCTAATCACCCAGAAAGCAAAAAGAAAATCAGAAATCCACAAATAGCTCGAAACCACCGCGATATGCTAATTATGTGTGGTTGCGATGGCAACAGCTACAGCACGACGGGAAAAAACGGCAAAAACACGCCTTCCAACGCCTAAATCCAGAAACAAGCCACTTCACAACCAAAGACAATAAAAGTCCGCTACCAGAAACACCAAATATGTGATATCCAATCCCCATTTTTAACCCGTTGTAGACACAGTGGTCAATCCTTGTTTTCCTTTTTCTTTTACCTGCGTTTTTTAATGTTTTTGTTGTCATTAAATGTTGTTTGTGACTTTTTGTTTCCAGACTGTCCTGCGATTGACAGTTTTTTTCCCTGGCATTTTTCTGCCAATCTTAACTCTTTACACGTTTCTCTAATATGGTTTCTATTGTATCAGTGAGCTTTTGTTTATTATTAATATTCTCTCTCACTCTCTTTCTTGATAAACTCCTTACTGGTCAAAACATTTTGTACAATGATGTCCTAATTAAGTCAGCACAGAATACAGGTTAAAATGGTTGCTTTAAATTATAAATTTGGCTTCCCAAATACGACTAATACTTTCAAGTTCACTTCACTTAACTGGATTTGGTAAGTGTTTACAGCCAACATTGTTTAAGGTTTGTTGCAAACATATTAGAGCTCAACAGCGTTGTTTAATATTTTTTTCAATCATTCGGGGTTGACTTCGGGGACAGAGCTCAATCTGACTTTTTCATTCTTTTACACTTGATTTGCTGAGGTCTTTAAACCAAATTTAATGTGTTTCAATGGTGTTAATATGTACGTGATGAGGTTGTTGCTGTGCAATGGTTGCATGTACTAACTGACTTTCTAAGGGTGGTTTTAGGGCTTTAATTTTCCGCATATTGTGTGGTTTTTCTCTGTCAAAAGTACATCAACAACTTACAAAGGCCGCCTTGTTTATTTCAGTAAACAGTGAATGGAAGCCGATTTGCGTGCTTTTTCCCTGTTAGGTTTTTCAGGTAGTCGTCATCTTGATGCCCGATGAGTGATAGGACTGACTGCTAAGGGTTGAATAAACCTTTTCAAAGTAATTGTGGCTGAATTTGTCTGATTATACTCAAGAAGTACAAGTTTATTTTTCATTCACCAGTTTTTCAGATTCTTTAATGTGACTTATAAATCTTGTTCCATGATGCTATGACAGCTGTGGTGTCTATCGTCGGGGCACTCACACGCAGTTTCAGAAGTCTGCTAATGTGCCAGTGGGTTGATGCCGGGATGTTTTCACATTTGTTCTCATTGACACAGTCAAATTAGGGTTTTCATGGTAATTGATAGTGAACTGTCTATATTCATACATCATTATTTTTACATTTTAACATTAATTTTAAGAGTTTTTCCGGTGTATTAAAATGACGGTGTCCTCAATTATCACATCCTCGTACAAACAACCGTTGGGTCTGTTGCCAAGCCAGAGAAGCGAAAAGCTTTTTATTTGTTCTCAATGCAGCTAATTAGTCAAATACTTTGAAGGTAGTTCACTGTTACCAAGCGATTGCGAGTGCCTTTGCACTGTTATTTCTATACATTTCAACAGCAACAGGTTAACTGTCGGTGTTAAAAAAGGGTGCATTCCCAAAAATCAATTGAACACAGTTGTTAATTCTTCAGTTCAACTCTTCTTTTAACTTTTGACACGAAGCTTAGGATTTTTTTCTTTTTTGTTGTTGTTATTTCAACAGAATACGTGAAGGTGTATGCAGTAGGTTCCTCTTAACAATTTTGTACGTTGCTTTTATCAGACTACTTCGTTGCGGTATAGCGCGTTCCCTATGAATATGTAGCAGACCTCTACTAGCAACGTTTGCGCTAATCCAAACTAAAAAATCTTGGCGTCTTCCAGTTAGGGTACATGAAATAAGTTTCCCCATTAGTTTCACTGGTTTATCACCTCATTAAAGTGCTTCCCTTTTTCGAAAAATACGTACACAATAGTTTCCGTGTACCTCAGGTATAAAATTAACAGCGTTGGATGTCATCAAAGCGGCAGCTGTCACGATAAATGTACGCACTAACCCACGCTAAAAATTCTGTGATTTCTAATCAGGCTATGTGAAATACGTTTCCCCATTAGTTTCACTGGGTTCTCACCTCGTTAAACTTGTTTCCTTTTTGGCCAATGCATACGCAAGGATATCACATAATTCAAATTTAAAAGTCGCTGCAGTGGCCACTGCCTAAGTCGGGTACTGATACGATAAACGTTCGCGGAAAACCACACAAAAAGTCTTCATATCTTTCACCCTGGGTACATAAAATACGTTTCTCCTTTAGTTTCACTGAATTTTCACCTCATTAAAGTGTTTCCTTTTCGGCAAATGCATATGCAATGGTTACCACTCTGGTCAAGTATATCATTGACCGCGTTGGATGTTATCAAGTCGGCATCAGTTCCGATAAATGTACGCACTAACCCACGCATAAAATCTTTGTGATTTCCATTCAGGTCTACGTGAAATACGTTTACCCCATTTGTTTCACTAGTATCACCTATCGTTAAAGTCTTTCCTTTCTGCAAATTTGTGAGTGCAAGGGTTTTCACGTAATTCAAATATAACATTCCCCAGTGAGTCCTCCGCCTAGGTCGGCAATTGATACGATATACATTCCCGCTAAACCACGCTAAAAAAGTCATCGTGTGTTTCTTTTCATCTGGGCACATGAAATACGTTTGTTTTTGGTTCATACGAGTCTCCTCATTTGTTTCACCTAATTAAACTCGGCCTTTTGGTAAATTGGTGTGCAATTACCACGCTGATCGTGTATAACATTGGCCACGTTGGCTGTCTTCTAAGTCGGCATCTGATATGATAAACGTTTGTACTAAACACGCTAAACTGAGATAAAAAAAAATAACTTAGTGATTACCAGTTAGGGCACATGAAATACGTTTGTTTGCTTGCTTGAGGTTCTATGAGTTATCCCATTAGTTTCACTGGTTTTTCACCTCATAAGCCTTTTTCCTTTTCGACAAATGTGTACGCAAGGATTTCACATACTTCAAATATAATATTCCCAGCAGTAACTGCCACCTTAGTCGGTATCTGATATGATAAAGGTACGCGGTAAACCGCGCTAAAAAGGCTTTGTGTCTTTCACCCTAGCTACATGAAATAAGTTTCTCCATTAGTTTTACTGGATTTTCAACTCAATAAAGTGTTTCCTTTTCGGCAAATGCATACGCAATGGTTACTACGTTGGTCAAATATAACATTGACTGTGTTGGATGTCATTGATTCAGCAGCTGTTACAATAAACATACGCACTAAACCATGCTAAAAAGTCTTCATGTCTTTCAACCTGTGTACGTGAAATACGCTTGTTTGAAGTTCATACAAGTCTCCCAGTTAGTTTTACCGGGTATTCACCTAATTAAACTCTGCCTTTTTGGTAAATTCGCAAGTGCAAGGATTTTCATGTAATTCAAATAGAACATTCCCCACAGTGTCAGCCACCTAAGTCGGCAACTGACACGATAAACATTCCCGCTAATCCACGCTAAAACGTCATCGTGTGTTTCACATAGGCACATGAAATACGTTTGTGGTTCATACGAGTCTCCCCGTTAGTTTTACCTAATTAAACTCGACCTTTTGGTAAATTTGTGTGTGCAAGGTTACCACATTGCTCGAATATAACATTGGCTGCTTTGGCTGTCATCTAAGTGGGCACTGATACGATAAACATACGCACTAACCCATGTTAAAAAATCTTCGCGTCTTTCAACCTGGGAACATGTAATATGTTTGTTCGCAGTTCATACGAGTTATCCCGTTCGTTTCACTGGTTTTTCACCTCGTTAACGTGTTTCCTATTCGGCAAATGCATACGTAATGGTTACCAAATTGGTCAAGTATAACATTAACCACATTGGTGCAATAAATGTTCATGCTAAAATGTTTTCATGTCTTACAGACCGGGTATGTGAACTATATTTTGTTTGTGTTCCATTGAAGTTTCCCTATTACTATCACAGTTTTTTTTTTACCCCTTTCAGTGGTTTCTTCCAGTCAACTGAGTTGTCAAAATCTCCTTCATGCTGACACGACTTAACGGAATTAATATAATTCTTATACAGGGTGGGAGGGAAATGAATATTGATTATTTGGTTTTAATGTCCCCTAATTAAGAATAAAAACATTTCGCATCCCTGGGGGTGAAGGGGTAAATTTTGAAAAATTTAATTTTGTAGGAGTAGGGGTTAGACCCCATGTGTTATTCAGAAAGTTGTAGAGCATCATGTAAAATGTGGGTTTAGCAAAAAACCCGCTGAAAAAATCTCATGCAGACATCCTAATAAAGTTGGTTCTCATGAACTCCTAGGTGTGGTAAGCTCTGGGGCAAAACGTATTGGATTGAGTTAGCCAAAAACGGTCGATTAAATAAGTCTCACCTTGGTAAAACTTTTGGTTATTGTCAAACTTTATAATTCTTGTTTGTAGAATATACCAATGACCTAATCATCTTTTGTAATGTTTAATCTTTAATTTTATAAACAACTTGTCCTTGCACTCGCATATTTTCAGAAAGGACAGACTTTAACGACTGGTGATACTAGTGAAACAAATGGGGTAAACGTATTTCACGTAGCCTGACTGAAAATCAAAAAGAATTTTTAGCATGCATTAGTGCGTATGTTTATCATAACAGCTGCTGATTTGATGACATCCAACAATGTTAATGTTATACTTTAGGTATGCAGAAACCATTCTGTACGTAATTGTCGAAAAAAGGAAGCACTTTAATGAGGTGAAAAACGAGTGAAACTAATGGGGAAACGTATTTCATGTACGAAGTTTTTTTAGTTTGGGTTAGCGCAAACGTTGATAGTAGAGGTCACTTACACTTTCATACCAAATGCGCTAGACCTCTCCAAAGTAGTCTGATAACAGCAATGTACAAAATTGTTAAGAGAAACCAACTGCATACACTTTTACGTGTTCTGTTGAAATAACAACAACAACAAAAAAGAAAAAAAATCCTAAGCTTCGTGTCCAAAGTAAAAAGAATAGTTGAATTTAAGAATTAACAACTGCTTAGAACTAACAACTGTTTTCAATTAATTTTTCGGAAACCACCCTTTTTTAACACTGGCAGTTAACCTGTTGCTGTCGAGATGTATAGAAAATGTTAGTGCAAATTCACTCGCAATCGCTGGGTAACAGTGAACTACCTTCAAAGTGTTTGAACAATTAGCCACATTGAGAACAAATAAAAAGCTTTTCGCTTCTCTGGCTTGGTAACAGACTTAATGGTTGTTTGTACGAGGATGTGATAATTGAGGATACCGTCATTTTAGCACCCCGGAAAAACATTTAAAATTAATGATGTATGAATACAGACAATTCAGTAACAATTACCATGAAAAACCTTTTTTTACTGTGTCAATGAGAACAAATGTGAAAACACCGTGGCATCAACCCACTGGCACATTAGCAGTCTCACAAGACTGCGTGTGAGTGCTGCAACAATAGACACCGCAGCTGTCATAGCAGCATGGAACAACTTTTTAATAGTCACAATAAAAAACCTGAAAAACTGGTGACTGAAAATTAAACTTGTACTGCTTGAGTATAATTAGACAAATTCAGGCACAATTGCCCTGTATTCAACAACATCAATGAGAGCTTATGGGAAAACGCTTAGCAGTCAGTCCTATCACTCACTGGGCACCACGATGACAACTGCCTGAAAAATGTAACAGGGAAAAAGCATGCAAATCGGCTTCTATTCACTGTTTACTGACATTAACAAAAATCAGTGCGAACAATAAACAAGGCGGCTATCGTAAGTTGTTGATGTACTTTTGGCAGAGAAAAACCCGCACAATATGCAGAAAATGAAAGCCTAAAAACCACCCTTGTATTTGTTGGGATTGTGAAGTTTAGAAAATCAGTTAGTACCCACAACCATTGCACAGCCACAAGCTCATCACATACATATTAACACCGTTGAAACCCATTAAATTTAATTTAAAGACCTCAACAAATCAGGTGTAAAAGAATGAAAAAGTCTGATTGAGCTCCGTCACTGAATGCAACCTTGAATAATTGAAAAAAATGTCAAACAACGCTGTTGAGCTCGAATATGTTAGCAACAGGCCTTAAACAATGTTGTTTATAAACACATACCAAATCAAGTTAAGTGAAGTGAACTTGAAAGTGTTAGCATAGCCTAAAAATAACAAGTCTGTAAATTCAAGGGCAGCGTCTTTGATGTAGGTGTGACCAACTCTACATCTCAGTACAATCGTGCACCAAGTGGTTAGTAAGCTTAGGCGGCCTTGATGAAAAACAAGATGCTAAAATCGTTTATTTAGGCTGTTTAAAGATATTTTATTATATTATTATTTGTATATTTTTGATTACATTTTTGAAGATAATACATATCATTATTCTTTTGAATATATTATATATTTCTATGGTTTTATACATTTAAATCAATTATGATTTAAATGAATCCTATAAAATATTTTGCTCGTATTTTTTAAGATTTACATATAAGTACAAATTTAAAATTAATAATTTCATTGGAGCATTTAACACTTTGATGCAGTAAAGGCAAAAATAGAATATTATAAAAAATATTATAATACAGTTTTATGAAACAGTTTTTTTTTCATACCTTATTTCTTAATTTAAGAATTTAATTCGGAATTGAATACAACCGTCACACATTTTCATACAAAATTAATTAAAAGGTCATTATTGATTCTATATTTAAAAATTAGCATAGATTTGATAAATAAATTGCCTCTTTCAATCTGGAATAAAAAGGAAATCTTAAAATCCGGAATGAATAAATAGACCACTATTCCACATAAGAAATTTTAATTGATGGACACGTATTTCGGCAGTACTGCTGTCTTCTTCAGCATCCAACTATCGACCACGACCAGTAGAGGTAAACAGTTTACTGTAGTCACTGCCTACTATATAATAGCTGCCTGTACAACAGCCCTCACTTACCACAGAAAACACCAATTTTTGTTGTAATTTCCTATTTCCCCACTAACTAAAATTGGCACTGCGTACCCGTGGTGATTAAAGCTCTGGATTACAGTGCTTTAGTAAAGATTAAAGCTCTAGATTTCGTGGTGTTATTTCTTTATTCTCTGGATAAGTTATTAGTGGTAATGTTTAAATACAAAAATATTTCATAATTTAAAAGAAATGTAGTTTATAAGTTATTGCTTAAAATTATAGATAAAATATACATATAACAACTTAAAAGAAACTAAACAGGTGGTGGCCTTACAGTATAACAGAGGGACATCAGGAGTTCCAACTAGTTTCGCCATTTATTCCCGGCTTTGTCAAGGATATACAGCAAGAGGCATGCAAGTCTTTATATATACAGAACAGTGGTACAAGTTAAGCAATGAGCGTAAATACATACAAGAACCAATAGGATATAAAGCAAATGGGCCAATGAGTTCAAAAAGGACGTAATGGCCAGTAGAATAAAATAGAATAAATACAAAATTTTTTTTTTAAGATACACAAAAGAGAAGTTGTACAGAGATGGTGCGTTTAACGCGGACCGAAAAGAGAACATATCCGGTTGTCCGAAGACAAGAGAATTTACATAAAAAAACAAAATAAAATAAAGGGGTAAGAAACTTACAAAATGCAGAAGAAACTTAAAATAAAGAAAACGAGAGAAAATCATAGTAGATCACATTAAAGTCCGTCTGGCAATTGAGTAGCAAGTGTGGGGTGGACCTCTTGGCTTTGAATATTTCGATCGCTTCGAGGGTAGCAGTTTTTTCTGGTTTATTACAGATGTGCAAGACAGACATAACCTCTTCTTTTGTCCTCAAAGTGTGTCCGGAATCTGCGAGATGGTTTGCATAATGCTCCCACGGTCCCGTTTTTTATACGAGTCAAGGTGTTCCTTGAATCGCAATGCAAGATTGCGGGTCGATAATCCCACATAGAACATATCGCAAAACGCACAATTCAGGTGTTAAACTCCGGATTGGGAATATTTGTCGGAGGTGACGGAGGTGGGCGGGTTCAGGGTGCGAGCAGCTGGGGTTGGAGCAGGAAATGATATTCGGAGGCCAAGGGACAATAAGAAATCGGAAAGCTGGGAGAAATTAGGTCCCAGATATAGTAAGGACGTCCACTTTTTAATATGGGGCGAAACGGGAGGTGGGGGGGAGAGAAGGGCCCGTCTGCGGCGGAGAAGAATGCGAGAGAACGTGGACGTCGAATATCCATTGGAGTGGGCGAGGTGTCGGATTATGCGGAGTTCTGAAGATCTGGATAGGGGGCAGAGGGGGAGCTTCAGGGCACGGTCGATTAGGAATCTCAGTGAGGCTTGTTTGTGGGTGACGGGGTGTGAGGAGGAATGGTGTATTAAGTTGGAGAATGTGGTCGGTTTACGGAAGACAGAAAAGGAGAAGCGGTTAGTGTGGGGGTTGTTGGTGATGAGGATATCAAGGAAAGGGATGGACCAGTTAGTTTCTAAGTTTTCGCTCACATAAGACACTCTCAGAGGAATAATGCCCTTGATATTTTCGCTGCGATCCGCTATGCTCCAAGTTTGTTCACGTAAGATACAGCGTTACAATGAAAATGGTTACATCAAGAAATAAATGTATCCATTTAATAGCATTTTGTAGCAAGAACACATTTGCTTTAATATTTGCTATCATTTTATGTACTAGCCATTAAGGGAACTTAAAGAAATTATTTCTAGGTATGCGGGAGAAAAAATACGCCTTCGATGGAAAAAGGGCTAATTGAAATTTACATAATTACATTTCATCAAGACATCGACTATTAATCTATGCTAATTGCGAATTATTACACTCTAAGGATATTATTCCAGTAAAGAAAATTACTTAAAGTGGTAGTGGGATAAATTAATTTAAGATTTTCTTATTTTATAATCGTTTTCCACGTGCATACAGCTAGCCATGCTTCTTGCTTCATAACAGCATTGTGAAAGGATTAAATTAGTTGCCTGGCATTCCGCACGCTACAAAGGAATGTTGACGTGTGCAGCGCTCCAGGTGGTGAAATTAGGAAACCACACTATTTATTGGTGTAGCCGTTTCGTTTGTTTATTTGAGGAGAATATTATTTTGTACTAATATCATGAATATTTCCTATTTATTTAATCCAACATCGCATATGTGTGTGAATTTCTATGTCTTGTTTCTTTGACTGAATAAGAAAAAAAAAAGGGGGGGGACAATATATATATAATATACACGGTAAATACAAAAGTCTGAACCCCTCTTTTATGTCAGCTTTGATGAATCCAATGAATAGGAAGTTGTGGGTGGCCTATCTCATGGTGCACTTTTCATCATCCCAAATCAGTGTTGTCAAGTCAAAACTCAAAGTACCCCCTAGATCAGATACAAAACCCCCTAGAAACCCCCTATGTATTGAAAAAATCCCCTATATTCCCCCCCTAAAATTTAATGATGTTTAAATAGATCACTTTAGCATATGATGTCATGTCAAAGTATGTAAAAAAAATTAATTAAACAATGAAGTAAATTATATCATAATCATTTATTGACACAATTGAAATCGGTTTCAAAACAGTAATTATTTAAAATTATACAATAATATTTTAACTGGAAGTAAATGACTCTAAAGTTATAACGTCATTATTTTCCATCACACCTGAAATATGATCATACATATTTTGATTAAATGCCTTGATCATACGTTCACTTGGATTGAATGAAGTGCAGTTTAAATGTTCCTTGCGTAAAAAATAACGCACCATCATCAATGCTTGTGTCATTTCAATTGACATTCTATTTCTAAGTTTATTTTTTATCACTGACAAAGTTGAAAATGCTCTTTCCACCACCGCATTTGACAAGGGCAAAGATAACAGTCCAACAGCTAATGCACCAACATGGCTAAATCTTGGGTTTCCGGCTGAATCTATATCACTAATAACTTCAGCCCAAAATACTAGTTTCATTTCAATTTATTATTAGAGACAATAAATGCGTGTAATGTGTTTTATCGCACCATAAAATAAAAAAAATAATTACATGCTAGCTTTTATCTACTTACAATTATGAAGTCTTCCAACGAAGAAGTTTCCAACGAACACCAATCTTCCTCAAAAATATTTACCAGTAAAGTATGTGCTAGACGATCAATAGTTAATTGTAGCTTATATGTCAGTTATCGAACAGTGTAGTGAAAAAGAAAGACGCGAGTGGTCCAGGAGCCAAGCTCACTTTGCACGCTCGCCCAAGAAGTAAACCAGAGGAAGTACACTGAACTGGGAGAGAAGCCTGATGAACCTCTTTAGTCCTCCAGAGAATGAGTCCCGAGAAGGGACGAGTCAGATTGTGGATTGACGAATAGAGTCCCCAAAAATCAGCAGGATCTAGAAGATCCAATAGTTGGGGAAGACGGCCTTGTTAACGTCATCAAAGCAGACATCCAGGACATGGCGTGGTCTTCGAAACCTGAGGGGACCCTTAACAGCGAGTGGGTGGTCCAGGATACCAGAAACCAGGGTGTTTTCATGATTCTCCATCTTGGGTAGCATGTTCTTCATAAGAGTCTGGACAAAGGTGCCTATGTGGGTCATCCCCAGATCCTCATAGATAGAGTGGTTGTTGGCAACTCTTCTGTCAAGTTGGGCAATGGACCGGAGAGCAACATTTTGGAAGGTCTGGAGATCCTTCCACCTGGATTTGCAAGTAGAAGCCCAAGCAGGCATTCCATGAAGTAAGATAGTACGAATCACAACCTTGTATATCAAGAGTTTGTTATCCACACCAAGAGCGCTGTTTCGCCCCAGAAGTGCAATTAAACTGAACCTCGCTTTCTTTGCTTTGTTGAGCGCGTATTGGACTTGGTCGTTCCAATTTAGTTTGGAGTCGATCATGACACCAAGATATTTGTAGCTTTTTACCCACTCAAGTTTCTTGCCAAATAAGAAGAGAGGCTTTGGAGGGTTTTTGCATTTGCGAGTGATAAACATGTGCTGGGCTTTGGAGGGTTTTTGCACTTGTTGACATTCAGCTTTAATCGCCACTTTGTGAACCAGCTCTCGCACTGATGTAA
>JAHWFO010080620.1:1799223-1818383 GCA_023313115.1 Rhysida immarginata | reverse complement strand
AGTAGGCTTAGAAAATTTTTTGGATTTTTACGGCTTCCGATAATTGACGTTCGGATAACAGACGCTCTACTGTATGTCCACAAGTCACAAAACAGCTGAACTGGCAAAGTAAGCACCCGACTCGCAAATCGGAAATCATCCTTACCCTTAAATAAATTGATAAAAATTCAACTCAAAGAGAAGATAGAGGACCTGAAGAAATTCCTCAAGCATATCATAATATATTCAAAAAAAGCTTTGTTGATTCTATTCCCATTTCTGCTCTCATTTTTAAACCGGAAAATTATTATGGAATTCGGGAATTCTGCTTCCTCTTTTGTGGTTAACCTCCTTTTTAAAAAATAGAAAAGTTTCTATGACCGTAAATGGAGTGTCTTCCATGATCTGGAGTTCCTCAAGATGCAATTTTATCCCACTTTCTATTTTTGCTTTTCTTTAATGATTTAGATTTCCAATAATTTACATTTTATAATTTTTTATGCTGATGATACTACTACAGTGACTGATTCCATTTTGAATAAATTATTTAATAAAGCTAATAAGGATTTGCAAAATATTTCCATTTGGCTAAATTATAGTTCTTTAGATTAAATGTAGGCAAGAGCAAAGATATGATTTTTACACCTAATAAGAAAATTTCTATGACTAAATTCTTCTTTTTAATTCCATTCGCATTGAAATAGTTCAGAACTTTAAATATTTACATTTTAACATCTCTTCTGATTAAACTGTAATGCTCATATTATTAATATTGTTAATACTATTTCAAAATTTATTGGTTATTTTTATTTTATTAAAAATATACCTTTTAATATGATGAAACTTTACTATAATGCTTGCATCTTCCCTCACCTTCCATATGGTATTATTTTTTAGAGCTCCACTTCAATTAAAAATTACTTTATGTTAATTGGGCTGCAAAATCGTTTTCTGCGATGATGGCTTTCATGTCCGTAATGATTGTACTGTACCCAAATATATCTTTCTTTTTGAGATTTTTACTATTAGGCAAATTTATTGGCCTACCACTCAGTAATAGTGAAGGCCTATGTATTCGTTCCGAAATTCAAATTATTATTTTTTCTGAAATCGGCTTATAAACTCATGATTCGAAAAAATATGTTGAAATTTTGAAAATAAATTCCATCTGTACAAAAAGGGTTTGTTTTTTTTTTACCTGCTCCGTAGAAACTGAGCTTACCGGATGTTGATCGGTTGCAAAATCAGGTACTTTTACTGAGAGTCAAGGCAGATTAGACTGGATCTGCCCCTTCTGAATGAAAATAGGGTAGCAGGTCCCGCTTGGGATCCCGACTGTACATGAACCCCAGTTTTGTGCAGCTAACTCATCCGAGACGGGAAATAGAAGAATGGTATCTATGGCAAAATTACACACACTTAGAGTGTACCTTAAATTGTGCTTTGACGTATTTTTTATGTCAATTGGGTAAGCCTTTTTAGAGATATAAATTATTTTTCTAAAAATTAAAAAATGGCTGTAGCGTTCAAACCAACAAACTTAATAAACTCGACAAGTACGGACTCTCTCATTAAGGCGAATTTCTTTGTAAATGACTTGTTTGGCTCTGATGAGCCGCGTTTTGGAGTTAAAAGTTTTCTTTTTTTTTGTAATAAAAAAATTAATTCGCACTTAGAGGGATCTTTAATCGATACATTGACGTATTTTTCATGGAAATGAGCTAAGCTTTTTTAGAGAAATTAACTTTTTTTTAAAAAAAAAATATGAAGAAATGGTAGAGGATGCATTACATCGATCCAAACAATAAAAACGACATGAACGGCCTCTTCTAATTGAGACGAACATTTTTTGAACAGAAACTGTTTGGCTGGAAGAGCCATTTTAGAGTAATTAAGGTTGAAAACGAACAGAAAGAAAAAATGTTTTTTTGAACTGTTTCATGACCTGGTGGCAGGTCTGTGCGAATGTACCATTCCGTCATTACAATTTATTTTTGTAACGAAATTATTTGGCTGCAATGAGCCATTTTGGAGTAATTAAAATTTTAAGATCCCCAAACTCCTACCCCTACCCCCAGAACAGAAAAAGAATATACTATCAGTGGTAGGCCTGTACAGAAGTTCTTTTTTGAATCCGTTTTATACCCAAGCGGTAGGCCAGTGCGAATGTACCATTCCGCCATTTCAATTTATTGTTATTTTCTTTTTAAATTGGTTTATATTTCTTTCTCTCCTAATCCTCTAAATTTTTTTAATTTATGTGCTGTAACTAATTTATAACTAAAACATCAGGGTTGCGTCCTGTTTGCATAATCCTTTTGTAAAAATGAAATATGCTTCACAAAACTTTAATTATACTCTCCTTAAAATCTGGAACATTATTGCCATAAAATTTAAAAATTTCACATATAAAGTTTCTTTTAATATTGCAATTAAATCATGGGTTTTTAATAATTTTAGAGTTTTTTAAGTGTCTTCTCATATTAATTTGTGTACTTTTTTCCGATATCGCTCATAGATCATATGAGTTTTCCCCATTTTATATTTTTTATTGAGCTTTTGTTATATATATATTCTATTCCATCTTCGGAATAATTTGAGTCCTTGTTAAATAAAAAAATAATTAGAGTGTTGGAAAAATTACGCGACCTGAATCAAACCAGAGACCACGACATTTGCTGTCGGTGCTCTAACCAATTGTGCTACTCCGGACAATGTTTGCCAGGTATTTTGACCTGCTCTGTTAGTTGAAATATTTTGTGACTTCATAGCGGACATATTGTAACCACGAAATAACAGCTTGTCAGTTCATTGTCTTGGTCCTGGTTCGAGTCCAGGCAACAGGAGCGTTGGTTCAGGTCGGAAATTTTTCCTCCACTTTTCTGCAATATAATTACATGCTTGAAGAATTTATTGACTTTTTTCCTTCTCTTTGAGGAATACTGAAGTTTACAGACTTTAAACAATAATTTGAAAAACGACAAAGTTTATTGCCAGTCTAGTTTTGTGACCCTTAAGGATTTTGTGTCCATTTTGAAAATTTAGGACCACATTGTTATTTTAAGATAAAAATTTAAGTACAGCAAAGAATTACCATCACTAATGTTATATTACATTAAAAAGAAAAGTATTACGATGTTTGCCTTTGCTATAATTGAATTGAGCTGTGTCTTATCTAGAATAATGAGAATATGAAGTATCCGGTACACTGACACTAACAAACGTATCTTACTAGCATGGCAAACTGAAGCTAAGGCTCTAAATAGGTGCGTTACACAAGCACGACACTACCGCCCTCCTGCCACAACCGGCCACTTGGATAACTAACTGGCCGCATTCGCCGCCATTTCGAAAGGACAAAAAAAGCTGCAAGTTTCTACCCCCTGTCTCTGACGGCTGCCAAGCGAACACTGAGCGCCGTAGGAATCGTTCGAGAGACTGTGGGGCTCGAGAGTGCGAGAACCACTGCGCACGGCACTGTTGTCGGATTTAGCCTAGCACCTTCCCTCGAGGCTGTAGCTCATTGGGAACCTTACTTTTGGTACAACCCTCGTACATTAATTAATGGAGTAGTAAATGTTTATGAAAATTATGTTAAAATTTCCATCGAGTAGTAAACATCGTAACACATGGTGGTTAGTACTCACGTGAGCACGTGTTATACGATGTTGAGTGCGTAACTCAGAAACTACTCGTTTGAAATCGTTCAAATTTTAACGGTATACAGTTTTATGTACCCTATTATGTTTTCAAACTTCACTATCCTAGGTGTTATAGAAAGTGAGTTATTAACGTGTTGAACTTAGTGGCGGAATTTTTATTTCTAATGAAAAATAGGAAAGAAAATTTCGCAACCTGGATTCGAACAAGGAACCTTTGTCTCAGACCGCCAACGAGCCAACTAATTGCGCCACTGCGGCCATGAAAGCTAACCGCTATTTACATGACCTTAGGGCTTGGTTGGAGCAGTTACCTAGTCCGCTGCTGGGACTATCTTTCCCAAGGCGTAAAATTCATTAAAGAATAAATCATAACATGTTAAGTGAGGGTTTTATTGTACGCCAACCTCAGCTGTTCAAATTACCGTAAATACTCGAGAATAAGTCGCAAAATTTTGTACCCAATTTTGAGTGAAAAAACAGGGGTGCGACGTTTACTCGAGCCTAGCTAAAATTACCTGTCGGTGGGCTGCCTATCGATGTTGATATAGTCTGTTTCGTTACCAGCTGTTGCCATGTTTTATTAAATAGCAAACAAGTAGTTATTTTATTCCACTTAAATATATATTAATTTGATAAATTTATTACTGTTAACACCAATCACCTATAGAAAATTATTTATCTTTGGATAATATCGAGGACACTAACTTCGAAGGAGATATAAACACGACTTCGCTTCAGTTTCGCTTCGCATACCGCCATTTTGAATAAATTAACGAACACGGCCACGGAGTTGCATTTTGTCCTGATGAACTTCAAACGAAATTAACTTATATGTCACAGCACTTAAATTTTATTAATATGTATTTATTATTGTTTAATCGCCTACAAAGAAATTCATCGTCTACAGGAGGAGCACGTGCGGATTTCAGCGCGCGAGAGTCGGCATCACACTTACCGTGGGCGACGTTAAGTCTTAACCATAGGTTGCTAAATCTGCCTTGTTGCCATAGAAACAACAGGGGGAGAGTTTTACAAGTTGAGCTGGACTGAATAAAACTTACCAATATAACGTATTTTGACTAAACGAAACCAAGCATTATACGATCACAATAAAGGCCAATTCTTAACTGAAGTTTAGAGGGGGTAGGACTACTTAAGAGAGACAACTTGCACGGGCATTGAATTAAAGGTGGGCTAGTGGTTACTTTAATGAAGGGAGCATTGCTAGACACCTTAAGATAAGTAGGTAATTAGGATTACACAATTAGCATGGTGGGAATATAAATTAAGTTACTGATTCTTGTGGCAGCAAGAGAAAAGAATCTCACGCCCCATGAGTAAACGCTACAATGTAAATAAACTAGTTTCAACACTGCATTTAGTGTGTTTGTTTTGATCTTTCAGTGATGTAATTAGCATTATCAGTTATGTCATGGCTTGAATTTTAAGAGGAAAAAAATTTTTATACCAAAATTTACCTTAAATTTGGGGGGTGCGACTTATTCCCGGGTATTTACGGTAATGATGAAAAATAGGAAAGAAAATTAAGGTCCAACCAAGCCCTAAGGTCACGTAAAGCCATTTTCTTCATTAATTTTTCATCACTGGCGTACAATAAAACCATCATTGAACATTTTATGATTTACTCTTTTTATTTCTGTTCATATCTCAGTTATCGTTCAAATTCGGACCCATGTTCATATGAACTTTTTTGCTTAGAATCATCCATACTACCTCCCCTTAAAGTTTTTGACAGGGTTTCAGACTCACCCTGTATAATGAGATCTGATAATGATTCAGGGCTTGGTAGATGTATCGATCTCCTTTAATATCAGACGTGTCTCTTGATTGTTTCTCCTTTGGCCAATATCAGTCTATAGCTGCATCTCACTCGTAATTAAAACTCTTGGGGTTCTATCGTTTGACGTGCTCTCTACTTTATGGCAGTTCGGCATTTGGCATTGGTTACTCAGTATATTTTCTGGTCATTTTTGAGATTTTTCTTCCCGTCCTAAAACTTCCAGTTGAAAATGTAAAGAAATTGTAATATAATATCCCAAAGTTATAAATGACCTATGGATCACTTCAGGGTTCTCCATAGGCCCCTTTTGAACGGGCGCGCCGCCCAGCTGAATACATGAAAAACTGCACAACTGCATAATATTTTATTTCTTTTTAATTTTTGTCCCCCCCCCCCCATTTTATTTTTCCACCGACCTGATAAATTTTCTGAGAAGAACACTGCATTTCAATATTTCTTTTTTTTTAATACGAGTAATCATCAGTGTTATAAATTATCTGTTTCATTTCAAGTTTAATTATTGTTTCAAAAAGTATCCTATCATTACTTCTTAAGTTTTTAACAGATTTGCTGGAAGATTAGTAGAAGATATTTAGAGAGGTCAGGGTGAACATATCATTAACAAGAACTTTTTTTTAACAAAAATGAACCGACTTAATGGGTCAAAAACCTTCCCAGAAAAACACTCAGTCAAATAGCGAAAACTCCATCCAAATCGGATCAGTAGGTTTTGAGAAAATCGCGTACATACATATATATGGGTCAAACAGAGAACCTCATTTTTTGAAGTCGGTAAAAACTGCGAAAACGGTCCCATATTTTGCATTTGGGACATTTTCTCGGGAACCATTTTATCTGCATACCTATACGAATCTAGGGTAGTAAGCTAAAATGAAATTGTGGCATTATCGGGCCATTATGAATAGGGCCAATCAAATATCGTTCTCTGACAACCTAATAAATTTTATTAATGCTTATTTTCTCACGGTTTTCTTAACTGCTTTATCCATATGTAATCCTAATGCTTTTCTTTAACAACTTTTCATTAATCATCTGTGCGAGGAATCGTCACAAAACAACCGCCATGTTTATTTACCACTGTTGCCAATTCCTCTTGTCGGGAAGTGAAATGAAAATTTTTTGCGTCACAATCTGATCCATTACCGGAGTTGGGGATGATTTATTATAATAAAACGGAGACATTCTTGACATTCTTTACTTAAAATCTAAGGAATTTTTTGACGTTTACGGTTGTAAATTGTGAAAACGTAAATATTTGATGAGTGACATAGATATTTAATAGCATAACTGATTTTATCAACCATTACCTCCAACCATGAATGACTCTTCAGTTTGGCAATTACAGCTTTTTCACATTGCTTTCGTACTTTTTCATAAACATTTAGTACTTTTTCCACAAACATTTCGTACTCTGTCATAAACATTTAATCCATATTTATAATAAACAGTGTAAATCTACAGAAAATGATCAATCATTCACTCGTGAATCAGCGAGGCCAATGAGAGACAGGGCACTCAAAAGTCACACGATCATCGGGCTCCGGGCTACAATCCATCGTTCATTGTTTCCAACAAACGAAAAATTACTGATTGTTAAAATCCAAGATGGAGACAATGAAGGACGAATTGTTGGCCGGACCCCGATGATCATGTGACTTTTGAGTGCCCTGGCCTGTCTCTCGTTGGCCTCGGTGAATCAGAGTATGAGGTCAGAAAATGTAACCAGTGCGAAGAGTTAGCGATTGGTTGGTCATAAATCCCGGTGAGAAAACTGCAGTTAGTGCTCCTATGCCTAACTGGTTAGTCTAACCATAGCCTCCTTTACATATGCGGAGGCTACGGTCTAACTATGACCTCCTTTAATACTCCAAGAGTAATAAAATATTGTAAACATTCCAAGGAGGAGCTTTAGCAGTGAAGCAGAAATACAATTTATACATTTATTAAAAAAATTAATCCCCCCTCCCCCGAGTAGGGTAAGGCAAGTAGTAGATCCTGAAGTCATCTAATTTTACCCCTTTATCTGCACTTTTTACCTCTCCCCAAGTTTTTAATCAAAAATTAATTTTCTCGAACATAATATGTGGAAAATGTAAAAAAAGCTCGTATTTCCTTTCCTTTCTCATCATTTCCTAACGTATGATACATCACAAGCCATATGTTGGCATAGTTCTATGACCACGTGACTACCACCACCGCAAATCCGACCCCAATGGGCCTGAACTTCATAGTAATGTAGATCTTGCCTAGAGGAATCTGGATACTGAATTTCACGCCTTCAAGTACCTAAATAGCACAGAGATATCTCTCTGAATTCCACCCCCATAATTCCGACCCCAGTGTACCAATCGAACCAAACTAAATAGTGCAGATAGGAAGCTACATTCCGAATTTCAACCTTCTACCTCAAAAAATATAGATATTATGAAGGGGTACACAGTTAAGACATTATAAAACCAATAAGTAGCTCCATTTACTGAATAATATAGATTATGAGTACGTGAGCAATCGTGCGTCGACAAAGCGATTTCACGTGCGCGCGCCGATGTCAGTAATGCTTAAAAGATGAACAGAAAGTAACATTGTATTCCTTCTTGATAAATCGATTGTTTATATGACATGCCATTATTTTGATATTCTTTACACTCACTGTTTTAGCACGTGAATTCGACTTGAAGGAGTCCACGAAAAATCGAAGACTTTGATGGTCATATTTCTGAAAACAGAATTTGAAAAAGTTGATTCGTTTTCAAGTTATCGTGCAAACGGCGGCCAGCCGGATAAACGTACAGACCAAGGGAGCATTCTTATAATTGGTTTTATGCTAAAGCTCCTAATAAAAGAGGTCATGGTCAACTCACGATGCAATTATATCCATCGTGGTCTAACTGTCCTAACAGAGAAAAAGACGGTTAGTTCAATGAGAAATTCTCGCTAACTCCATTCACCAGTGAGGGTTTTCGACTTCACCCACAGGATTTTCCGTGAAATACGAGAGAATTCGAGGTCTCGAACACGTCGGCCTCGCCACGGCAACCTAGATTACATGGCTTCGCACAGTAAATTATGACGTAATGACCAACGGCGATTGGCATGAAGATGTGAAGCAGCCGTCGAGATCTAATACTAACTGATTAGATTTAATTAATATTAGATCTGGATGGAAGCAGCAAACGACTGAAATGAAGTAGAAAACTGAAAAGATATGTAAACAAATAGTGAAGGCAATGTTGCCAGATCAGCGGATTTCCCGTTAAATTCAACGGGAAAAAAATTTGCAGCAGAAAATCAGCGGGAAAAATCGCGGTCAAAAAATTTTCCAAAGAACTTTCAACAACTTTTTTTTTTTACATAATTTTTCATGATTGGTTGGACTGTTGGACCAGAGCAGTGATGACGTCATATAATTGTTTCTGCTTCTATGTTCTTATTGTTACGGATACTGTTGGAATGAATGGAGAACGAAACTTTTTATACACTGGTTTAATGATAAAGAGAAAGGATAAACGTGTTATACATAATGAGATGACAATGGTGGAGCATAAAAGAGAAGAACAAAAAGAACAATTAGTGGAGCACAGTGGCTGAAAGGAAAAACACTAAATACTAATCATGCAAAACAACGCTCACACTCTAAGATTAATGATAAATAATAATGTGAACATTTGATTAAATACAACTAAATAAAGGAAAAAACAGAAAACACTACTCCACATAGAAAATTTTTTTTACTGACTCAGATGTACTGTACATTTCGGATTTCAAAAATCCATCATCAAAAATCCATGTCACTCACTGATGATGGATTTTTGAAATCCGAAATGTACATCTGAGTCAGTAAAAAAAATTTTCTATGTGGAGTAGTGTTTGCTGTTTTTTTCCTTTATTTATTAAGGTATCCACAGTTTCGGATATTTTTCTATTTATTAAATACAACTATTAAACATGTGTATCCAACATTCCCCCCAAATGTTCACTCCCATCATCATGTTGAAAGTCAGTAAGGAGGACTGGATTTTTTAGTACATTCCAATGAGCATCTTCATTCTTTTCAATATTGTGGATGGCAGACCTTTAGTAAGAAGATCAGCAGCCTGGTTGTTCGTTGATACACATGTTACATCAATCTTCTTCTCATTGACTAAATTTCGAATGTAAATGATAACGAATATCATTGAACGTTCGTGAAAAGTGGATCCTTTTATGAATTTTATTGCACTTTATTTATTTTATTTATTTATTTATTTATTAAAGAAAAAAAAATTAAGACACCACCGGGAACAGGTATGGCCAATGACCGACAAGTAAGTACCCGGTGGATTACAGGAACAATAAACTAAAGAAATACATACAAATTTACATAAATAATACAGGCAAAATCCAAAAAAAAAACAAAAAAAAAAAACAAGATGGTAAAAACAAACCAATACCAATGAAAGAAAATAAAAATAATACTTAAAAACTATCAAAGAAATTAACGGGAAAAAAACAAAAAACAAATGATAAAAATAAAAAAATATTAAAAAAATGAATAAAATAAAAATAAAAAGGCCTGAAAACAAAATGCAATTCGCTAAAAATAATTAATAATGGGTTGACGATGAAATTATTCTAAGGTCTCAGAAAAAACAAACCGCTTTAAGTTCCGGCGAAAAGAAGAATACGGAGCAAGTACGCGAAGGTTTGAAGGTAGCGAGGCCCAAATTCTAATTCCAAAATGAGATAAGCAGTTATTACGGTAATTTCTTTTAGCAATAGGAAGAACAATATTTGAAGATTGACGGGTAGAATAATTATGTTTAGAATAGACATAAGTCAAAGTAATAGGGGTGTTAATGTCCAATAATGAATTGAGGATCTTGTATATGAAAGAGCATGTTTGCAATAATACTAACTGTGAGATCGTAGGGAGGCCAATAACTTGAAAATTATGAGAAACAGAGATATTTCGAGGAACAGTAAACAGCACTCGGAGAAACTACTTTTGTAGTCTGAGTATTCTAGTCAGATTAAAATCTGTAGTAACGCCCCAGAAAATCGCACCGTAGCAAAGGTACGACTGAATCAATGCATTGTATAACAGTAGGAGGATATGACGAGGTAGGTAATACAACCTAGAAATTATCCCCATATTCCGATTTAGTTTACGCATAAGAACATCTATATGCTGATCCCATGCTAAATCATGTTGAATCACCAGACCCAGGTATCTAAAGGATTCGGTAAGTCCAATAGGCTTCCCATCAAGGTATACTGCAGGAGAATTAGGGACAAGACGCTTATTGCGCTGATAGAATAACATAAGTTTGGTCTTATCAATAATAACTACCAGTTTGTTGCGGCTACACCACTCAGAAAGGGCATTAGCCACAGAGTTTAATGTTGTGACCAAAACAAAAGGATCTTTATCGGCTAATAATAAAGCAACATCGTCCGCGTACATGATGGTTTTAGCGGGGAGTAAATTAGAAGGGAGATCGTTTATAAACAAAAGAAACAAGAGGGGGGGATAGGATCGAACCCTGAGGTACTCCGCAAGACCTAAAAACGACAGAGGAAGAAATGTCGCCGAAACACATATAATAGGACCTGTTATTAAGAAAATCAGCAATCCACCTCAGCGGAGTACCATATATATGAAATTGACGTTCTAATTTAGACAATAATAAAGGGACAGGGACCGAATCAAAGGCCTTAACAAAATCCACAAACAAAGCCCCAACCAACTTGTTATTCATCATCTCCGCGGAAATAAATTCGACAAGCTCATAGCAAGCAGTTTCTGTGTTTCGACTGGGAACAAAACCATGCTGGCAGGGAGTAATAAACCTATAAGAGTGGACAAAATGGAGAAGTCGTACATAAAAAATCTTCTCAAAAATCTTTGAGAACATAGGCAATATTACTATAGGCCGGTAATTCCCGTAATAGCATGGATCCCCTTTTTTAAAAATGGGTGTAACACGGGCTGACATTAAAGAGGTAGGAAAGGAGCCTGACAAAATAGAAACATTGAAAATGCCTGCCACAGGAATTGAAAGAACATGCTTCAGGGTAATAATAATATCTGCACGATAACCCAAAGGATCTGCAGACTTTGAAGGTTTCAGTCTGGAAATTATATCACAGACTTCTTCTGGCGTAGTGGGCAGACAAAAAAAATTTGAAGCTAAATTGGAATAATTGCAGTTACTCTCAGAAGCATTGCTAACCGATACTGCAGCTGGTAATAAAACATTTAAAAAATCAGTTAAAGAAAAAGCGGATATTTGCTGTCCAGAATTAAAAGGAGATCTAGAAGGAGGGCGGCCGACGGATAGTTTACGCAATACCTGCCACTTGTCTTTAGAAGAAGCAAGCGCCAAAAACAACGTATTAAAGTAATTTGCCTTTGCTCGGCGAACAGAGGTCTTAACAATATTAGAAAACGCCTTGAATTTCTTAATCGCTACCACTGAGGGGTTCTTGCGAGTTTTTAAATAAAGAGCATTCTTTTTCTTAATCAAACTTAAGATCTCCGAAGTTATCCAAGGACTACGTTCTGACAGAGAATCACAGTCTGTAACCTTTGACTTAACTAGAGTAAAATACCGATCCCATCCAATCTGAAGCTGTGATCTAAATTGCCGAAATATACTATCAGAATCCTGGCAATCAACTAAGATGGAGTTCCAGTCAGTCAACTCTAAAAAGGATTTTAGAGCTATAATCCGATTATTAGTATATATTCTGGAAAAAACTGGCCTAAAAAAGGCATTACTAGTAGGCTTATCTTAAAATATAATCAAACGGGGGAAATGGTCACTGATACAAGAATTTAGCGAATTACTAAAGAGTGGGGGACCCAAGGAGGAATAACAGTTATCCAGGGATGTAAGGGACTGGTGGAAATTAGAATAATGCGTAAATGAGTGAGAAGCGGGTAACAATCCTGAACTTATTAAAGGATCCAAAAATAGATTTAAAGACGTAGAGAACTTGCTAGCATCGATGTTAAAATCGCCGATCACAATATTATCGGAGCCTAATCGGTGGACATCGAGGAGCAGGGTTGATAAATAAGAACAAAATGAAGAGAAATTACCTGATGGCGGTCGATAAAATACCGTTAATGTACGTTTATGACTAAGGGATAATGAAAGAACTTCATAATCCTCAGTAATTTCAGAACATGAACTTAAGATTGTGCTATTATAAGTATTTTCAACGTAAACGCATATTCCACCACCACGTCTATTGCTCCTATTTATAGAAAAGGCCTGATAACCTTTGATTATCAATATGTTGTATGGGGGTTGATGCTCCATCTACTGCACGAATCTCTTAACAGAAGGTCTAGCCAAACAAGTGATATGGAAACTTCACTAGCTGCAACATATTCCGCTTCCATAGAAGACAATGCAACACATTTTTGAAGTTTGCTTTTCCACACAACTGGTCCCTCGCAGAATTTTAGAAGTATTCCACTGGTAGAGCGTCTTGTGTTTTTATCTGCAGCATGATCAGCGTCACTGTAAGCTCGATTCGTAAATTTTGTGTCTTCTCGAAACGAATACCATCGTCTACTGTTGCCTTGAGATATCGAAGTATTCTCTTGACCAATGATTGATGAGCCTGGGTCGGTTTATCCTGTACCCTTGAAGCCACATTGACAGCAAATGACAAATCAGGTCGAGTTCCCAATGTTAGATAAATTAAGCTACCAACAATTTCTCGATAATTTCCAACATTATCAAGAAGTGGTGAATACCCTTGTGTCCATCCAGGTTCTATAGGTATCAATAACGGTTTTGCATCACTCATACCATATTTATCTAAAAGTCTCTTAATATACGCAGTCGGATTAATTTGTATACAGTCAATAAATCTTTATATTTGCAAGCCAAGATAGCAGTCAACTTCACTCACTGTAATTTCAAAACGCACAGCTAATTTTTCAATAAATTTATCTACCAGTTCCAGTGGGCCCATTATCAATCCATCGTCAACATGGAAGAAAAGAATCAAGTTCTCACTGTAAAACATGCAGGGGTCAGCACAACTTTCATGTAAATTACAGTCTTCAAGAAAATCAATCAAGCATTTATACCAACATTATGATGCTCGTTTCAGTCCATATATGCTCTTTAGCAGTTTACAAACGCGTCCTGATCCATCATCAAATCCTTCTGGTTGTCTCATAAAAATTTCATCTTCCAGAATACCGTTAAGAAATGCAGTTTTTTACATCGTACTGTTTGATATACCAATCACCCTGAACAGCTATTCCTAAAAGAGCTCTCATTGTCTCGAATCTAGCAACAGGACTAAATGTGTCAGTATAATCAATTCCAGGTCTTTGCGTACATCCTTTGGCCACCAATCGAGCTTTATAACGAGTGACTTTATTTTCAGAGTTGATCTTGGTTGATAAGACCCATCGATTATCTACAATTTTGCTTTAAGTAGGCAGCTCGACCAAATCCCACGTATCATTCCTTTCCAGTGAATTCATCTCATTTCTCATTGCTGCCTTCCAGCTTTCAACATCCTCTGCTTGTAAAGCATCATTATATGTTTTTGGAGTCTCCCGAAGCAACATTATTTTGGGTTGTTGAATCAAACCATCTGGGTAAAGTACAGGGTTTTGAATCGTTCGTCTATCACGTAAAATTCGTGGGGAAACATTGCAAATTTCATTAGGATCAGTCTGCACTTGCTCTTGTGGAGTACAACTCGAAATTTCAACATTTTCTTCATCATCTTGAAGAAGAACTTCAGCATTCCCTTTCATATTAACATTCAATGGCTGTTGCAGTTTTCTCTCCTTGAATTTAACATCTCTGCAAACAAAAACGGATCTTTTCTTAGGAAAATATAAGTGACAACCACAGTCGCTATAACCAACTACATGTCCTCTGAAAGACTTAGCATCGAATTTCTTTCGTTTAATGGCAGGTATCCATGCTAAGCATTCGGTACCAAAGATCTTTAAATTTTCAAGACGAGCAGATTTTCCAGTAAAACTTTCAATTGGGCTCTTTCCTTCTAATTTAGTTGGTCTGTACGATTTAAAGTGTATGTAACGGCTAAGATTGCTTCACTCCATAAACATTTTGGAAGATGTGTCGCTGATTGAAGCCAAGTGCGTCCCATTTCACAAAGAATACGATTTTCTCTTTTAGAAACTCCATTCTGTTGTGGAGTATATGGTGCAGTCATCGTGTGTTTTAGCCCGATCATTTCAGCATAATTGCGCACATCTTCATTATCGAATTCCCTTCCACCATCAGTGCGTAACTCTTTTATTGAAATTCCAAATTGAGTTTTAAGCATCTCAACAAACATCCGCAATCTTTCCTTCACTTCATCTTTTCGTCGCAAGAGGTATGTCACTCTTAAACTGGAAAAATCATCCTTGAAGACAAGGAAATATCGATGGCCCTCCAAATCAATCTCTTCCATTGATCCACAAACATCCGCATATATCAGTTCCCAAGGTTTGGTAGATTTATCAATTCTCTTACTAAAAGGAATTGACCTTTATCATAAACTCTCGTTCTCACACACTTTCTTAGCCTTCGTAGCCTTGACTACCCAAGTGACCACATAAAAATTGGCGTCCCTTGGTCGTGTTGTAAGCATTTGTGATTTGAGTAAAATTCTTTTTTTTTTTTTTTACATTTTTCATAGGTTTTTTTTACTACTTTAAAGATTTTTATTATTATCTTTATTAATTTAACATACATTATTATCCTGAAATTTGCAAAACATAACGATTTAAATGTTTACTGATAACCTTTCATAATTTTAATTTCATAGTAATTTCCTCACTAGTAATTTCATAGTAATTATTTTCTAATGATGTTTATTTCTTTCTCCTCACTCTGACAATTGGGAATACAACAATATTTAACCATAGCAATAAAAATTTTGAACAACAACAATTAAAACTTTCACTTAAGATACAGTCAACAAATGCCGTTAACACGTCCAGTGTCCGCCATTTGCATTTTGTAAAAAACTCAATGATGTTTAGTGGCAACCAATCACAATACAGGGGATAAAGGTCAATTCGATGATGTTTGCCAAGTACACATCCTTCGCAAAATTCACTGTCCAGTTCCACATTAATGCCATGGTCTTTCAAAAACTTTTTGTACATGGCGCTTGTTTTGAGGTCCAAGTTTCTCATGCCAGCTTTGAAGAGTATTAGTTTCATTGGAAATCGCACAAGATTTCTCCTGACGAATGAACTTCACAATCAGACCATAAAGTTCACAAATCTCACTGGATACACCTAATGCAAGTGGAAAATCGTCTTTGAGGAATATCCAGGATTTACCATTATGGATAATCTGATCAATGCCCTTCTGCCCAGCTTGTTTCACTGAAAACAGATTGTTGGTTTGGTTTGGTTTGTTTGGTATTAACGTCCTTTTCAACTGCCATGGTCATTTCAAGACGGCGTTATAGGGGCTGCAAATTTTGCCTCGCAAGGGGTCTTTAACATGCAGCCAGCAAACAACTACACGGGGCCAACGGCTTTACTTCCCTTCCGAAGTGCGTGATCTCAGGATTTTCCCCCTGAAAAAATCCTCGTCGTCCTCGGGCGAAAACAGATTGCACATTCTATCGGGACAGAACCAAACATCTTCAAAATATCCTTCCGTCCATTTTTGTCCACTGTATACCATTACATCAATTCAGCCAGTACCAAGAGCTTTAATTTGTACGCCATTTTTAGCACTATCCAGCATCCTGGGCTCCTTAAATATTTTAAAAGAACTGTACCAATCACGTCGATTTGTAATATGATGTGTTGTGCCACTGTCAATAAACCATTCGTCAGTCCATTTTGGTGGTATCAGCATGAATGTCTGAATAAATAAAATTTTTCAAGTTTTCAAACTGTTCCTCAATATCCTTGGGTTTTGGTCAGTGGCGGCTCGTCCATAGGCACTGCGGCACCCCCAGTTTCACTTTCGATATCAATAAAATTCAATATAATGCGTCTTTTTTAATACTATTCTCATACATGTATATTACATGATCCTTAAGCTTAAAGTCACTAGCTATTCTCTAGTTAGTGAAAAAATTAAAATTTTCTGACGCAGCACCCCCAGAAATTTTAGCTACGAGCCGCCACTGGTTTTGGCGACACATTACTAGCTGATAACATCACAAAGTCTCTTTCTTTTTAGTTTTATTGGGACATTCTAAAGATCGATGACCTTTTTGTTTACATTCAAAACAGATTAAGCCAGTTTTGCAATATTTTGAAATATGACCGAAACGTCCGCAGAGAAACACTTTCTTGTATCAACTTTTCTAGAGCTAGATCCTTTTGGAACGTTATTTTTCGAATGAGTCTTTAATTTTTGTTGCTTATCGTTTACTTTCACATTCGATATCATCGCAGTAGCAACACTACTTTCATCTCTATCAGTAATTCTTAATTCATAAATATACCTTCTTTGTAATTTTGCCCACGCTTTCTCTGTCTGGGGGAGGTCATGCCACGTGACATATACAGGGTGTTTCATAATTGGTGTCCCGTCTTTAGGTCCAAATAACGACTCAAGGGGAATAGATTGGGGGGAAATGAACATTGATTATTTGGTTTTAATGTCCCCTAATTCAGAATGAAAACATTTTGCGTCCCTAGGGGTGAAGGGGTAAATTTTGAAAATTTTAATTTTGTAGGGGTAGGGGTTAGACCTCATGTGTTATTTAGAAAGTTGTAGAGCATCATGTAAAATGTGGGTTTAGCAGAAAACCCGGTGAAAAAATCTCATGCCCTGCCCCCTTTATCGAGTGGGTCAAGTGGAAGGTATTGCTAGCCAATGTGGACAAAAACCATACTTATTAGAAAACAGTAGGGCCTACATTTGGAAAATTAATGAGAATGAATAAGTCGTTACTCTGAAAAGCTAATAAACTCGACCGGGCTTTCCCCCCCCAGGAAAAACATTATGAAATTTGAAAACTGTACATGGGACACGGGAAATGAGTTTTTCTGTTTTTGTCTACATTAGCTAGCCATACCTTTCACTTTACCCATTCGATAAAGGGCAGGGGATGAGATTTTTTCACCGGGTTTTTTGCTAAACCCACATTTGACATGATGCTCTACAACTTTCTAAATAACACATGGGGTCTAACCCCTACCCCTACAAAATTAAATTTTCAAAATTTACCCCTTCACCCCCAGGGAAGCGAAATGTTTTTATTCTCAATTAGGGGACATTAAAACCAAATAATCAATATTCATTTCCCTTCCAATCTTTTCCCCTTGAGTCGTTATTTGGACCTAAAGGCGGGACACCAATTATGAAACACCCTGTATATAATCAAATTCCTTTGGCAGGGTTTGTAGCAATCGAGCACACAAGTCTCCTTCAGCAATAGGCTTATTAAGCATAGACGATTTTGTTTGCACTTCATCAAATTTCGCCAAATGACCTTGATAACTGCCAGACGCCTGCCATTCAATATAATGAAACTTGTGTCGCAACACATCAATGTTTTCCTCAGACTGCGTGTCATAAATCTGATGCAATTTATCCCAAATGTCTTTTGCACTCTCACAACCATCAACACGAAGTAATGGTTTTGTATCAAGAGATAAAATAAGGCGCTTCTCTGCTTTAGCGTTAGATTGTGTCCATGTAGTTAATAAGGTTTGATGATTTTGATTACCCTCATCTTGAGGCTTCTGCAATTGGCCATCAACAACTTCAAATACTGCATCGCACTCCAATATCGCCCGAATTATAATCCGACATGTTGCCCAGTTGTCATCCCTGGTCAGCTTTTCAATCTGTTGCCTCTCGTCGCTAATGTTCTTCATTAATATGCACACTCACAATAGTCCTTCATTAAGGAAATATTAAAATGTGTATCACAAGTTCGTCTTAACGTTCTCACTTGAGTCTTCCGCAAGCAATCCTTCCTCTATTCAATGGTCGCCCAGCAACCGATCACGGCCAGCAAATATCGTCAAATAGTAAATAGAAATAGTTCGCTTTCTTCAACGGCAAGTTAATTATTCCATCCACAATTAATTCACTGAAGACAACAACCACGAACTGCTACCATGTTGGAATGAATGGAGAACGAAACTTTTTATACATTGGTTTAATGATAAAGAGAAAGGATAAACGTGTTACACATAGTGAGATGACAATGGCGGAGCATAAAAAAGAACAACTAGTGGAGTGCAGTGGCTGAAAGGAAAAACACTAAACAATAACCATGCAAAACAACAACGCTCACACTCCTTCATTCTTTGGCCTGGTGGGCTTTCACTGAAACAGAACTTCAGAAGTAAAGCAACATCAGACACGGCTTGTCACTGGATGGGTGACCATCCGTGATTCACAATCTACACCCCCCGGTTGCTGTGACCATCATACAGCAGTCGTTAATCCAGCTTCATCCAGGGACCCAACTCGTCGGCCTCAGGCCATACAGGCCCTGGATGGACGTATTGGATTACAATAAATAAATAAATAAATTAATTAATAATGTGAACATTTGATTAAATACAACTATTAAACTTGTATATCCAACAGATACAATATCCAATCCGGTTTCGAAATTGGCGCTGGCCTCCCATTGGTGCTTTATTTGTATGTCTTGGGTACAAATAAGCTGATAACTGACAGAGTGCATATAATCTGGAAGACCTTCAAGAAGACCTAACTACTTCCCGG
>JAHWFO010080620.1:1752883-1799213 GCA_023313115.1 Rhysida immarginata | reverse complement strand
TGACAATGTCAACATCAATTTCAGAGAAGTCAAGCATGCATCAGCAAAGATTGGAAGCTCTTCAAAGAAATCCTCAAGGACCATGACTACCATCTCGTGGAGAAAAATATACAGGTGACATCGATCAACGTGTTGAAGACATCACCAGGCGAATAAATAGTGCCACTGAAGCTAGTGCCTATCCATTGGAAAATAAATCTCATCGAATTGTGCTTATCCCAGGAATCCAGCGTTTGATTGCTGAAAGAAACAAGACTCGTAGGCTTTGGCAACGTTATTGTGTACTTTGGCTAAAAACTAAATATAACAGGTTAGTACGAAGAGTCCAGGAAGTCAAAGAGTTACGCAACGATAGATGGAATGACAAGCTGAAAAGCTGGTCGGCTTGCGACAATTACATTTGGAGCATGCCTGAGAGCTCTGAAGAAGAATGATACGCTTCCTCCACTTCGCACCTCTCAAGGTAATTACGTGCAAACGGATCAGGATAAAGCCCAAGTAATTGCAGATTCCCTGGAAATGCAGTTTGTTACTCCTGACAAAAATAATCCCGAGAGTCAACTCGTGTCCCAGCGTGTAGAAGATGGTCTTATCTAATTTGATGACGTCCCGCAACTTACATCATCAGAAATCTCAAACTGAGGAAGGCTCCAGGAAGAGAAAGTAAATAATAACTAAGGAAACTGCCGAACATTATTAATGACATCTCGAATATCATAAGCGATTGCTGGAAGTTTTCCTACTTCCCGATTCCTTGGAAGCAATCTATTGTGTTAAGTATCCCCAAGGAGGGGCTAAATCCTGCAATTCCTGCGAGCTACCAACCTATCAGTCGACTCCCATCGATGTCCAAAGTTTTGGAGAATACGATCTTCACCAGGTCCACTGTTTTACCAATGATCTATTTCAGAAAGAGCAGTTCGGCTTTTGTGCCGCCCATTCGTGTCAGATGCAGATATGGAGGCTCGTTGAAGTTCTGAGCACCCCACTGAACCTTTAAAGGTACTGTGGCATGGTTTTACTTGATGTCAGTAAGGCTTTCAACAGGTGTGGCACAAAGAGCTAATCTACAAGATTAGAGATAACTTTCCTCCCGATTTGATTTTGATGGTGAAATCCTTTCTTAACGACAGGTTCTATCAAGCTAAATTTGCCGAAAACTTCTCCATGTCCCGCAAGGTAAAGGCCACTGTCCCACAAGGCTCTGTCCTTGAGCCAGTTTTATTTAATTTTATTTTGTACATGCAGCGGAAAAATGTAATTTATATTTCTACGCTGATGATACTGCTATCATGACTTGGGCGCACCAGTCATCTCACTTTATCACTCGTCTGCAGAACGCCTTGAAAAAATTTGAAAACTGGTTTAATTGCTGGAAACTGAACCTAAACGTCGGAAAATGGAAAGCTGTATACTTCAACAAAAAGCTTAAGCTTCCCCCGGATTCTCTTGTCCTATTCAAATAGAAACTCGAATGGGTCGACAACTACAAGTATCTTGGCGTTATAATCGACTCAAGACTCTCCTGTCACGTGACTTAAATTCTGAACAAAGCAAAGAGAGCTAAGTACAGCCACTCAGCATCGACAATAAACTGCTACTACACAAGACCATGGCATGCCTGCATGGACAACCATATATAAAAGCAGATGGAGTAAACTCCAGTCGTTCCAGAATATTACCCTGAGGACC
The DNA here is from genome assembly GCA_023313115.1 of Rhysida immarginata. NCBI lineage: Eukaryota > Metazoa > Arthropoda > Chilopoda > Scolopendromorpha > Scolopendridae > Rhysida > Rhysida immarginata. The sequence continues at coordinate 1,797,521 of JAHWFO010080620.1, read as the reverse complement.
ACTGCCCAGCTTGAAAGAAGGACCATAAAAAATCATTTCACCCACTCGGATCTGAACATGACTCACATTGGATGAACATGATGCAGACAAAGAAGAGCCATGACAATGACCCGTTGCTGGAATAACCTGATGGAAATAAAGTGGCATACAAAGTATAGAAAACCGAGGCATATTCTTGATGTCAACTTCAAAGACACTGGCGTTTGCTTCCCGGATTATTTGAAGATGTGATATCCCCCCCCCCTCCCTACTCCCAATCTTCTGACAATCGTCAATCTTATTTTTTCATAATGTGGAAGACCTCTGAGGTTAGTCAGGCTTCTTGCCTATTTCAGTGTACTTCATGTGGAATTTATTCTGGTAGGGTGAGCTTCGCGGAAGCACTGCTTTCGTCCCACCTGAAGAAATGTACAAACACTTCACTGTCCGATTATCGATTGGCAGAGTGCATATAAGATACAATCGACAGTCATTTGTCAGAAGGTATTCTGCAGAAGAGAAAGAAGCTGAATTGAAATTAATTATTTTCATAGCCGAACATACATCAATTCAGATGGTGAATCATTCCCAAGTATAGACCCCAAATCAGACGTTCTGGGACAACTAAAACTCTGTAAGTGTTCTGCATTGCTTAAAAATGTTATTTCCCCCAGCCTTTTAAATGAGCTAATAGATGACATAGGTGATGGACCTTTTTCTGCCAATGTTGATGAAAGCACAAATGATAAATGCCATAATGAATGTTAGATATCATTTAAGACGAAATGATATGACGTGTGTGAACTTCAAACCCTCTGATGAAATTTGATCATAAAATGTATGAAGAAAATGATTTTAGAGAATATGAAGATGTTAAATTCATTGGAAATGCCCTTTGATTAATAAAATGCAATATCCTTTCTTTTCTTTAAAATGTCAAAACGGAATTTTCGACGGCTTTTGTGTAAAAGTCAGCGGAAAACAACGTATTTTTTTTTTGAAGTCCAGCAGAGGTGCCACCAGAAACTCTGGCAACACTGACAAGGAGTGACATGCAGTTTATGGCAGCTGACACAAAATGCAGCCGTAAAAGCTTCGTGTAAGTGCTTCTAATTGCCTAATGGATCCAGCAATAAACATAGTCCTAGTAAAATCTGCTTCAATATTTGTTTACTTATGTAAATGCTCAAAAAAATTGATCATTGCCTATAACTGTTCTGTAAATTGAGACAGTTTATTATAAATATGAATTAAATGTTCGTGAAATAGTACTAAATGTTTGAAAGCACGAAAGCAATATGAAAAAGCTGTAACTGGATAATTCACAAGAGATACAAAGATATCTGAATCACTTCAGTCAGTTAATAACAATTAAATTTCTCTTTACTTCCGTATCATGACTCAGTTCTCTTCATTCAAATTATTTAAAAATAAAAGTGTGCTTTAACTAGAATTCATTAGGATTAGTATAATTCAGACCATAAGATATTTATTAATTTTTTTTTATTAATTCTTTAACTGGAAAGGGGGTTAAATATAGATGAAGTGGATAAAGGAAGGGCAAAAAAAAATTTTGACATCATCATTAGGGATTTAAAAAGCATTCATTCAGTGCAACTTAATTTTTTTTTTTTTAATATACATAAAAATTTATGTATTTAGGCTTAATCAGACTGGAAGTCTGATTTTTGAATTACATTCATATAGACATACTGGTACATTGAACAATATTAACAATTGGACACTTGCAAGAGAGGGGGAGGAGTTTACAATTAATTACAAAAAAAGAAAAGAAACCCATACAGTCATTATTGTTTTCATGTGACAATTCTAAGACAATCTTTAGCATCAATATATGAATGGAATTTAAAAATATACATATATGTAAATAAAGTGGAATGAAAGTTTCTTTCAATAGCAATCAACATAATAAAAATATATATTTATATATGTTGCTATCTTTTCCTTTCAAAACAAAACTGCATTTTTTGGGGGAAAACTCTTGCGAAAATCACTGTCCCTTTTCTAAATCCTGTAAGGAACAATGACAAGAAACCGAAAGCAATCGTAGACATGGAAAAAGCGCTTCAATCTGTTGATGCCTTCTGATCCCACATTAACACTCGAAAGAAAAATTAATCAATTTCAAACATTTTAAATATTTAACATGATATAATCAATAATAACAATAAATAAAAATTTAAATTACTGCAGAATTATTATAAACCACCTTAACTTCCTTATTTATTTTTTTTTACATTTTGATTGCACTTCATCTTCATGCTATGTTTACACATTTTCTTTTTCTTTTTACTCCCAACACACTAAATGACTTTTTAAAAAAAGGAATAAAATAAATTGTTTCATGCATAATTTTTCTTAAAGTTATAGGAAAAAATTTGTATTTTATTCCTTTCGTTAATCCTTTCAGTTTTATACATATAAATTTTTTTATACAAATGAGCAGTCTTTATTCATTATTTGACAAAACAATGTAACAGTTATATGAAGATCTTTTAAATAAGATGAAACAAAAACAAAGACAGGACCAATAATTCAGACACACAGCAAAAGCAGCTCAATTACCCCCCTCCTTGTTTGGGTGGCATAATACTTCCCATCAAGTATTAATATAGACAAGTTTTTTTTTTTAAAACAAAATAAAAAATAAAAAAAGTTAAAAGACAAATTTGTCTACATAGATAAAATGTCTCTAACTTTTTCCATGTCTTATTAGCTATAAATTTGATAATCTATTTTTTTTTTAATTTGTTGTTTTTTCTAAAGCATTTAGAAATTTTTACGCAATATTGACAAATTTCAAGATTTTTTTTTAAACCTCAAATGTTTGTTTTTTTTTTTTGTTTTTTTTTTTATAAGCCATCACCTTCAGAGACAAAGAATTTCTCCGAATACAAACGAGTGACTGTAGCCACACACAAACGAAGACCATTTAACAATGTGTGGCAAAAAATTAAAAGGAGTAACAGCAGATAAACGGAAGAAATATTTGTCACTGATTAAATGATTTTTCTAGCGCAAAATGAGGCTGGTGAAATTTGATGGTGACAGCGTGAACTTCTTTTGTATTTTTAATTTCCTTTTTGTTTTAGTGAAGTGAAACCCTGCTATTTCCCTTTTCCTCCAGTGTTTCTCTCCTTAATCTTGTTCATCACCAAGATCATGCTTGACTTTAGAGAAGTCAAAATCTTCACCTGTGCCCCGACGGAAGATATCCAACACATCCAAACACGTGGTCTCAAAATGTGACGTGGCATCATAAGAATTTGAGATAAAAATCTGTCAAAGGAGGGATTTAATTTATTTTAAAATCTTGTCCATTACTTTATATGGTATAAAAGATGAAATAAAAGAAATTATCATACCTGGCTTTCTAGCCCGTCATCTGTTGGCTTATAAAGATCAGCAAGACTAACAAATCTAATAAAACAAATTCAAATTATAAATGACAATGTTTACTGAATCTCAAAATTAATTTTATTAACATAAGGAATTAAGAAAATAATGCAGTTATAATGTAATAATGACACCCAATTTGAAATAGATATAATTCTAAGAGCTGATAAAGCGATGTGCATCATCAAGATGATTCTATACAAGAGTATACAGGGTGTTCTAAATTATCTCCCTTATTATACATGTTTATTACTCAAAAACTATTACAGAATTTAACGTGATTTTTTTTATTCACAAAGAAAAACTCAAGAAGTTTCTTAGCATGCCTTAATAAATTTCAATGTGCCCCCCATTTATGGCGTGAAGGGCAACAAAGTGAAACTCGATTTCTTCCCATGTTCGGGCTAGCATTTCGAGAGAGAGATTTCAGCAATTGTTTAAATTATTCTGTTCTTGAGAGTTAAACGGTCATCAACATTGGTCTTGTACACTCTGTCTTTCACATATCCCCAGAAGAAAAAATCCAGAGGGTTCGCATAGGGTGAGCGAGGGGGCCAAGGGATTAGCTCATCCCTTCCAAACCATTGTTGTCCTGGAAAGTACGTATCAAGACACTGCCTAACTTGCAGGTCCCAATGAGGAGGTGCTCCATCATGTTGGTAGACTATGCTTGGCTGCAATTCTTCCATCTGTGGAATCAGGTAGTTCTCCAGCATATCTGGATAGGCTGCAGCGGTAATGGTGTCTTCAGTAAAAAAGAAAGGTCCGATTACTCGATCATGCATTAAATCACACCAAATATTAACCTTTGGGCTGTCACGTATATGTTCCCTTAGAAAGTAGTAGTTTTGTGATCCCCAAATGCGGTAGTTGTGTCGGTTTACTGCTCTGGAAGTATGGAATGTTGCCTCATCAGAAAACAAAATGTCCTCAAGGAAGGTGGGATCATTGTCGATTTTTTAGAGCATATCCTCAGGAAATGTTTTGCTTCATTTGGTCATCTGGCTTCAGTTAATGCGTCATCTGGATTTTGTAGGGTGTAAGACGAAGGCGGTGCTTCACTTTTTTATGTACGGATGTCATTGGCATATCCAGTTGACGAGCTGCTTGGTGAAATGATTTACAGGGACTATGATCGAATGCCTCTGACCTTTTCTACTGTCCATGGTGTTGCTAACATTTTACCAGCACCCTATTGGTGTAACAGTCTGCCTGTGTTTAAAAATTTTTCATGCCAAAGCTTAATTGACTTACGATTTGGTGGATCCTTTTTAAATTTGTTTTGAACTTTCTCTGAACTGTAATCATTGATTTAAATACTGCAAGCCATAACACGCATTGAGCTTTTTCTTGAACACTATTGTTTACTGCGTCTTGCGGAAAATGGAAGAACACGCCGAACAATGGTACCGCGTGCCAACAGTCTGTTTCATTATACTTTGAGTTTTTTAAAAAAAAAAAAATCACGTTAAAATCTGTAATAGTTTTTGAGTAATAAACACACGTATAATATGGAAATAAGCTCAATTTAGAAACAACCTGTATTAACATATGCTTTATGGAAAAAATACTCTTTATATCGCTGGAACAGTCATCGAGAATCAAAATCAACACAAAAAGTAAAACATTTCAGAGCAGTTACATAGTAGAAAAAGAGAAAGGTAGCAAAATGGTAGTTTTAATGTAGGCAAAGCATTTCGAACTTAATCATCGAGGCATAAGGATATCTACAAAGTGACGAGGCTGAAGTCTACTGAATTTATTGTGTATGTCCGCCAATCAGATAAAGGAGAGTAAATCACCTGATTGGCGGACGAGGAAGCCATATAACAGCAAATTAGCATTGGGTCGGTTTCGGTTTTAAACCGCTTTTAATATCAGAAGGTCACATAGATTACATGCTTATTCTATTTTTCGATTGAAAAATGGAAGGAAAAATTCTGCAACCTGGATTTGAACCAGGAATCTCGACTGTTATGGTCGATGCCTCTATCAATTGGGCTATTGCAGACACCCGGACAGCTATACTGTCACAAGGTGTCTTAAAGACAACCAAGTTGATGGTTTGGATAGGAGAAGTTCTCGATCTGTGAGCCAGGTGCCTGGCTCCCATTGGGCTTTCAACCGTGACAACTTGGTTGTCTTTAACACACCCTGAGACAGCAATGCTGTCCGGGTGTCTGCGATAGCCCAATTGATAGGGGCGTCGACCATGACAATCAAGGTTCCTGGTTCGAATCCAGGTCGCAGAATTTTTTCTTCCATTTTTCAATCGAAAAATTATTACCAGTGTTTGGAGATTATCTCCAGTTTATAATAATAATTATTATTTACTTGTAATATGCAATAAGCATGTATTTTTTAACGGCAAACAACAAAAGAATTTTAGATCTAATTTTTAGTTTGATCTAAAATTTTTTTAAATAAGCGATTATGAAATTGAAACAAATCTTCCACACAAAATAAAATGTAGAAACTAATAGATTTAAGTTTCCTCAATTATTTCTGTATTTATTTAAAATGCACAACAATTCTTTCCAACACCTTCGTGAAAGAACCTAACAATCAAATTGATTCCTAATTTAAAAACAAGCGCCCATGAATGCATCCCCTCTATAACCTTGAGAATAATATTTCCCCTTTTTCCTAGTGTCTCAGTTTTCCATAGTATACAGTATCAATTGGGTGACTTTTTCATTGTTTTTCTAATATTAAATTTAATTTATTTGTCTTCATTTAATTAAAGGAGTGTTATTTATCCTAATTAATAAAAAATACATGCTCGATTTCTCGACGAGGCCGATGAAAAGATAGACATCAGGCAATCAGCGTCAAGGATCAGGAAACCCCCACGGAAGGTCGGCAAGGTAAGTAAAACCTAAAGCTTAGCTTATAATTATAAAAAAAACACGTATTTGACTGTCACGTGCTTTGTATAGCGTCAAAGGGCAATCAGATCGCTAAACTCAGAGAGCTATGCTTGCTTTTACTTTCTGGACCATAAATGCAGCGATGTCAAAACTCAAAAATGTGATTTGGGAATACTTCAGCTGGGACAATGAAAGCGACTGTACATGTTACTAAGCAAGAAAAGTACAAAGCTGATAAGGGCAATACATCGAATTTGCGAGGTCATCCGAGAAGAAAACATGCCAAAAAATTTGCTGAATTTTGTTATTTTTTAGAAACTTTTTTTAGTAGTACTTAAGGGAAAAATACAAAAACCGGTAAAATAAAAAATACGACAGCATATGACAAACAAATAACAAAAAACAAAAAATACAAAGTAAAAAAAAAACAATCTTGATTGTATTCACATTTGTAATTGAATATATAGGAATGAAATTATTTATAGGAAAAACAAAATAAATCATGTAACAGAAAATTAGCCACTTATGGTATCCAAAAAAATTCCATAAATTTTTTTTTTTTTTTTTTTTGCTCCATCATAGACTTTTACAGTAAGCCTTCGCTAAAGCCAGAACTGATGGCTATAAGCAGTTTGAATCGACTGAAAAATTTGCATTCAACTTTAGCAGCATTGCGAGAGACTAGTTTTGATTCGACGTAACTTCTGAATATTTCATTCCAAGCTGGTGATTGCAATTTTTTTAGTTCATTTATTTTATATTTTACTTCGTGTATATTGAAAAAAAAATCAACCTTTTAAAGGAGTTTTAAATTTTACTGAAGCAGCATATATTTGAATTTCTGCCATCATGACAGAAAAGTTCGAGCTGAAGTCAATGTAATGCATACACAAGTCATTAAAAATTGTACATGTGGAATAGTGGTTTCATTTGTCACTGCATATCAAGCAGTGATTGATTGGCCACCCCATTCACCTGATCTTAAGTCAACTGAATGCAGATTACACAAGGCATTAATGCAGAAAGAGAGCTACCCAGTAAAGAGTAGGATAAATGAAGACTGGCAAATTATTCAAACAGACCTTTACAAACATCATTAATCCTTAGTCATCCCTGATAGGTTTAGGTTTAGTCCTCCCTTCACCGTTTGAACTTAATTATTTAACCAAACTTTTCCCAACATATCAATATTGGTTTTGCTTAAATATCTGTGCATATTCTAATTAGCGATGACTAAGAACAATATAAATGTTGTGTTAATTACAAAAAATGACTTTTGAACTTTTTTTTTTCAACTTTTGGAGCAGGTGACCCATGTGCAGTCCAAGTCACGTGGAGTCGATTGGCCCAAACAGTTAAGCGAAGGGGTTCTCTTTCCTCATGAAGATTTTGACTCCAGTGCACAGTTAATCATGTGATCATTTTTTGTTCATGTATTATTAGCATTTCAGACTTATCCTTTAAAAGATTATAAAACTTAAAAGCAAAAACTGAAGCCTAGATCTTAAATCCAAGTGAATTAAATTTTGTTTATTACATTTGTACAAGGTGCGCCAGAGAAACTTACTTATTTGAAAGGTCAATAAAAACAAAAGTACTTCAGTTATTGTTTTAATTCTTTTTTTATTTGAGAATACAATATCCCAATTTTCTTTTATACAGTCTTGAAAATTACATCGTTTAAATGGCGACCCCCATTGCGCATACACTGATTAAGTCGATTTTTGAAGTTCGTGTCCACTCTTTGCAGCATTCAGTTAATTCTTGCACAACAGCCAATTTATAGGGATGAAACTGAAGGTCTTGGTGGAGAATTCGTCGAACAGTGGTGTCAGAAATTCCCAAAGCAGCTGCGTGTTTGCGAGCTGAACGCCGGGGAGAACGCAGAACTGACTGCCTTACTCTTTCGACATTTTCCGGAGTTCTGGTGGTCCGTTGATGTCCAATTCTAAGTTTAGCGACACTTCCACACTCTCGAAATGAGTTAACCCACGACAGAATCGAATTACGGCCAGGAATAAGTCTGTGAGGAGGAATTTCAAAGCGAGCGCGGAAGGCATGTTGCGTAGCAACAAGTGAGCGACTGTTAGAAAAGAAGCTCTCGACGGCGAAAGCCCGCTATTCTCTAGACCAGAGCATGATGGCACCTGACTGGAGAGAGAAACAAACTTGGGGACTTCCCCCTCCAGTAGCGCCCCCTATCACCCCTCTACCCACCCAACTCACCGCTCGGGAGTTTTCTCAAATAAGTAAGTTTCTCTGGCGCACCCTGTATATACCAGGTGTCCATAATTAAAGGACCCTATTGCAAAGCAGCAAAAAAAATAAATAAATCATAAAAAAAAATTAGTAACGAATTTCACCACCAGAGTAAGTTTTAATAACTAATTACACATTTACAATAGTTTAACAAGATGGCCATCATTTTCAGATAACATCTGAAAACGCAAGATGGCATGTTCCACAGTTGACTGAAGTGTGTGCGGCGAAATGTTGTGCACGTGGCGTGAAATGCTATCTTTAAGATCAGGTAAAGTTCTTGGATTGTCACGACTTACCAGATGTTTTAAATGTCCCCAAAGCCAAAAGTCGCATGGAATGAGGTCTGGGGATCGGGTAGGCCACACATGAAGGAAGTGATGGCTGATGAAGCTTTCTTCTGTAAAATGTTGTTTAAGAACATCATTGTGGAGGAGCTTCGTCTTGCATAAAGATTGTTCTCTAACAGCAAAGCATATCGCAGCTCGGTGATCGAGCATGCACTGGACATCTAACTCCTTGAGAATAAATGATGCCGTAAATCCATACCATACCATCACTTTTGGGGAATGCAACGGAACCTCTAAGAAAGCATGTGAACTTCCCAAAATGCGCTTCATCAGTCCACCTTCTTCAATGTGAGCAAGAAACTGAAGTGAGAACTGCAGTCCATCTTCACAATCATGTGGAAGCGCCTGCTGCACAAGTGAAAGTTTGCACGGAAAATATCGGAGGATATTCTGCATGATCTTATGGACACTTGAACGTGGCCTATCCAATGTCTGTGCTACATGCTGGACAATGGTGCTACCATGGGAATTTTCAGCTCTCTCCTCTTCCACCTGAAGTGGAACATGCCGTCGCCCGAGGGGTAAAAACTGTTCATGAAGGGGTGCAGGCAGTCCCCAAGAAGATCGACATAGGAAGTAGCACGCAGAGTGGATGTCAGATGCACCTCAGACCAATATGAAGCCTCCAACTGCATGAATGGTCCCCCACCTGACAAGCGGGGTCTATGGCTTCGTGTGGCAGATGCCAGACATGGACAGGACCATCGGCCCGATACAGCTGAAACCGTGACTCATCGGACCAGGCAACCCTTCACCAATCCTCAGCGATCCAATGTCGATGTTGGTTGGCCCAGGCTAGGCGTTGCCAATGATGTGCAGCTGTTAAGAGTGGCACCCGTCGTGGCCTCCTGCTCCCAAAGCCTGCAGCTGGTTCGTCGAATTGTTGTCATGGACAAAGTTGTGGGATGTCCCTGGTTGTACCACATGGTGATTTGGCCCGCTGTCGCCCTTCAGTCAGCAGTTGCAAGCCTTGCGACCCAGCGAACACCTCTGGCATCAATGAGGCGTGGGTGGCCCGTCCGCTGTCCGTCATGAGTTGTAACCCCTCATTGGGTGTACTCTAGATAGACCCTTGTAACGGTTGTGCGAGGAAAATTGCAGGATGTTAGCTACATCTGATATTGAAGTACCCATCCATCTGTCACCAGCAATCATCCCCTGTTCAAATGCTGCCATGATAGATCTTGGCATGCTGCCATTTCTGCAGTTAGTTTTGCTTACAATGATTCAGTTATACCAAGAAGTCCTGTGCACCTGCATTCCGAGAATGGAAGCAGCAGACAGGGAACCTGATTGGAGGGGTGTGCCATGACTTTTGGTGAGTAAGTATTAGTAGGTAACCAGTTCCTTTCATCACATTTGTGATTTAACACATCCACCTCCTTTTAATCAATAAACCTGATAATGTATTATTAAAGTGCAAATTCTTAGTGCAGCTTGTTAAGCTAAGAGGTACTGAGAAAAAGACTGTTGCAATGAATAAGGCACCTAGCCACTCTCATGCTCTTCACTAGCCAATCATGCAGAAAAAGAAACAGGAACCTGAATCTAGTGGATTCCCTTTTCATTCATCACCGTTAAGTCCCCAGATGCCTGATGACTTCTGGCTTTGGGCTCCTTAAAAGAGACTGATAACAGTTAACCTCCAATGCTGAGAAGTTTATGGAAATTTTGTGAAGCAACATCCCCATTGCAATACTGCACAAAAGTTTGTTACAATGGAAATTGTGAAGTCCATGACAGGGGACATCTCAATGAACACTACAAAAAGGCAAAAGAAGGGCACTTCGAAGAAAAGATGAAAGTCAAAATCAATTTTAAATGCCTCAATGCTCTGTATAAAAATGCAAATATCTTACAAAATAAATACAAAAAAAAAAAAAAAATTAAGCCATCAACATTACTTAAATAAACATGTAATCATTACATACTTCATACATCAACATTAATAAACATGTAATCATTACATACTTCTGCTTAATTGGCCCAAGAAGCTCAAGACCAGGGCGTATTTCCATCTCGGGGTTGTCAGTTTCTACTGTTGTGCTAACCATAGCAATGAACCAGCCTTTAGCTGCTACTTGGTGAGTGTATGACACAAGGGAGATATAAATATCTGAAAATAAAAAATAAATTAAACCTTAAATGGAAACAAATTACCAAAAGTTATCACTTAAAGGCAATATTAATAATCACATTAACGATCTAAGACCCAGGTCACAAACACATAACTTAAGTTCTGCATGAGCACAAGCTTATTTGAGTCTCACAGGTCAGCTGAATCCTTGCTCCGGTTAGTTTGCATCAAGACTACTCTAAAGCCACAAGTTCAAGTGAACCAGGACTCAGTCGACAAGTAGTTGAAGTGATGTAAGATGTAAAGTGTGTTCCCTGTAAGGTATAATGCAGTCATGACAACAATGACATGGCTGTTGAGAAACAAGGCCTCAACGAATGCTATGGAAGGGTAATGACATTTTGACAAGTAGTGCTATGTTGGCAACATAATTAATTAGATAACCCAAACACCAACTCCAAATAAATCTTTTATTTAGACAAAAGAAAAGAGAAGGTACCGTAATTTCACGCAGAAAATCCATCTCCCAGATATTTTGCAGGATAAAGAAAACCACCATTCCTGTAAAAATTTTCTCTGATAATCCGCTTCTCAGAAAATCCACCGAATATCGGAGAGTTCAAGGCCTAAATAATCCCGCTCGTGTAAAAAGTGGCTCATTTCAAATCTTTCTCAAAATGTTTGAACATTCTATCTCCAATCCAAGCTCGAAATATCATTTCTAATTAATAACCAATGTAAATATCCACATAAAATTACATTATCTCTACCTGCGGAAATCTGATTCATCTCACAGGGTTTAAAAAACTTCTTGTTATGCTGCTAAAAGTGGATAATTCCATCTTCTCAAGAATGAAAATAAAATTTAATTACGCAGTGAAAGGGTTAATATAAGAATAATAAATGTTTTCAAAAAAAATTGCGTTTTTCCGATCAAGTCGGAATTCTTCACGTTTGGATAGCCACTGTCAAAATTAATTTTCTTTCCGATGTTTCTAAGAATTAAGGTGCGTTCCCATAGCCTGCTAGAGCTTTAAAGCGACGCTTGAGATTTAAAGCAAATTCTGCTCAAGAGAAAAATGCAGCTGTAGCTTGCAAGCTTTAAAGCAAAAACTAGCGTTGAAGTAACCCATAGCTAAAGCGTCTTGTGAGAAATTGCAGGTGGGAATTCAAAAACACATGGTGCCTCTTAATGCACGAAAACGTTTGTTGTTACAGAGAAGGGGTTTAATTTTAAGAAGCTATTGATAATTAATCGTCAAAGTATTTTGTAAAAAGGAAAACATATTTCCACTTTAGCAATACGTGATATTTATTTTTATTTTTGCTGATGCTACAATAAATTGAATAAATAAAATAAAACAAAATCAATTAAATTTAAATAAACAGAACTATTGATTAATTAAATAAACTTAAGTAGTAAATAAAGTAAAATAAAATACAAATTAATAAAATAAAATAAGCAAAATAACAATTAAATATATATATTAAATTCAATAAAGACTATAAATTAATTAATGAATAGTGTATAATAAATGAATAAAATGAAAACAAAATAAAAATATAAATTAAGTTATAAGTTATATAAAATTAGCTCAATCAAATGTAATAAAATAAACAAATAATAACCCATTAAGGAATGACATAACTAAGTACCGAAATGTTAAACACCATAACACCGTCCTATGTTAATATTGTAAGCTTCAAATGGACCATAATGATCCATTAACCACGTACTTTGAACCAATTTGGATTATCATTAATTTTACATTACATCATTCCAAGTTGTTTGATATATTACATGCCATATTTTAGCATTGAAAGTTCCAGTGAACCATGATGGTTCCGCAAAATCAATTTCGACGATCATTAATTTTACATTATATTCATTCATAACACATCATTCCAAGTCATTTGATATATTACATGCCATATTTTAGCATTGAAAATTTTTGAGGGTGTCATAAGGGTACTATTAGAGCACATGGCATTGTTTCGATTTCAACCATTTTCAAAATGGTTCATTCCTGGAACCATATTTATTAATTGGCAAAAATAATAATTTATATCTGCTTCTATCTCGTCATTACAATTTGTTTGATATAGTACTTAATATATCTCTCCATTGAAAATTGCTAGGTGGGGTCGTGAAGGTACCATTTGTGCACGTGTTATTGAACAGATTTAGAAAATATTTGTGATTGATTCATGCCATGTACCATATTCAGCGACTGATGAAAATAGTAATGAATAGCCGCTTCTATCTCGTCATTGCGATTTGTTTGATATATTACTCAATATATCTTCCCATTGAAAATTGCTAGGCGGGAAAATAGAGGTACCATTTGTGCACGTGCCAATGAACAGATTTAGATAATATTTGTGATTGGTTCGTGCCATGAACTATATTCATCGACTGATGAAAACAGATTTTGAAAATCTTTCATAGCCTCGACGGAGTTAGAGTTACAGACAGACAGACACGTTTCCCCACACTGATAGCATAAAGCACCTTTCGGTAATTAATAAATAAAAATTAAATAAATAAATAAATAAAAGAAAAGAAATAATTAATAAAATTTTTTTAACCATAGTATAATACTCAAAGAAGAAATAATTATAAGCTGAAGATATTCATCAAAAAAATCATGAATACAAAGGAGATAAGGGAAACAAATACAATTCGCGGAATTCTTCCTTCGCTTATCTCCTTTGTATTCACACTATTTTCACAACCCTATGCATGCACCCATTGCAGTCATGAGAGAAAGGCGTGTTACTACGCTTGTGCCTTGGTCATTTCCAAGCTGCTAGTAGCTTTAAAATCAAACTGACCTAGATATCCGCTTGAAGCGAAACACAGCTTGAAATTCCTCGCGCTATACGCAACTCGCGCATATCAGCTTGGTGTTTAGGATAGCTTGAGCTTGGAAAATCACACGCAAAACGCTCAAAGCTTCACGGTCCAAGCGAGCTATGGGAATGCACCTTTATCACATAAATTCGTTTATAGCCGTTTTATTTTTACTTTAGCAGAAGAACGTTAGAAATTGCAGGAAAATTCAATTAGGGTCTGTGTTAAATCAAAGTTTTAAAAGTGCAGCAATTCGTCAGCGGTAAGGCCTATCGGAATGTATACATGGTCGGCGATTGCAAGTCTACTCCGAAAACACACTAAATCATCAAAAATACTCATAACTGTAAAGGAAAAAATTGTGCATTGTGAATATAATTTATTAACGAATTTTAATTAAAACAAACTAAATCTTATTCAACAAATACGAAACGAAGCAACTTACGCGAATATTAAAAGTTCTTTATACATCATATGTTTCAGTACTCGACGTTTGTTTGTTTTTTTTTTTGTTCTTGTCTTCCCTAAATGTTTAATATTATTTGTATACACATTACCTGGGTGAAGTTGAGAATTAATTACAATAACGAATGTTATTTTTCTTTTTTTTCATTATAATTTTTTGGTTAATCTTCAATAAGTATATAAAAAAGTTAACGCTTTAAAAGTAAAGTTCAAAAACTTGAGATAATCCACGTTTGAGATTGAAATGAGTCTACCCCCCCCCCCCCCCGTTCTTCCATGCCAGCTCATAGTCCAGACCTCAATCCCCTTGAACATGTTTGGGACCTGCTGGATAGATGTATAAATCATTGTCCAAATGCTTGTTTTACGTTTCAGGAGTTACAGGATAGTCTTCTCGAAGAGGGGCAAATATCCTGCAAATATCCATCTGCACACTCGTCAGAGGCATGCCTGAACGGTACCAGACAGTAATTAAGATTTGCAGTGGACAACGTCTTACTAACTAAAAAAAACCTGTTGCAACTGTAATGAAATTACAAATTACCAACCTTGTATTGCTCATTTCAAATATACACTGAGTTAGCAAAACTCATGGGATCGCAAGCACATTGATTGATGGGCATGGCTCACGAATTCACAGGGGTAACAGATTCTGGGAATGGACCATTAGACATTGTGGGAATAGCTTGGATAAGTGATTAATCAAAAATGACACGTCGTCGCTAGTTGACGTCTTTTGAACGGGGTATGATAGTAGGTGCCCGACGCATGGGATGTTCCATTTCGGCAGTGGTGCAGGAATTTGGCTTTCCCCGCTCAACTGTCTCCAGGGTATATCGGGAATGGCTGGATGAAGGCATCACAGTCCACAACCGGGCGTCCAGCTGCCCTGAATGATCGTGACCGGCGACACCTGGGATGAATGATTCAGAGAGACAGGAGCGCAACAGTGCAGCAAATCACAGACCAGTTCAATACTGGCCGCACTAGAAACGTCTCTCGGTGGACAATCCGTCGGAATCTGCATGCCCTCGGGTTTGGCAGCCGTCGCCCTACACGGGTGCCAATGCTTACCCAGCGTCATCGGACACTCTGGCGTGCATTTGCCACCAACCATCTTGGCTGTACTCTGCAACAGTGGCGTAACGTCATATGGTCAGATGAGTCACGATATCAACTGTACCACGCTGATGGGAGGCACCGTGTGTGGCGCAGACTCACGAAACGATGGATCCTGCATGCCAACAGGTGGTGATGCAGGGTGGTGGGGCGTCAGTGAAGGTCTGGGGTGCATTTTCCTGGTTTGGAATGGGCCCTCTGGTTATCCTGGACCAAACGTTGAATGGTCCACGGTATCGTCAACTCATCGGAGACCATCTGCGCCAGTTTTTGACATTTCAACACCCTGACGAAGTAGCAGTCTTTCAAGATGACAATGCTCCACCACATCGCTCCAATGTCGTCCGCGAATGGTTCGAGGAGCATGCAGGAGAGGTCCAACGACTGAGCTGGCCAGCCCGGAGCCCTGACATGAATCCCATCGAACATATCTGGGATGCTGTTGAAGTCAGGCTCCGGGCACTGGATCATCCGCCCACGAACGGGCAGCAACTATCTTCGGCTCTGCAGACTATCTAGTGTCAACTGCCTCCAGAAGTGTACCAGGGACTTGCAGACTCACTACCACGCCGTATTGCTGCACTCCACAGGGCCAGAGGTGGCCCGACCAGATATTAAGTAACTATCCCATGAGTTTTGCTAACTCAGTGTATATCGTGCTATTATACTCATTTTCTGTTAATTGTTAATTTTTCTTGGAAACGAATGTTCTATTTCCAAGGTAACAGCACATCCTATCATTGCATAATTTTGAAAATATTGTTGCATCATCACCACATCTGTTTTCATGGCAACAATATTTCCCTGGCATTAATGTGGAAATACACTGAACGACCAATTTATTAGAGACACCCTGCTAATAGCATGTTGGGCCTTCTTTAGCAGCGAGAACTGCCTGAATGCATGCTGGCATGGATTCAACAAGGTGTTGAAACCGTTGCAGAGGAATAGCAGCCCAGGCTGACATTACAGCGTTCCGTAATTGATGCAGGTTGGACGGTAGTGTGGGAAGGCATCGGATGGTTCTCTCCACTTCATCCCATAAATGCTCCATCGGATTGAGATCGGGCGACCAAGCTGGTCACTGAAGCAGGTGGAAGTCTGCATCATGTTCCTCAAACCAGTCCAAGACCATTCGAGCATGGTGACAAGGAGCATTGTCCTGCTGAAATTGTCTGTCATCACCAAACACAGTCATCATGAACGGGTACACCTGATCAGCAAGAATGTTCAGGTAGTGTGTCGCATTCAGAGATGTGTCTACAGAATATCAGAGGACCCAGTGTGTTCCAAGGGAAGAAACCCCAGATCAGCACTCCTCCTCCACCCGTGAGTATGGTTGTCTGCTGACAGGATGGGTCCATGGCCTCGTGCTGTCTGCACCAGATGCGCAGTCTGCCGTCCGCATGATGAAGTAGGAACTGCGATTTGTCGGACCAGGCGACCTTCTTCCACTCATCCAGTGTCCAGTGGCGATGCCTGTGTGCCCATAGCAGGCGCGCTTTCCTATTTTGCGATGATAGCAACAGTACCCGTACTGGCCGCCTGTTGTTAAACCCAGCTCGATGCAAGATGCGCCACACCGTGTGCTCCGAAATGGGTTGGGATGCTCCCTCATTGAACTGTGCTGCAATTTGTTGGGCTGTTCCTGTCCTGTTGCTGTGGATGAATCGTGCCAGTCGCCGTTGGCCTCGTTCATCCACGGCCCTGTTTCGTCCGGAATTGTTTGTTGGAGGTTACTTTTTGATATAACTGTTTGGAATACCCTTGACACTGTTGCATGGGAAAACCCGAGGAAGTTCGCGGTTTGCGAAATGCTTAACTGCGTCAGTCGAGCTCCAATGATCATGCCTCGTTCAAAGTAGGTCAAATCCTTAGATTTACCCATATTCAGTCCACTTCTGCTGCTGACTGCAACTTGTGATCCCATGCATCCCTTGTATACACCGCTTCAGCCTGTTCCAATGTTTGGGTGTCACTGGAGGCCGATCCATTTTCCGTAAGGTGTCTCTAATAAACTGGTCGTTCAGTATACATGTCAACAATAACTTCGATGAAAGAGCTTTCTTCTTGGGTGGCAGTAGTTGTACATGATCGTTTGTGTATGCAGGCTCTACAGTTCCAACAATCTGAATGGGGTTATTCACTACTTGGTTATCTGTTGATGCAGCTGCACTTTGCTCTCAATGTCTTGAAGCAAAATGTGGTCATTCATCAGTTTGCGTGGTCTAGCAGCCGTCATTTCTTCTGTTGACACGCTCACCATTTGCTCAGTAGCAGCCGTGTGCTGGCAAAAGGGACTGCTTCCTCTGTTGCCTTTCCACTCTTTCTCAATAGTCTGCTAACTCTCAATTATCTTCAGTTAGTGCCCATTTAACCCGGTGTCACCCAGAAGTTTATTTAACCTCTTGTTGTCCTGCCTCAGATTAAAATGATGTCCATCCTCACCACCAGGGAACATCACTGGATATTTTAGACCCATGTTTCCTTTGAAGTTTCCCTTGCTCTTAAAGTAGAAGCTCTTATACCCTCCTGCTCTAGACGAAGCTCCTGTTGTTCATACGTTTCCAACACCCAGATAGCCTTTAGTTTTTTTGTCTCCAGAGTTTCTCTGACCAATACTCGTTCTTTCTCTTTCCTTTCCAAACACACAATTTTTCACCGGTTGTCTGGACATTCGCTCACGGGAGACACGTGTAATTCTTTAGCCTCCTCGATAGACTCTGCCATATCTGTCCTATCACTGCATCATCATTTTATGCTCATTGTTAATAATTCTTGGAAACTAAACCAATATAGCACAGAGCAAAGAGATTGCTTCCTCTGTTGCCTTTCCACTCTCCCTCAATAGTTTGCTAATTCTCCATTGTCTCCAGTTGTAGGAAAACAGAACACTCTCGAGAAATGAAATGATAACTCAAAATTGGTTTTCAGTAATTTTACAATTTCCTGCTGTAGACAAAGAACAGAAAACTATCGTTGCATCTTCTTAAAAATTTTGTTGCATCAACACTACATCGGTTTTCAAGGCAACAATATTTCTCCGGCCTTGATATGGAAATGTATGGCAACAATAACTTCAGCGAAACTTACTTCTAGGATGGCAGTGGATATACATGATCGTTTGTCACTGGCTGCTCTCCAATCCCAGCAATTTGAGTAGGGTTATTCACTACTGATAATCTGTTATTGCAAATTAACCGCTTTCGATGTCTTGAAGCAAAATCTGGCCATTCATCACTTAGCGTGATCTAGCAGTCGCAGTTTCTTCTGTTGCAGCAGAGGCACCCAGCATTGCCCAGGATAATTACAGTTGTAGGTAAGCAGAGCAACCTCAAGAAGTGAAATACTAACTCAAACTGGTTTTCAGTAATTCTACAATTTCCTGCTGTAGACGAAGCTCCAGTTGTTCACATGTTTCCGATGCCCGGATAACTTTGTCTTCTCTGACCAATACTTATTCATTTCTTCAGTGGCATTTCGATTGATACAAGTTAACATGTATACTTCCAATGATTATTATACAGCATAATACAATATGCTTGTTGATTTGAAGAGTCCAGTCGATGTATGCTTTATTATTGGTTATGTTTTCAACTGTCGCACAAGCGAAGGTTCCTCTATCGCCTTTCCACTCTTTTTCAATAGTCTGCTAACTCTCTATTATCTCCAGTTACTGATCATTTTTAAAGATTTTCAAGAGATGGTTATGTTCTAATAATTACCAGTTCCAAGAAAAGCCCAAACAAAAGGAATTCTATGAATTGTTTCAAATTCAATTTTGTTTTATAATTCTCAGAAGTGGGATGGAATATTCATTCTTAATGAACCTACCGTAAATCCTCTACTATAATGCGACTCCACTTTTTCGGCCCAAAAAAATCAGCAAAAATGCTATCCTCTTGTATTATGCGATCTCCATTTTTGACTCCTCGCGAGAAATAAAATGTGCAAAAATATACAGAAAAAAAATCTTTATTTTTAAATAATCTGGATCTTAAGAATGTAGAAATGCATTTAAGTGAACTTTCTTGTCTTTGTTCAAAATTGTATAAATTTAAATTCACCAAAATTCAATTCATTTTGGGACATCTGCCCCATTAAAACCATTGGAAGTTTATAGCCTTACATTGATAGGGAAAGCTTTCCCACTCACACATCGACTTTATATCAATTTTCTTAATAAAAAAAACAAGTAATCTTTATTCAGTTTAATATTTTCACTGCATAAGCTTTCTTGTAGGCTTTGGTTCGAGGCAGTTTGCAAGTACAGTATAACGATCTTTGGAAGAAGTTAGTTTCATATTACGGTAGCTGTTGACGACGAGAAATTCGAATAAAAAGTGAACTAATTTATTGTATAATGAACTGGAAGTGTGTCAATGCAATGTAATTAATGTATAATACACAATAAATTCGTGTGAATATCATCAGCACAGAAGGGAACTTTGTCAAGGCAGTTTGGATTCTTATAGGCCTATATTTCTCACTCACACATCGACAAAAAAAAATATAATAAAAAACCCCCCCCACAGAACAGAACATTTCTTAATGAAAAATCAAGTAAACTTTATTCAGTTTTAACATTTTTCATAACTTGACTGCATAAGCTTTCTTGTAGGCTTTTATTCGAAGCAGTTTGGAAGTAGGCCTATTTGAAAGTAGCGATCTTTGGGAGAAGTTATTTTCGATATTGGTGACAAGAAATTCAAATAAAAAGTGAAATAATTTATTGTATACTGAACTGGACACTGTATATGCTGTATAATTAATCTATATCACACGGTATTTTCGTTGTGAATTTCATCAGGACAGTAGTTCGAAGCAGTTTGGAAGCAGAGATCTTTGGAAGGAGTTATTTTCGATGTTGGCGACGAGAAATTCGAATAAAAAGTGAATTAATTTATTGTATAATGAACTGGACACTGAATATGCAATGTAATTAATGTATAAAACATGAATTTTCCGTGTGAATGTGATCAGCACAGAAAGCAACTTTGACAAAGGGGGGGGGGAGCATTGTCATTCTGTGACGATTTGTGATGAGGGGGAGGGAGGAAGGGGGATAAAATACTGAGTCACGTCACAGTCACATTAGAAGTAGTCCAGTGTAGGAATGTGGAGTCCGTATGTCGTTTATTTATCCCAAATCCCAATAAAAGCCTTTGGAGGGGGCATTTTTTTCTGTACTTGTTTAGCACCAAATAAATCGTGACCATTCTTTTAAGTTCACAGATAAGTTCAGTTCCCTCTTCTTTAAAATAATCCGCAAGTTAAAATATCTACCCAGAAACATTCATTTTATTTAAAGAAATCATAAACCAGATTCAAATTTAACCAATTATTCAATTTTCTTTTTTAATAAGTTATCCCATTATCAATAATTATATTAAACACACACAATATCAAAATTAGTATAAAGATGCATATGAAAGGAACTGGAAAAAAGAAACTTCATTGAAAAAGGAGAAATTGAATACACGTTTATTGTACGAAAATGATAATACGTGTAAATATTTTATTCGAAGTATTGGCCATTGCTGGCTATAAATTTTTTCCACCTGTCTGACAATTTATGGATGCCACACCAAAAAAACTGTTGCTCTTTTGAGGCAAACCAGTCATCGAGCCATTTACGTAAGAAGTGAAGCGCTGCTCAGCAAGTGCGTGTCCCATCGATGCAAATAAGTAGTAATCGGACAGAGCCAAGTCTAGTGTATAAGCTGCATGCAAAAGTATTTCCCAACTAAATGCCTCAATTGTTTCCTTAACCAGTTTTGCTGTGTGTGATGGTGCATTACCAACACACAAAGCAAAATGATTGTGTTGCCTTTTTTTGATATTCTGGTCATTTTTCACGTAAAGCTAGATTCAAATCAATCATTTGTTGTCGGTAGCATTCAGTATTAACAGTTTCGCCAGGTTTCAGCAGCTCATAATAAATCAGTTTGTGTCTTCCACGTTTTTCGTTTCTCAAGTCAAAATCGCCACTTTTGAATTTTTTAAATCACTCAAAGCACTGATTTACCAAGAGCATGCTCACCGTAAGCTTTGACAAGCATTCGATGCGATTGCGCTGCAGTTTTATTCAAATGGTAACAGAAAATCAATGCTGTCTGCAACTCGTATTTCCAGGCACAAAATTCGACATGTTCAACGCTATTACAAATTATGCTGTTGTATAAAACTTGTATCGTTGTGGGTTGAAAATCTTTGTCAGATGTAGGAGTAAGAAAATGGTGCCAACGACGCAGTTTGACGGTAACTACATTGACAGCTAGGGCCATCTATGGGCAAATTCTGATTTCATATTTACAAAAAAATAAAAAAATTAATTAAAATATCAAATTAACAACACAATTATAAGCCAGATCACCCTGTTCCATCCCCTCTTCTTTATGTCTTACTGTGTCAACTTATAAATCAAATTTTATCTGAGAACTCAGTTGAAGATACATTTTTTCACGTAAAGGAAATGAGCCCTATTATTAAAAGGTTATTAAATACATATTCATGGTATGCATCATTTGCCAAAAGGATGGCATTGCTATAATGTGGTCTTAATTTATGATCACAGGAAGCTTGAACCTCAAAAGGTCTCTAAAATGTAGTATTAAAAGAATTTTTTAAAAACTTACCAGATTTCCTTCCCACTTGCTTTTGTGGAATTATAATCTGACATGACAATGCATCCTTTGTACTGGGAATAGGATGATCCATTAGACATATGCATCGAATAACCTATTAATATAAAAAGCAAAAAATGACCACCTACATTAGAAAAAATATTTAAAAGTATTTAAATTTTTTAAACACAAATACAACAGACTCATCAAATCAGTCCTCTGTTATTGGTTGAAAAGTAACATCCCAGATAACAAACAAATCTGGATGCGCATCTGTATGAACAAACTACAGTCGAACACAGTTATCCCTAAATAGATTTTTTCCTTTGTCCCATCCCCATGAAAGCTACTAAAGTCCTAAGTGAATACAACTGTTTAATAAGATGAAGTTTTCCCTCATATTCTGGATAAGATGATGCAAAACCATAGTGCAATGATGGAAGAATCATATCTAAGTAATATAATATCCCTATCCCAGTCTTGCATCTATAAGGTAACATTGTATTAGGAATTGTCTTTTTAGGTACTGGAATAGAGAAGATCTGTTACCAATTTGTATAAAAAAATTACTTTTTGAATATTAAATTGAATATGTTGTTACCTGCTATTTTAATAGCAGTAAAATAAAGCCATCCAAAACTAGAGATACTGGCAGACTATGTGTATACACACATATAGGGGGAGTCAGAAACTTCGCATGCATACTTCCCATGGCCAAACAAGAAAAAAATCTATCAACATGGGTCTGAAACTCAACTGTTAATGAGAAAAATTGACTTCATAACAGCTTGAGAAGTTGATACTGATATCTGATCCAAAAATAAAAATTTGGAGAAAACCCCTTATCGTTTTGTTGATTTTTGAGAGTAACTGAAATTCAACTCATTCTATCGGCGATATCTTGGTGAATTTTCACGATATTTGTTTCTGCTTTTTATAAGAGTAGCTGTATACATTTGGCTAACAAATTATGTAAGAGACATTTTGGTAAAGCTTGCACATGTGCATTTAAACATTATTTAGTAAAAATGCTCATATTTCATCAAATATTTAATATTTTTATGTTCTGATTGCAGGCTGCTGTCTCTACCGTAGATTGTCTAGTTTCCTGAAAATGGCATTGCAGTGAGTTGAAAATCCTGCATGTTATAAACAAAAAACTTACGAAAACATTTCGATATTTTTTAAAGAAACGTTTATAACTATGAATATATGAGCTATTGTTATACAAACGGACACGTAAGTAAAATAAGCTTCTTTATCATATGCTACAGCTTTTCAAGCATTATTTTTTACAGGTCGATCCCAAACATTATTTGTTTTTGTTCTATTGGTTGCTGGCCCCCTATTTGCCTTTGGGACAAACCCTCCTCTGAAATTTGAGGTGTAACTGTGACATTACATGTCAGTATAATGCAATGCACCTGGCAGGGGCAAAATATTTAGTGTTGTTGTATGGTCTTGTGTGGAAATCATTTCATTAGTGTTAGTTTGTTTGTTTGGATTGTACTTTTTCGTGTGTAGTTTTAGTTTGTGAGCGTTTGTTTCTTTTTTTTTTTTTTTTGTTTGAGATCGTTTCGTTGTGCGCGTTGAGATGAGTGGGTGAGCGAGTATGTACGTGCGCGTGTTAACTTTTGACTGCGTGGCAGTGTTGCTTGGTTAATTCGTAGCTTTCTTTTGGTGCAGTGCGCCGTTTTCCTTTTTATTTCATTGTATTAAAACATTATATTTTAACAGACGTGGGCAAACGAGGCTTCGAGAGCTGCATGTGGCTCTTCTCGAGTTAAATGCGGCTCCCATTGAAAATTTAAACCTGCTTTTTAAGAAACTTTTTCACTGAATCTTAATAAATTGACTAAGTAATTAATATTTTACTTTCTAAGATGGTGTATTTAAATACTATGTAACTATAGTGCGGCCTTTATAATATATGAAAATCAGGAATGCGGCTCTTATTGACCTCAAGCGTGCCCATCCCCCTGTATTATAATGATAGGACTGTTATGTTGTTGTTTTTTTGTAATATTAAGTTTTGCTAATTGCTTGGCCGCTGTCGCGTCTCTTATGAATGACAGCGATCGGGTATTGAGGATGTCATTGTTTTCTCGGAGATTTTCCGAGATGATGATGACAGCCTCTTGTTACATTGTTAACGACGTTTTGTTGCTTCTTATTTTCCTTCAGTGTGGATGTTTTTTTTTTCCTCTGAGGTGAGAACTCAATCGTATCTTCAGTACGATAGTTCGTTCGAATGGCCACTTGAGTTTCATTATGAAAACGCACTAACGAGGGAATCCTTTAAACATGTATGTCACAGATTTCCACCAAATTGAAATATGTTACTCATCTGAAGCTACTATAGATGCTTGCAAAATAAGAAAGTGAGAAATTTTGTTTTTCTCAAAATAAACCACGAAAACGAAAAAATCTGAGCACAAATAGCCATAAATGGACTCCATTGTTAAAGCGATGTGTGTGTGTTAATGCGCTTAACGGAACTTCTTTCTTCCACTACTCAGCAATAACCATGAATACACTTTACATGAAATCAATGGATTTAGACAGCAGACGACAATTGAATGGATTCTCAAGTTTCTAAACAAACTTAGTTTTTAAAAATAGATTATTAAAATTAGCCAACTGCCTTCCAGTAAAAAAATGTCTATAGTAAATAATAACTATTTCTTTAATTTATTATTTCATTTTATTAATTAATTTGGTAATCTTCGTAAATTTTCCGTCACGGGGCTGGCTTGATGTGCAATGTCGAGTAATACTTTGCGATAGTGAGGGGGTATGTATTGCTGTGCTTTTATAATTTTAAAAAATATTGTA
The DNA here is from genome assembly GCA_023313115.1 of Rhysida immarginata. Taxonomy (NCBI): domain Eukaryota; kingdom Metazoa; phylum Arthropoda; class Chilopoda; order Scolopendromorpha; family Scolopendridae; genus Rhysida; species Rhysida immarginata. Next base: position 1,772,670 of record JAHWFO010080620.1, on the reverse strand, counting down.
TTCACCAAATAATTATAAAGCAAAATGCAATAGTTATATGCTTAATAACAGTGCTCTAACTGCAATTCTTTGGCAACCACCGGAACGATTTTGCTTCCCCTCTTACATCCATGTTTGTTGAACTTTGCCCTTCCGGAGTGCTCTGCCGCTGCACAACGCTATCGCTACCACGGTGTGCTTGCGTGCAAAAAAAAAAAAAAAAGTGCCTTCGAAAACTTCGTGGGGTTCCCTTGTAAGTAAAGATACCATTTTATTATTTTTATTATTATTATTATTATTATTGTAATTATTGCTTGAGGAAGCCCTTCGAGCATGAAAATAGATAGAGGCGGCCCCTATTCAAGGGGAAACCAGTGGCACCAAAATCAATCACCTTGTGGATCAGCTGTGATAGGGCAAAACATTCCCTTGTTGGCATAGGATTGACTTGTGATTACATATTATTTTAGCTTTATTCGATTATGTTACTGATCCCACTCATTTTTAAATGCAGTTTTCCTATTATTTAATGATAATTAATGATACTTTACAACATTATTTCTTATTAACCGTGATTATTACGTTATTTTATATTTAAAAATGAGAATGTACGATATTCTGGGGTTTATGATCGGTTCAGAACAAAAATTTTTTGTAATTTTTTTTTAATAATTTGGCCTATTTTTATATAAATATTTATTTTAATTAAATTCACAAATTTTATACAAATAAAAACATTAATAAAAAAATGATACAAAATATAATCCTCTATCCAAAAGTACAAAATGTTCAACAAAAATTCTAATAAAAATATTGAAATAAAAAAAATGAAAAAACAAGAAAAAATTGCTTAATCTCAAAAAATAAAATAAAATAAAAAAGTAATATTTTTTTTTAAATTTCAAGAAAAATACAAAATAAACGTTATAATGATATTAATAAGAACTCATTTAAAATTAAATTTTCACTATTAACCCATTTAATACATGTTAAAATTTAACATTCTGTAAATAATTATTTTAGTTGAATGTAATGGAAATTAGATGTATATTCTCTTGTATATTTAATATAAATATCATGAAATAATATTAAGTATATAAATAAATAGTTCAAAAATGATTCTACAGGCCATAATTAGATTGACTATTTTGGACTACATGTATTTATTTATTTGCTTTATTAATATTATTTAATGGAATTTACATCTAATTTTGTAAATAAGTCAATACGTGTTAAGGACTTTTTATTTTTTTCTCATATTTTTGCGTGCAACCATAAGCTGAACAAGAGTATACCATTTTGATTCTGCCTCTATTTTTATGCTTGAAGATCTATTATGCCATGGGAAATAAACCCCACCCCTTCTATTTCCATGCTAGAAGGAACAACCTTCTTATCACATCACACCTAAGGCTTGGCCGATTAGAGTTGGAGGGGTATCAAGATGCCTAAGTCATGTGACCTAACTCTGGTGCCATAGAACAAGAGGCTATGCCGCCTCTATCTATTTTCATGCTCGAAGGGGAAGCCAAACTTGGATCAAATATGGAAGCCAATCCCAGAGGCACACCAAAAAGAGGGCCAAGCCCAAGGGACTCAAATGCAAGAGAGGGAAAGTTACGCACTCGTGGGAGTATTGATGTTTGGGTGTAGGAATTTCCTTACTATGTGACAGGTGTTTAGAATTGTGGTTTTCTGTAAGGTTTTGTATAAGCGTGGGTTTAAATTTAGTGTTGACAGGCTTTTGTGTAGTGAGTATGGAATAACCCCAGTAGCAGAAAGAACGATAGGAACAATGTGTACTCTGTTAACTCCCCAAAGGCGTTTTATTTCGTGTGCAAGATCCATATATTTAGTGATTTTGTCAGTGTATGTCTTTTGTAAATTGTGTGTTGGGGATGGAGATATCAATTATGTAAGTCACTTTGTTTTGCTTATCTACTAGTGTAATGTCTGGTCTGTTATGAGAGATAGTTTTGTCAGTGATTATAGCTCTGTCAAAATATAGTTTACGTGTGGTGTTATCTAAGACAGTGTCGGGGATATATTTATAGTATGGAGTGTGAATGTCCCTTAATTTGTGTATCTTAGCTAGATTTTGATGTATGATGTTGGCTACCTGGTTATGTCTGTGGAAATAATTTGTCTGCGTGAGTATTTTGCAACTGGATAGGACTTGGTGGATGGTTTCTTCTGCGATATAGCATTTCCTGCAATACCCATCAGTGGATTCTTTGATATGTTTTCCCTAGTTTTTAGTGTTAATAACCTGGTCTTGTAAGGCAATCATAGTTCCTTCAGTTTCCCCAAAGAGACTCCCTTCACTCAACCAAAAGTTCGACACTTTTTTGTCGACGTGCGGCTGGTTGAGGTCAGAAGGACGTCTACCATGGAGTTGTTTTCCGAGCCATGATTGAAGTTTAGTGCATGTTGTAGGAATGTTATGGGTGTTCTGCAGATTGTTCAGATTCAAAAGTGTATATTTTGTATCAGCCATGCAGACTGCTTTGTGTAATGGTGATATGTGTTGTTTAGAGTAAAAGAATTCTTTGAGTGACAGTCTGTTTCTAGTGTAGATCTATTATGTCAATAAAACCTCTGCCTCCCTCTGAACGAGGCAGGGTGAGTCTTTCAATAGCTGCATGTGGATGATGCTTTCTGCACTTTGTAAGCAGTTTACATTGTTTCCTTTCAAGTCCCTCAAGATCTGTGTGTGTGTGTCCACTGTATGACTCCAAAGGAGTAAGAGAATATTGGCGTGGCATAAGTATTGATGGCCTTGTTTAAATTTCTGTAATTTAAATGCATTTTAAGTATTGTCTCTAGCCTATGAAGATATTGTTTAGTGAGTGTATTCTTTATGTGTTTGTGCTCCGCTCCAGAAGCTTGGCTTGCTTAAATCCTAGATATTTGTAAAATTCGTCATTTTCCATAGCAGCAATGTGATCTGGTTCATCTAATGTGAAGCCCCCTTCCCTGAGTACTCCATTTTCAATGTGAATGGTTTTGCATTTGCCCAACCCAAATTGCATGTGCATGTCTTTTGAAAAAGTTTGTGTAATGTAAAGTATTTGATGAAATTGTATTTGTGTGAAGGCGTAGATTTTCATATCGTCCATGTAGAGTAAGTGTGAAAGCGTGTAGTGGCAGTTGTAGTGGCGTGTAGTGGAGTAAGTTGTGCTGTTTAATCTGTTTGAAAGTGCTCTGAGATGTGTGTCCGGATAAATGGCATTAAGTCAAGACCGTTCACCGTGGGTGTTGGACTCCGCCAAGGGTGCGTACTGTCGCCCATCTTGTTCATTATCTTTATGGACTGGATAGACAGGGGCAGCCGAGGCGATGAGCGTGTTTGTGTGGGCGACTGCCTGGTGGAGAGGTTGCTCTTTGCGGACGACCTTGTCCTGCTTGGGTCTTCTCGCACGAACCTTCAGCATGCACTAGACCGGTTTGCAGCCAAATGTGAAGAAGCTGGGATGAAGATCAGTGTGGCTAAAACCGAGGTTCTGGTCCTTTCAAGACAGCCTGCTCAGTGCGCTCTCCATGTTAGAGGAGCCTCATTGAGACAGGTGGAGAAATTCAAGTATCTCGGGATTGCATTCACGAGTGATGGACGGCAGGAGAAAGAACTAGATGCTCGGATCAGCGCAGCAAGCTGTGTCAGACGTGAACTGTGGCGATCCGTGGTAACGAAACGAGAGCTGGGTAACAAAGCCAAGCTCTCAGTCTTCAATTCTACCTTTGTCCCCATTCTCACCTATGGTCATGAGGCTTGGGTAATGACCGAAAGAGTGCGATCGCGGGTACAAGCGGCCGAAATGAGATTCCTGAGAGGTGTGGCAGGTGTTACCCTACTAGATAGAGTGTACAGCAGCACAATAAGGGAATCTTTAGGTGTTGAGCCACTACTTCTCCGCATTGACAGATCTCAGTTGCGCTGGTATGGCCACGTGATACGGATGCCGCAAACTAGTCTTCCTAGGCAGTTGTTATTTTCCAAGCCGGTGGGTAAGAGACCAAGGGGTCGGCCTAGAACCAGGTGGCTAGACTACATGGAGAATCTGGGTTCGAGTCGCTTGGATATTACCAGGGAGGACATGCGCCTGATGGCGGAAGATCGCGATCGCTGGAGATCCTCCATAGGGCTGCTGCCCCCGCGACCCTAACGGATAAGGGGGTTTGAAAAGTAAGTAAGTAAGTATTATTATTATTATTATATTTTTTTTGCATAATTGTTTTAAGTTTTTATTTATAAAAACAATATTTGTTTTAAATATAATTGTTTTTAAGTTATATTGTTTGTCAAAAATAGTTTAAATTCCCATACAAGCTAAAACATGATTTCAGGAAAGGCATTATGATTATAGTTTATGTAATCTATTTATTTGAATAGAATAAAATTGAATTGAATTTTTTTTTTTTTTTAGAGTTAGTAAAAAGGACTACAAAAAGGCCAAAGTCCACCAGGAAGCCAACCCTCCACCCCTACAAAACCATAAAACACTTAAAAATAACATTCACAGTTTAGTAAGAAAATGAAATATATCACTAGGGGGGGAAGAGTACGCAGCCAGATTCGCATTGCACGTTTAAAACCCAATAAAGAATGTTTTTTGAGATTTAAAAGAAACAACTACAGTCTGAAAAAATGTATTCTCCCAAATATCGAAAATTTTATGATTATGAAGAAAAGAAAAGCAATCCTCTGTAGAGTTTAATTTAAAAATACTCTTAATTGCTCGAGTTTGAATATCTGCAATTTCTTCAATGGAATGGAATTCCCAAAACCCCAAAATATAACCCAGAAATTTAATAGTTTTATAATTGGAATAGGAAAAAAAATTGCACTCCGAATCATCCCTGCCCATTGGGAAATTTTTGAAGATATAGCACAGATATGACAAGTCCATGAAAGAGCAGAAGAAGTAATGAGACCAAGATATTTAATTTCCATAACACGATTAAATAGTTGATAATTTAAATAAAAATAAACATTCTATATTAGGAATGAATTTCCAGGGCTGGATAAACAAATCCATACTGTCTTATTAATATTTAAGGATAAACCATTAGTTGACATCCAAGCATCAACTTTAGAAGATACATTTTGTGCTGAAATTTAGAGAGAAGGGAGATTAGGATGTTGAAGAGAAACAGCCAAATCATCTGCAAACAAAATATAGGAATCACCTAAAGTAGATAACAAATCATTTATATAAATTAAAAATAACATTGGACTCGAAGAACCTTGGGGCAGTCTGAAGCTAGAAACCATCAAAGAAGAAGTGAGATTTTCAAAAGAAATAACATTTACGATTAGCTAAAAAACTATTAATATTAACTATTGCTAGGTAAGGAAGTTTTCTTGTTGATTTTAGTGTCATCGAATGTACACACGGCCATGTTTGATTGGCTTTGACCGTAGTGGATTGAGCATAATGAAGGGCAACTTTGTTCCCGACTGTGGCACCCCAGTCGAGAATCGAGAGTTTTGGGACATATGGGATGACTTGAACATTGGAATAGTTGGACTTCTTACAAAGGAGACTCCATGTACTCAGACTCACCGATTTTGATAAAAAAAAAAAAAAAAAAAAAAAAGAAAATTCTATGTGTAGCTTTCACCAAATTAAACACCTATACAATGCCATTTGATACACTTCTCAAAATTTTCTGAGAAAAACATTCATGAAGTTTGTTTTCATTGCCTACACTTTACAAATGCCCAAATTGTAGCATTGATTTTTATCACATTCAGGGGTCTAGTGGTAAAACGTTAGAATTCTATTTTGAAGGTACGGGTTCAAATCCAGCCTTCAATAATTTTTTTTTCTCTTTGTAAAGATTTTTAACATGTTTGGGAATGTGTAATTCATTTACTAAATATATTTCGTATTATCCAATTTGCTATCACCATGTCTTTTATAAATGCATATAAGAATTATTATAATTAAGCATAATCTAAAATTTCCGATTTCCTAAGGTTATTTTTACATAAATTAGAATGTTGTTACAAGTTATATTTATTTTCTTTTTTTTTTTTTTAAAAAAAAACACAAAAAAGTTGCAATGACGACAGGAAACCACTGATCCACGCAAGTTGTTTACTCAGACCTATGTGCAGCTCGGCAGCCATGCTATGGGCCCGTCCTGATCAATTCCTCTGTATACACTGAAGAAGGCAGCGTGCCTGCCGAAATGCGCATAAACAACTTATATGGATTAGTGGTTATCTGTCGTCTTTGTTGCATTTCGTCCACAGTTTTTGGCTCCAGCTACATCTCGAACACAAAAAAGCTATAATTCACGTGCCGGAAAAGACAGGTAATAATTAATCATTCATAATAAACTTCTGCTCCTAGAATTAGGAACTTGTAATTTGGTGGCTAATGTGCTAGTTAAAAATGTTAATGAAGGGTGATTGATAAACTATAGAAACCAATATGATGCATTACATTTAATAATATATATGGCATAGCCTATTCCAAAAGCACTTTCACTTGCTTGGCAGGACTTGAGCTAAGCGAAATTGATTGCTGCATTTTATTTCAGTAACAGACTTTGCAGATGAATGCCCTTATTAAAAACCAAGCAATAAGTATTTAAGAATATCTCAAGAATGTTTGACAAGGGTTTAAATTATCTAAGCCAAACCTCAGATGTTTAAATTATTGAACCAAAATTTCACAGATGAATTCGAATCGGGAAGTTTCGTAGTGCTGAGGGTTCCTGGTTCGAATACAGGCTGTGTAATTTTCTTTCCTCTTTTCATCAATAATTATTGAGTTTATTTATTTATTTTTTTTCTGTATTTTGAACATCGATATTTTTACTTATATTTTAAATTCTGTAACATTTTGATACCTAAATTTTATGCTTATATTTTATAAGATAATGAAAGCCATTACGATATACCATATAGTAAACAGCTTATAGTATATCTGCATAAATATACACCATAGCCCACTTATTACGAATTCTCTTAATACGAAATTAATCTCTGCCCCGAACCCATCGATGTAATTTACATATAAAATTGCCCCAATAATACGAACACTTTTTTTATGAATATTTGGTTAATATGAAAGATTTTTGGCAATTTTTTTTTTTTTTGTTTTGTTCGCTTTTTCGCGAAAATAAGGTGTCAAAAAACGAGGATCGTCTTATACTCGTAATCTCAGATTTGGAAAAAAATTTGGCCTACCCCCCCCAAAAAAAATATGTCGTTTTTTTAATATTATTGTGTATCAGGGATAAAGAAGTAAAGGAAAGAAGTGAAGGGGGGTACGTTTGGGTTTAGTTGTATGACATCATATAACAATCCGTTAATGCACGTTGACGTCACGTACGAATTGTCTTTGTAGATGTGCTAACATTGAACAAGATGGCGTGACGATCGAAGTTCGAAAGGGAAACTGAAGGTTTGAATTGTAAACTGAATTCTACATGAATTTCTCATTACATACGTTTGAATGGGAAAATGAGGAAATGCCAGGTCTCCTTACTTTAATGGTCTCTGGCATAAACCCATAAGGTATTTCATTTTGAAAGATTGATAGCTATTTCCTATGAAATACCATAATAGATTTATACTGTATATATTATTTTGTTAAATCTGCAGCAAACTTAAAAAAGTTAATTTTCTACTACTTATTAGATTATTTCATGAAAAACATGTAATGACTTAATTCGTGTATTCGCCATTATATTGTTGAGCGTGTTTTGCCAACTTAACGCTTACTTCCTCATGCGAGTTTTCACGTTATTATACTGCATTTCTGCTAAAATAATAATAATATACATTGATTTATTAATAATAAAGAAAAACTTTCTTAATAAAGGCTCAAAATCAGATTTCAATTAAAACAGTTTAACGTCACTCATTATGCCTAATTATTCCTGTTGTAAGAAACAATAAATGTCTTCGTCCAACGTGATTCAAACTCGACTTCTTGCTTGAACCTATTAATCTTGCCGGTTTAACGCATTGCCAGGAAGCTGAAAATCATTCACCTAAATGAAAATGCTTTTGGAATAGGATGTACGTATGTGACGAAATGTGTAGTCCAAATGTGTGGTCACACTCGTCAAGAAAAAGAAACTCAACACACGTTCTATTTTGGAGACAAAAATAAAAAGAAATTTTATTTTAACACAAGAAGAACAAAGAATTACTAAAATTACAGTTAAATCTAAAAAAAATAAAAAGTAACCAGATTACCTGTGGATATGAAATCAGCAAAAACCAGACGCCACCACTTTTCCAAAACAAGGTTTATTCACCATGAATACGTATTTCGAGTGCTACGCACTCATTTTTCAACATGACTCAAAAAAAAAAAAAAAAAAAAACCAGTTGAAAAATGAGTGCTTAGCACTCGAAATACGTATTCATGGTGAATAAACCTTGTTGTAGAAAAGCGGTGGCGACAGTTAAATCAATTCTAAATAAGTTATTACAATAAATAACTCGACTCTTTAGGTACTTAAATTAAGAATCATTAAGAAAGCAAAAATCAAAACTTAGAAACGAAGTCATGGCATTCCAAAGACGACTAAACGAATGAGGCTTAACAACAAATTTAACCTCCCATCTATTGATGAGGAAAGTAAAGGGAAATAGAGAAAAACTTCCCACCAAATCAACACACAAAATTAATGTGTGGTACGTTACTGAAACAAAAAGGAATCGCTCTGAACACAAAGTCCTGACTCCAATAAAGAATTCAGAGACAAAATAAAACCCCAAGGGAAGCGACAACCACAAATGGTCAAAACACAACCTAAACACAGTAGGATCAAACGTTCCCCATGATCTGTCAACAGCTGAACGAACTTCATCAAACCAGAGTAACGTGGGAAAACAACCAACAGGTTGTAAAAATCGCAATACAATTCACTTACAAACGAAAAGAGATAACCAAGGCCCTCCAAAAAGTTACCGCCCAAACATAAGCCTTCCACCACCGGAATTGCCATAATGTAGGAAAACTCTACAAAAGAAAAACAACAGAATAAATACATACATCACAAATTCAATAATTCTTAAAAGAAAGAAAAGCATTCCAAATTAACAAGATTAATCAACACTATGAAATACTCAATAACAAACCGAACGAGGCCCAAAAACACTAAGCCCAACAAAGGCCCTCAAAAATGAAGGTCTAATAAACAAAGTGATTAACATCCCAAAATAATATTAACCCAGTTACCTCCCACCACAGAATTATCATAGCGTTCAATAAATATCATAAAACTTAATTAAACGTTATACACTAGAAAATATGCACAGTAATATAAATTATTAGTCAACTTACTAAAAACGAAAGGTTCAAATTTACAAAGGTTCTATTTACAAATTAAGGAGTTCATAACCTGACTATTGATTACAAAAAGACGGGCCACCACTGAAAGAAAATCACCATACATAAATCCAATGATAGACAAGCGAGTGTTGTGATGCCACTGGACACTGTCCAGCTAAATATCTTGCTGGCAAAGTTCCTTCCCACAGCGACAAGACGACTGTCAACAAGCACAGAAGGAGGGGAACGTGCCTGCCGCAAACGAACTAGCAGTGACGGCGAATGCAGGAGAACTTCGTAGGCTAGTACCTGAGCCAACCTACCTACACAAGGATTGACAGAGCTATCGATGGCTTCAATCTCCATGGCTGCAAAGGCGTTAACATGTCCTGGGAAAGGCATCCTCCAACAGTGGGGCTGCTTGTCAGGCACTACGTCTTCAAATCGTCCATCAGCAGATGTTGTTGCTGTCTGCCCGTGTCGAGAAACCAGTTGCATCACCTTATATTCAACTGGAATGGATTCCAGTGCAGGTTGAATCTTGTGCACAAGACAAAGTCCACTCCTGATTGGTTCGCCTGCAGAGATTAATTGCTGATTGGCTTCCCGCCGACTTAGCCGCTAACTAATCAGTCGGGGCTACCCAAACGCCATCTGGTGGAGAACAACGAAACTACAGCAGAATAAGCAAGCTAGTGCTCCGAAATAAGGTATATTGCAAAAGTTTAAAGGCACCCTATTTTTTGCACATTCCTAAGTATTTATTTCAAGTATTTTAAAATCCTTTTTAAGACATGTGGGTAAGGGTAAAAAAAGTGGTTATTAAAGCGAAAATAACCAAACATTGATTTAATAATTAAATACACCAAAAAATTTATATTTACAGTGTTGCAAAAGTTTAAAGGCAGTGCACAGTGTTCATCAAGTTATACAATTTTGTTATATTTAGTAACAGATACTTCAACCACATTTATTAAGAACTTTATACACTATGCTTGGTATAAAGTTAATTAAATTTTCCAATGTTTCTTTTGAGATATCTTCCCATTTTTCAATGATCACTTTTTTCAGTTCATCTACAGATTTATATGTTTTCCCATTTGCATACGCAGCTCTGGTGAGAATACCCCATAAGTTTTCTATGGGATTTAAGTCTGGTGAACATGCAGGCCATTACATAACCTGCACTCCGCTGTTCGGAAACCACTTCCATGTAGTTTTTGCCATATGGGCAGGTGCGTTTTCCTGCTGAAATTTCCAAAATGGTCCTCCAATTCTTTCACTGAATGGCATTAAATGTTCATCAAGTAGGTTCTGATATCCTAAAGCATTCATTCGACCATTTATAAATGCTAATATTAGTCTTTTTTGCCACGCAAAAGCACCACATCTCATCACTGATCCTCCACCTTGTTGCCTTTTAGAAAAAAATTGCTCCTCTTTGCGTAGTCGTGCCAAGACTATTGCCACCCATCTAATCCGTCTAAATTGAATATTTTTCATCACTAATACCACTCTTTGCCATTCCTTGGTCCAGCTCATCTTGTCTTTCGCAAATGACAGTCTCTTTAATTTATGTTCAGACTTGATGGCAGGTGTTGTTTATCTCTTCTTATAAACAAGTGTATGGGACGAATTTGCAAGACGTGATAATGTTGATTTTGATACATTAATATCTGGCCTACATGCTAGTTTTCCCATTGATACTGTGGAGTTACTTAATTCTTTTAAAGCTGTTCTTTTTGACGATTGGTCAGAGCTGGTGGTCGCCCATTGCGTGGCTTGGTTCCATAGTTTTCTCCATTTCGCACACAATGTCAATAACTCTGGAACTTCTTCCTAAGTTCTTTGCAAGTTGACGATTAGACAATCCTTGGTCCTTCAAAGCCATAATTTGCGTTTTTTCAAACCCTGACAGGTGTTTTCAATGCTCTATGGTTGATTGTGATTGCAAAGTGAATGCAAATGAAAAGCAAGCGTGACTATTGTTAATACGTTGAAACACGTAACATGAATGAAGATTTTCATCGCAGATTTATCTGCGATTTTCATCATCTAAAGCGTAACAATGAACTGCCTTTAAACTTTTGCAACACTGAATATTAATTTTTTGGTGCATTTAATTATTAAATCAATGTTTGGTTATTTTAGCGTTAATAACCATTTACTTTTACCCTTACCCATGTGTCTTTAAAAGGATTTTAAAATATTTTAAATAAATATTTAGGAATGTGCAAAAAATAGGGTGCCTTTAAACTTTTGCAATGCACCTTACTTAACGAATGATGCAAACACGACGAAAACAAAATACACAATCCACAAAACTGATTCAAACAGCCAGGTAAAGAAAGAATCAAGTAAATAAACAGATAAAATTAGGTAGGCTTACAAATAAGCAAAATACAATAAAATTTACTAGAATAATAACTGAAAACACATGATGAATCATCACATGGTACAATAATTATTTAATCTTTGTACGAGTTAAATGTCATCCCAAAAGTTGCAAAATTTATAAAAATAATTAAATGTTATTAACTATTTTTTTTTAAATACTCATTTATCACTGTGGATCATTAATTATAATAATTCATACATGTATATGCATTATACAGTAGAACCTCCGTAAAGCGAACGTCGATATAGCGAAATTCTCTCTATAACGAAATTTTTCTGCGGTCCCGGCAAAAATCTTATTGATTTAATGCTTTCTCGATCTCCATATAGCGAAATCTTTATAGTGTAATTATCCCTATAACGTAAGAATTTTTCGGTCCAGACAATAAACTTTAAGGTATAGTTTAGCTCTTTATTACGAAATTTGGTTTCCTCACTTAGCATAACCGGACAACTAACGAACGAAATCTTGTAAACGGCTAACATCAAGGGCGCGTTCGACATGTGCACACTAAACGCACCTAGTGACATCATTCAATGCGAGCAGTGAAAAAAGTGTAGTACATTTTGTGTGTGTGTCATGAAAAACAGAAAAGAGCACGAAAGTGGGATGTTCACCCCATCCGTGCTACCATGAATATAACACGCCGAAAGCCTACTGCTGAAAATAAAACCCATCATAAAACATCTGCATTCATATAACATGCCGAAATCGATCATTACACAGGTAGATTTCAATGTCAGTTTAAACGATATATAGAATTCAATTATTTTTATACCTGTTGGCTCTTTAACGGTAGCTAAAACTCCGAACTATCTATCGCTACATTTCAAGCTCTAGGGCAGCGCCATCTTGCAATGCACTAAACGACTCTACTCCTAACCTAGGGCGCGTTCGACATCGCGCACTAAACGTCTTTGTGCGTCCACTAAACGCACTAACGTGTTCGTCATTGCCAGTGCACGCACTACTGGGCGTTTCGTGTTATATGAATGCAGATGTTATGATGAGTTTGTTTTCAGCAGTACGCATGCAATTCATGGTAGCACGGGTGAGGTGAACATCCCACTTTCGTGCTCTTTACTGTTTTTCATGACGCACACAAAATGCACTACACTTTTTTCACCGCTCGCACTGAGTGATGTCATTAGGTGGGTTTTTGTGTGCACATGTCGAACGAACCCGTGGGGTTATTTAGTGCGCGCACGAAACGCCCGGTAGTGCGCGCACTGGCGATGACGAACACGATCAGGTTCCATGACGAACACGTTAGTGCGTTTAGTGCGCGATGTCGAACGCGCCCCAAGTTAAAAACAAGTTCATACGTCACAAGCTCTGCCCAGTCGGCTGCGGCTATGGCATTAGGCTTATTTTATCGGCAAAATTACGAAGAGTTCTCTCCGAGAACAACGTTATCGCACCAAACTACCCATGATGCACTGCACAGCAATAATGGCGGCCTGCTGAAGAGTTTAAATGTGCAAGCATGTTAAAAATTTATTTTCTATGAGAATCGGCACGAGAACTACTATAAAAGCTTTTGAAACTCGGAAGATTTTTTATATTAAAAACTTTAAGATTTGTTCAAATTTATGAATTTATTTTATTGAAAGTTTAAGCCCATAAACATTTTTGTGAAATGTAAATTTTACCGAGGCCAACAAAAAAAACACTCGTCGGCCTTAATATACACACTTATGGATACGTTTTATCGGTATTTTTTCGTAAAATAGGTATTAAAATATTTTCGACCCATTCTGCTTTCAAATTTTAATTATTTTAGAAAAAATAATAGCGATCCAAACAAAATTTTCAGAAATGACGGTTTAGATGACTTTAGATAGGCAGAGATGTCAAGTATCGAAAAAGTTTTGTTCTTAATGTTAAGAAGTATTCAAATTAATATAAAAAACTAAGTTTTTATATATAAATACTAAATTTAAACTATATACATATATACACTGATTGGAAGAAAGTAATCGGATACTTTCGATTTTAGACGTTTTGTCGAATATCTAGAAAAATACTTGACGAATTATCCTGAATTTTCAGGAATGTAAAGAGGATGTTACAATTCATATATTTCAGCGAAAGATTTCTCCCGAAGGCAAATAGGGGACCAGCTACGAAGTGAATCAAAAATATAATGTTTGGGATCACCCTGTAAGAAATAATGCTTGAAATACGATAGCTTTAGCATATGATTATGAGGCTTTTCTTATTTATTTGTTTCCATTTGTATGAGAATAGCACGTATATTCATGGAGATATAAAGATTTCCTTAAAAAAATCGAAATGTTTTCGTAAGTTTTTTGTTTGTAACATGCAGGATTTTCAACCCAATGCAATGCCATTTTCAGGAAACTTGACAAACTACAGTACAGACAACACCCTGCAATCAGAATAAAAAAAATATTAAATATTTGCTGAAATATGAGCATTTTTACTAAATAATGTTTAACTGCGCACGCGCATGAGTTACCAAATTGTCTTTTGCATAATTTATTTGTGTATAGAGCTACTCTTATAAAAAGCTCAAGCAAATATCGTGAAAATTGAGAAAGATATCGCCGATAGAATGAGTTGAATTTCAGTTGCTCTCAAAAATAAACAAAACGATAAGGGGCTTTCTCCAAACTTTTATTTTTGGATCGGACACCTGTATCAACTTCTTATGCTGATATGAAGTCAATATGAAGTCAATTTTTTTTCATGAATATACGTGCTATTCTCATACAAATGAACACAGAAAAGTAAAACAAGCCTCTTAAGCATATGCTACAGCTACAATGCATTTCAAGCATTATTTTTTACAGGGTGATTCCAAACATTATTTTTTTTGGTTCACTTCTTTGCTGGTCCCCTTTTTGCCTTCGGAAGAAAACCTTCCCTGAAATATATGAGGTGTAACATCCTTTTTACACCCCTGAAATTTCAGGATAATTCGTCAAGTATTTTTCTATCAGTAATTTGGTGTAAGCTATCATAGAATACATTTTTATCAAAATTGGTGAGTCAAGAGTATGTGGAGTCTCCTTGTTAGACACCCTTAGAAAGAGTATTTAAGTGGAGTCAGGAATATAATTCATCGATATCAAAAAAACACCCTTAGCATATCACCATTTTCATGGAGGAATTCGATGATACGTTTTTTACACTTTGATTAGGTGAGATGTAAATAGCAACTATTATAATAATTAGTTCCCATGCACATCGTCGCTACCATAAAAAAACAAAAAAAACCTGCGTTGAAAAGCAAAAATCAGCGCTTTTGCAATCCCATATCGTCGGCCATTGTTTTTCTGGAAATAACGTTCGTCGGTCAATGAAATAATTTTTCGTAAGAGCAGAATTCACTGAATATTAAATATTTTAGTTCCGCTCAACAAGAGTCCCATGACAAGCTATTATACTGTACACTAATAAGAATCGAAGAGGTGGTGGAGACTGCTCTTTATCAGAAATGTGATGGCCTCATTCACCCAATTATGTACTTCAAAGATTAAAACTAGATCTGTTCGAAGATTATTAATATAAAAGAATTCGATTAAATGAAGGAAATAGCTTATTTGTTTATTCAAGCTGAAAGATGTTGTTTCTTTTTTTAAAGTAATAAGATTTAATTACATTAAAAAAAAAAATAAAGTTCCTAACAGCATTCTCTGTCATTTTAAGTTTCATATAGAGTTTCGTGGTCAAGGTTTTAACATACCATTAACCTCTGTAAAGACAGTGTGTGTGGAACCAACCAAAAATTACTACAATAATAATAGAGCTTCAGGAATTTAATGTAAGAGTGGAAAAGGGGCAGATAATAGAATTACGACTTGTTCTTCCATGTCAGAGCAGTGAGCGTTGCAGGTTCATTAGCTTAGGACGTGGACCATATTAGATATCAGCAAGTACAGTATATTTTCAAAGATTCTTACCTGTCCAACTTTTTTCGCTCGATCAGGAACATATGATGGATCACAGTAGATTTGCTTGCACTTGGCAGTCTCGTTACCTGATCTAACCCCTACAACACGACCTTTTTCCAGTACAATCTCATCAATTGGCTTGTCCAACATGTAAGTGCCACCATAAATAGCACTTAATCTGTAAAGAATGAAAAGCAAGAAGCAGCTTTAAATCTTATTAACAGATTAATTAACAAAATGCAAAATGTTAAGAATCCCAATTATCTATGATGAATTCACCAGAAGAATTCTGAATAGCTGAAAGTTTTAACAACACAATCATATCAGTGATGCCAACTTGGAGGATGTTCTGTTAAAATTATTGGATTTTACACCAAAATTAAACTAAATTTAACAGATTTGATTTCATTATTACAATTGATTTCAATTGATTTTTTAGTGGAATTTTAGCAGGAAAAAAAATTTCGAGTTTTTTTTTTTTATTATTTTTTCCGCCCCCATAGCCTCACTTCTCGGTCTTTGACCATTCTGATATGATTTCTTTCACCATTCTGGTGGGCGTTGTTGTATCTTACCTAACCTATTTAAATAAATATATAAATAAAATATAACTTGAGAATGTTCAGCGCATGTTCCGATCCTTCTTGTCTTGTCACGTCACTTTCCAGACCGCACTGATCTTTCAATCACCTCACTTGAGCAACTGAGAAATCAATCTGATCTCAGATTTCTGCATCGTATTGTGCACAACAAATTTAATTGCAATTTCATCTCAAAGATCTATTTTGTGGTGCTCAATCTACGACGGCATCATCAACATCACACCACGTTCCATCCACCGCTACCTCAATTTACGCAGTCTCTTCGCTCTCCATTATTTAGGCTCCAGGAACTGTACAACAGACATTCAGATCACAGTGACATCTTTTGCCCATTTACTGCTTTAACTCTTCTAGAACTACCAATATTATACACCTAATGTTATCTTGTTATCCGCATTATAACAGACATGTACAGCTCTATCTCATCTTTAGTTTTTATATTAGTTGGTTAAGTTTTTTTTCCTTATATTTTTCTTTCTTTTTTGTATTTTACTCTCTTGTAACAGAGTTGATGCAAGTTGTTGGGAATACAAATAAATATAACTGAATTGAATTATTATTATCATTATTATTATTATTTGTCGGCGTATGCCATCAAGAGTGGAGTTCCACAGGGGTGCCCTCTGCTATTCAATATCTTTGTGGCCGATTTACCGACTAAGATCGCGTCTCAGCATGCAAGAATTCTGATGTATGCTGATGACGTGAAGTTATTCCATGCTGTTGAAGGGTGAAACGATTGAATGGGACTTCAGCTTGCTTTGCCTCAAGTCTATAAATGGGCCAGCGATAATGGTTTGGTTTTAAATGCTCAAAAATCGTTTGTAGTTTCTTTTAGCCATGCCACTGCGCCTTTTATACATGATTACTGTGTTAATAACAGTTTGCTTACCAGGACGCATTTTATAAGAGATCTGGGCGTTATCCTGTGCGACAATTCTTCCTTTGGTATGCACATGAATTCAATAAACCTTGATATTTCCCGTCATCTAGGATTGATTAAGAGATCTGCGCACTTCTTTTCAGACACTAGGACTTTTTACATTTTATTTAAGGCGTTTATAATTCCAAAAATTACATATTGTGCGTGGATCTGGTTTGGAGGCACTTTTCAAATTCTTGGCAGAATTCAACGCAAGTGTTTCAGCCTGAATTAGTTTTTAGCTAGATTTTTAACCAATTTTAATCCGTCCTTTCATAATTTGGTTAAATTTAACATAAAGCGCGTTGTTAGTATATCTTTATTCAATATTTTGCTTAGCGTATTTTTTCCACAGATTACTGTGTTGTCATTATTTCCAGACGTCAATTTTCATTCTATTAGAAGTACTCGTAGGGGATTTGTCATCAACCCCGCCATCAAATGGAAATAGCATATTTCTAAACTCAACCCTGTTAATAAATTAATCCAGAATTACATTGATCATTTTAACGACAGATTTATCCTCTACTGATAGTCTGCACATGCATTTAATTTCTTAATGTTCTATTCTTTTTTGTTGGTAGTTGTCTTGTCTTTTTTTTTCTTTTTTATTTTTATTTATTTATTTTTTTTCGTTGTTTGTTTTTGTTCCGTTTCTTATTCGGTTGTCCTTTTTTTTTTTTTCTTTTTATTAGACTCGGTTGCTTTTTGCATCTTTTTCATCGTTTATTACTTTATTTTATGTGTATTTTTCATTAACCCCGTTTTGGGTTTCTGCCTGTTGGGGGCAACTAGGGGCTTTACCCTCCAGTTTATCCAGTGGGTTATTTCCCCCGTTGTTGCTACAATTATTATTATTATTATTGTTGTTGTTGCTATTCCATGTATGTTTTTTTCCTGTGCACACATGACCAGGGGCTTTTTTCTGTGCGCAATTTGCATGTGTGCTTTTTTCTAGTTACACACACTGGTTGAAGTGTGTTCACCATTTCAACATATTTATAGAAAGTTGGATGGACTATAGAATTAAAAATACAGGAGTCAGAGCAAAAAAAAAAAAAATATGGCTTATCTCCATAAATTGAATATATATAAACTGACACCCATTATCAAAATCCGAGACCATTGCCTGGTTGAGCTGACTTGGAATTGCCCAATAATAACCTATCAGTTGGGAAAAAGTGAAACTAAGCTCATCTCGACCTCGTAAACTATTGCAATTTGGCATACAACAAAAGTTAACCCCCTCCCTCCCCACACTCCTCATTATTTTAGTTTGGAGCCATGGCCTATATTCAAAACAATACAGTAAATCTTTGTAGCTCAAATAGAATGACAGGAAAGCGTAAGTGAAATTGCTAATTCACCTGCAACTTTGCAAAGAAACGACTTAAAAATAATTTATTGGCATCTACAAATTACACACTTTAAACATGCCAAATTTAAAGGACAACTACGCAAAAATTCGATTATAATTTTTTTACAGAATATCAATTTTTGATATACCGTAAATGCTCGAATATAAGTCGCAAAATTTTGTACCAAATTTTGAGTGAAAAAACAGGGGTGCGACGTTTACTCGAGCCTAGCAAAAATTACCTGTCGATGGGCTACCTATCGATGTTGATATAGTTTGTTTCGATACCAGCTGTTGCCATGTTTGATTGAATAGCAAACAAGTAGTTATTTTATTCCACTTAAACAGATATTTATTTGATAAATTTATTATTGTTAACAGTGAACACTTATAGAAAATTATTTATCTATGTAAAATATCGAGGAAACTAACTTCGAAGGAGATATAAACACGACTTTGCTTCGCATGCCGCCATTTTGAATAAATTAACGAACACAGCCACGGAGTTGCATTTTATCCTGATGAACTTCAAACGAAATTAACTTACGGTATATGTCACAGCACTTAAATTTTATTAAATTAATATGTATTTATTATTGTTTAATCGACTACAGAATATTATTTATCTTTTCTCTTTGTCCCCAACATTTTGGCGGGAAGGGAGAGAGAGAGAGAGAGAGAGAGAGAGAGAGAGAGAGAGAGAGAGCGGGAATGGGCAAGCAGAGAGCGGGAGTACAGCCAAGCTATCAGCGTAGCCACGACCGTCTATGATGAGACGGGCACCGCCTAGGAGGAGAGAGTGGCTGTTATCGGCAGACGTGGGGGTGTTTGGGTTCAAAGTGAAGACCATTCTTTTATTTGCTATTAACAACAACAGAAGAGAAGAAGGAGACAGATCTCCGAAATGTACATATGGGTTTTTAATTTTATAAATTCATTTATGCGGAATAGTGGTGTCTCTGACATCGATGTTAACCTCGATGTTTTTTCGTTAACCTCGAGTAGCTTTTCTGACATCGATGCTAACCTCGATGTCGCGATGTTTTAAGCATCGCACGGCTCTACCCATTACTACGTTAATTTAGCCTAAAATTTTTCTAATTATAAGTTTTAATAACAGGGTGATTAGCGACCGGGAGAAGTCAGGGAATTTTACAAAAAAATCAAAGAATTGTACAAAATCAGCCAAAAAAAATGCGAAATAGGAACGACATCGCTGTATTTTCCTCGATAATATCGAAATATTGATATTTTAATTTCAACTATCATATGATATTAAACATCCATGTTTTGATTCGATGTTGCAT
>JAHWFO010080620.1:1715941-1752483 GCA_023313115.1 Rhysida immarginata | reverse complement strand
ATAATTACATAGCAATAAAAGTGATCCCAATTATTGAATCAAAAATTTCCGCTATTCTTTGTTGAAAAACCGCAACATTGAAGTTTATTTTTTTCTGCTCTACATTTTACGTACTACAGCTGTAACTTCTTGATATTCTTTTTTCACCTCTTCAAAGAAAAGCAGCAAGTTTTGACTTGGTCTTGTAGCGATAAAAAACAAAGTTTTCTTTTTGACATGGTGACAATAGCAGGCAAGAAATTGAAATGTGATGTGAAGAGTGAAAGTGATGTAAAGTGAGCCCAACACGTGCATTCTCAACTGCAATCACATGTTGAGCTCTTCCTAACTGTAAGACAAAGCAGCGGTGTGAGTGAATGCCACTGATACACAAAGCATAGAAACAGATTGAACAATGCTCAGTTTCCTACTCCTCCTTCAAAAAAATGAGCATACTCTTTAAATTAGAGGAAGTGGCATTATTAACGCTTCAATCCCAAGACCAGCGACCACCCATTTCAGGCACCAATCACTGATGTCCCCTCCTTAAACCGACCAGTAAACATGGCAATCTTGACTCGATTTTGCCATGTCTACTGGTCGGTTTAAAGAGGGTATATTGATGGTTGGTGCCTGAAATGGGTGGTCGTTGGTCGAGTAAAGAGGTGGTCGGCTTAAAGAGGGAAAAAATGCATTATACCTATGAGACATTAATTCCGTGCCAAGGAAAAGTGGTCGAGTTAAGAGGGGGTCGTGTTAAAGAGGTGGTCGAGAATAGAGGTTTCACTGTATGTTCTAAATGCGTTTATAGTTTTGTAATGAATCTGAAGGCACAAAACACGTCAGGATACACGTTTTTTTTTAGGATAAATCTTCACTTTTAGGTGACGGCGACGCGCACTCGCTGCGCTCCCACTACACAACGGCCAACTCCCGCAGCCAGCTTATGATTGGCGCGCACACACACGGATATAGTGAAAACTGGAAACGAAATTGGTCTTTAAGGAGAACAAGTTGCCTGTTAGCGTATTTCTTTTGTTTTTTAATTAAAATTTCTTATAGCTGGATACACGGTAGGGGCGAAGAAGCTGAAAATAAAAGCGAAGATTGTTTTACATTTTTTATTTTTTAAAGTTCTTTCTCTTAGGTTTCGAATTTTCTTTAAAGTTTCGTTAGGTTTCTCGTAGATTTTTTGCGTTTTAACGCTCATATTTTTTTCATAAAAGAATAAATGCATTGAAATCTAATAAATCCCCACCAGATTATAATATAGGAAAATAAATAATTACGCGTAAAACAAAGTTTGAAAGCATAACGAGCTTCTGTGGCAGTTAACTCTCATCAAGAACAGATGAAGGTACGCTCTTGCTCTTATTTACTGATCGGACTTTTTATCTCGATGCTCGGGGCTGACAATCAAAAGGTTTCACGAGCACGCGCGCGGGGCTAAACGGTCATGAGAGCGCTTGAGAGGTGTTAGAAACACCAGTATTTTATTATTATTATAAGCAAGAGCACGGTGGAGTTTATCTTCACCATGAGCAGAGTATGTTTCAAATTCGCCAAAGCGACGTGCAAGCTATACAGCAGCTTTTAAACTAACAGCCAAGATTGAAAAGGCTTAAGAGCAATTGTGCAGTAGCAAGGCAGTTAGGACACAATCGACGGCCAATAATGTATTCGACGCTGGAGGAAATGTATGCAAAAATATATTATATGTACGAAATTAAAAATTTTCCCCCACTGAAATGCGTATTACTTTTATTGAAGCATATATGCCATATAAAAAAACTGTTTTTAGATTACCGATTGCATGTGTGGTGGTGGGGGAGCGTATCGGTCGCCGCGCCATTACTGCCGGAGATTTTACATTTATGAACTACACGGTAATTAAAGTTCTGTCATGTATATTATACGCTAATTTTGTTTGAAGTTCATAATACGACTTTTTATCCTAAAAAAAAAGTGTTTTGTGCCTTCAGATTCATTACAAAACTATAAACATTTAGAACATACTTCGAGGTGGGATCGGAATGAAAAGTGAAATATGAACAGAATGCCACTTTACAACATATTTGTTGGCCTTCGTATTTGAAAACTTACATTCGTATTTTATTGGCGACGGGAAATTCAGATGAAAAGTGAAATATTGTAATATATAATGAACTATACGTTGTAAATACAGGGTAATTAAAGTTCTGCGATGTATATTATACGCTAATTTCGTCTGAAGTTCATTATGCAACTTTTCATTTGAATTTCCGGCGCCAAAAAAAAATACGAATGTACCTTCTCAATCCGTGAAGTACAACTGTGTTTCGATTTGTGAAAATGGCGATGGGCAGTGGGGAATTCAAATGAAAAGCGAATAAATGTAATAAATAATGAAGTGTACATTGTATATACAGGAAAATTAAGGTACTGTAATGTATATTATGCGCGAATTTCGTTTGATTTTCATCAGGACGGAATGCAACTGCATCACTTCAAAGCAGTATCAGTTTTCTGAAATCGTTGTTGTCATGCTGTTTGGAAAAAAAACGGTAGTTAGGCCGCACAGGCATTTTTTACAACTTTTTTATTAGATAAGCCGCGGCGTTACTACCGTAAATTACGGTAACTGGCTTCCGACCGCGAACTAGTCGACTCTGCTCCGCTCACTTTGAAAAGTTTTGTTTTGTTATTGATCCTGTCATATTAATGTACGTAGGTATTAATTAAGCTCACTATCTATTTGCACAAGGCTATGTAACTAAAGAGGTATCCGGATAAAACTCAACCGGACAAAATGCAACTACACGTTTTGAAGTGTTCAGATGGCCACATTCGACTGAAAATGATGAGAAACGTAAGAACATAGAGCTCGTTTTCGTTTCTAAATACTACATCCGAGAAATTCAATTTCTAAACAATAGACGAACTCAGAGCTCCTGCTACTTCGTCAAGGGGAATTATTTTGTTCATTGAAGCATTTAATGGAAGACAACCAGAAATAGAGAGGGGAGCGGGGCACTACCAATTGATTATGATTTGAAGCCACTTTTTTGGTTAAAATTCACCAATAGAAAAGGGGAGGGGGGGACTAATTATTGGCTATTGCTTTTAATGTTTGACTAAAACCCCATTAAAATTATATTAGGTAATCTAGTTAAATAAGTAAATGGTGCTAACAGTAGCAAATTTTTGTTTAATGTTTGAAGCTAATACATTTGTCATTTAAACTGGCAGAAATAGTTTATATTTAGTGATGATCGTAAATTAAAATATTTCAGTGTAACAAAATACATTTGATAACCTGAAATTTAGTTCAATTTTCCATAAATTTTAATTATGAATCAAATAAACAAAGAAAATTGATTTAGAGAATTTTAATTAGTTTTAATAAAATTTTACAGTATTTGAAACCACAATGTTCTTGTGAAGGAAAGATTTTTCGAATGGCTGTCACAACGCAACGGGGAAGAACTTTTCTTTTATTTCTTCCCAGGTGCACCCAAATCTAATGGACAAATTAGTTTGTTGGTATATCGTAATCCACGCAGATTTTTGAAAAGACGGAATTTTCGGTGATGCACTCCGAACCACTGGGGATATGCTGATCGATCTCTGCTTAATCACGACAGCATATGTTTGCACTTGTGAGGTCGGCATATCTTCACATATTGTGCACTGATACCTAATTTAAAAATTAATATCACGAAATTGTTCACATTTAAATAACATACGTATTAATTATACTTGATAATTTGTTGCGGGTGATACATTTTCCGTCGATTCGGCAACACTGTATTCCTCATCTAATGATGGGTGATCGCGGTTCTAAACTATATGGTTTCACGCCTAAACCGTCCAAATCACCCACAAGGTTCTCCAAATCATTGTCCAATTCATTATATAGATAGTTGTTAAAATAAGCCTTCATATCTTCGTAAGTCTTAAAACTAATATCTGAATCGTTGCTTTCATGTCCAAACATTGTGAAAATTGTAGTGAATGCAGTACTGAGTGAATGTAGATCTATAGTGAATGTTAAAGCTTCACTGCAAAGCTTGATGAGAGCAATCCTCGCACTACGTCACGCCTCCACCAAAGATGGATGCCCCCGATTTCAAATCACGCTTGGAATTTTCGTTTTTCACACATTTAGGATTCGAATTTAAAAAAATTAAATACGCTAAGATGTTATTAATAGGTTAGTCTTTCGATTTAAGTAAAGTTGTATGTGACCGTAGAGTTGTCCTTTAATTAAAATCCATTAATAAATAAAAAAATTCCATAAAATTACAATAATTAAATACATATAATTTATTAGGCAACTTATATTAGAATTAAGAATGTGGAAACTATTCTGGATAATCTAAAAGTAGTTATGAGAGTTTTAAACTATATTTTTACTAACCTCGCAAAACCTTGAGGTAATTCCCCCAATCCATAGAGGGGATATAAATATGGTGATTTTCCATAGCGTGCTAGAGAGTCACTGTATAATTTAATCTTCCTAATCGTCTCCAAAGCCGGACGATTCAAATATCTACGGAATGTAACAAATATTTCAATATACTCATGGCCAGTATAGTTGAACTTAAAAAATTTCAATAACTAAAAATATATTTATATAGTTGAACTAACTCATCATCTCTGTGCAATGCAAGTGCATGGCCAGTAAAATCACAGGTGTCTTTATCAAGTCCAAATTTTTCATAGATGTCCTGCATGTTCGTTGTATGTGGATCCATGTCTTTCCACGTCTTTTGATCATCTTCTTTGAAATCTTGAATGAACACTAAAAAGTTCTTGAATCGCCTTTTCTCAAACATACCCATCAGATCTTGAGAATAAACAATTTTTAACATAAATGAGCACATTGAAAGGAATGTTCAAATCTTATAAGCATTTACATAAAAATCATTTTAACATGCAAACCTTAATTTCATGCAATTTTGAAGAAAAAAACATTACATATGCACCCCAATTTTGTTTATTGTGAATCACAATCTTGGTATACACAGTCTAAACTGAAATTTATCAATTATCAATTTAGAATGCGATAATTGTGTGGTGCATCTCTCTATAATAGCACGCGAACAGCTGATGTCCGCAGCACAATAGTAACTGTTCATGGTGTGCTATTAAGGTGCATCGAGGAGTAATTAAACTGTGGCTAACCGTGCGGGAATCACTGTTGAGGTTTCTGTAATTCTCCCCGCGTTGCTCTTGAGCCAGCGAACTGAAAAAAGTCACCCGACGCTCTCCGGCGTCGTGCATACGAGAATAAGTGCGAGTGATTGCTCGTAGCAGACCTGATTTTATGTTGCCTGCATTTTGTCCTCATTCTCGGAGATTTCCCCGTGCTAGAAGCTCGTGCTCGGAGTTCCCTGTCGTAGATAATGTTGAATACTGAACGAGTTGTGGTTATACAAGGGTGGGCTGAAAAGTAATGCCTCCATGGCTGTAACTTTTTTATTTTTTAACCGATTTTCAAAATTCTTTTTGTACCTGATACTCACATTTGTCCTCTATGTAATGCACTATTCACTTTTCGACATAGTCCCCATCCCTTTCCACGCATCGTACCAACGCGTGACTAGTCGGGTGAACCTGTCGGAGAGGAATTCCGGGATTGTCGTCGACACGAGGATTGAATGGCAGCTTTGGAACATCTTCTGCAGCACGATAACGCCCGTCTGCACACGATCGCCACGCATCAGAGGGGGTTGCAGCGCCTACAGTTCAAAGATGAAAAACTGCAGTTCATAAATGAAAGACTTTGCACCTTGCGACTTTCACCACTTCCCAAAGAGTTGCGTTCTGACAACGAGGTGAAACCTGCCGTTCGGTCCTGGTGTCGACAACCCCGGAAATCCTCTCCGACGGGTTCACCCGACTAGTCACGTGTTGGTACAATGCGTGGAAAGGGATGGGGACTATGTTGAAAAGTGAATAGTGCATTACATAGAGGAGAAATGTGAGTATCAGATACAAAAAGAATTTTGAAAATCGGTTAAAAAATAAAAAAGTTACAGCCATGGAGGCATTACTTTTCAGCCCACCCTCGTATTATCGTAAGGAACAGCATGCGTTCCACGCACCCAGCAGGGGTGGTTGAGATAGAGGCAGCGTCATAGGCTAAGGGGCCCCATTAGGCTAGCGTTGTCTGCTTTGTGTGTAGCCTATCAATACAACTATTAAGTTTTAAGAAAATCAGAGCCAGGATTTTTAAATTGTCTTAATATGCTCGTAATATTAAATAAAGTGTAAATTTTATTTTACAACTTTGTCTTCAATATTTTGCCTATAATAGAACTTCAACACCTTTCCCTCCACTTATCAGTCCCGAACCCTCGACATATCAGCTGGTTGATCGTTCAGCGTTAATTAGGGATGGGGGAGGAGTCGTCGCACATTCATTTGTCAATTTTAATAATACAACTATTGTTTACAAAAGAATTTTTATTGCCTATTATTACTTATTGTTTCTCATTCTTCAAAATTTTCATATTATCTATCTTATCCCCTGAAGATGACTTGAAATGATCTTCAGGCTATATGATCCTATGTAATTAATTTTTAATTTTAGTAAAGATTGCTATAATCCTTCAAGTTGTGATTTATCTGCAATGTAAGACTGTATGCATTAGAAAAAATTTCATCAATGCAGCGAGAAGACAATGACTAAAGGCGCATTCGTTTATTCATACGATTTGCACAATGATGACGTCCCCAGGCAATTACAGTTTAGTGCGTTCAGTGCGGTTTCTGTGTCTGTGCACTATCTTTCACCGAACGGTTTGTGCGTTTGGAGCCAAATCAATAACATGGTGATGCCTCAATGCCTCTTTTTAATCACCCCAAGAGTCTAAATTTCAAATTTTTAAAGTCTTTTCCACTTTTGAACTTATTTTTTTTTTTAATCTGAATAAACTCTTTTCATCCACTTGAATGCAAAATTTCAACAATCATCAACAGTGATCGAAAATTGTAAATTGCACAAAACGACCCTGCTTCTACGTTCGTGCGCTTAGTTCGCGCATGGACTACAGTGAGTCTCAAAAGTTTAGGATATCCCAAACTTATTACTCATCAGCTCGATAACAGCACATAAAACTCTAGATTCGTAAAAGATACCAGTTTTATTTTTGGAGAATTTAAAGAGCTTATGTTAGTGTATGTATTCACCAAATGTCAAACAATTATCATGCAAACAGAAATATTCATTCACATAAGTCTGAGACGTAGCTTGTCTCAAAATTAATTTTTTTGTTTCAAAAGTTTGGGATATTGTACAAAAGGTTTTAAGAACCATCACTACCTGCAAAAATAGACTATACCATGATGCAAAATATTTAAATTAACGGACAAATGCACTTTTCGAGACAGGGTTATGGGTTTTACGTAGCTACAGTATGCGCATTTGTTCTCAACAACAAAGAAAACAACTACATGGGGAAGACACCTCAAGTTTCCGAGGAAGACAGAAACAAAATTATCTACTTACACTCAAAGGGTCTGAAACAAGTAGACATTGCAAAGAAAGTGAACAGATCACAAAACACCGTGAGCCGCATCCTGAAAAAATGGCAGGAAACCAAGAGTGTGCATGTGAATCATCGACCAGGTCGTCCAAAATCGCTAAACACCCGTGATTTAAGGACACTAAAGACAATTGCCAAGAGCGACAGAAGAGCAACAATTAGGCAAATTGCATCAGCATTGTCCCAGAAGATTGGGAAGAGCATATCCCACTCCACAGCACACCGACGTTTACGGGATCTGGACCTCACATAACGGACCGCAACTAAGAAGCCACTTCTGACGACAGTTCAGAAGAAACGTCTGGACTGGGCCAAAGAACATGTAAACTGGTCCCTGCTGATGTGGAGCAAAGTATTGTTCTGCGACGATTCAATGTTTTGTTTGGATTTTAATACCAGAAACAGAGTGTGGAGAACATCTCAGGAAGCTGGCCATCCATCCTGCGTCAATCGTTTTGCAAAGTATCCTGCCAAGGTGATGGTTTGGGGGTGTTTTAGTAACTCTGGAGTTGGCAAACTATGTGTTATCAATACCAACGTTAATTCTGATGTTTACTGTGAAATGCTGGAAGGTTATCTGATTCCAAGCATCGAGTCACTTTTTCCAGATGACGACTTCATTTATCAGCAAGATGGTGCACCCGCTCATACATCGAAGAAAACAAAGGCGTACTTGAGAGATAAGAACATTCAAGTCTTGGACTGGCCTGGTAACTCTCCAGATTTGAACCCCATTGAAAATATGTGGGGGATAATGAAAGGTCGTGTGAGGAACCAGAGCCCTAAAACAAAGTCAGAATTGGTACAATGTATTCGCGATGTATGGGGTGAAATTGACACAGAGTATTGTAGAAACTTAATTTCCAGTATGCCCAAACGTTGTGAGGCAGTAGTTCGTGCAAAAGGGGATTTCACGAAATGGTGAAAAAAATATCCCAAACTTTTGAAACAAAAAAATTAATTTTGAGACAAGCTACGTCTCAGACTTATGTGAATAAATATTTCTGTTTGCATGATAATTGTTTGACATTTGGTGAATACATACACTAACATAAGCTCTTTAAATTCTCCAAAAATAAAACCAGTATCTTTTACGAATCTAGAGTTTTAAGCGCTGTTATCGAGCTGACGAGTAATAAGTTTGGGATATCCTAAACTTTTGAGACGCACTGTATACAAAGTGCACAAGAACTAAGCACACGGAAATCTGCGAACACTTCCCATAGCCCACGCGAGAGCTACTTTGAATGGCTAATGCGCACACTCCGTGCAAAAAAAATCACATTGAACAAATAAACGAATGAGTCTTACGTAGGTCCAGCATTTGAAGAGATTTCAGTAATATTGTAGTCTTAAGCAAACACAGATGTATGTGCTTTTCGTCAGAAAATGACAGCAAATGAAACTGTTAATGGTTTAGTTGCAATTTTATTGTTGAAGAATAAAACTCCAACAACCAGTAATAATCCAACAATAATTCCATCAAAATTAACCTAGAGAACCATCTTAGTAACGCAGGCAGTTGGTTATAAAAGCAAAACAATGATTTAATAATTGTATATTACAATAATCATGGGGAATAAATGATTAACATCTATACAAGTGGTCGCCATTACTTTCCTCTCCTTTCGTGTCGACACCTCTCGAGCTTTATTGGCTTCCTTTTCTTCCTTTGGTATTATCTTTAAACTCTGCCTCTCCTGATAGTCAAACAATTTTTATTGCTTTGCCTCAAAATCAGAGGCATCTTTGCACATTTCCCATCTTTTTAGTTGATCTTATCGCCCAGTTCCCTTGAATTCGGGGAGCACACGCGGGGGGAGAGAGAGAGAGAGAAACCCGTTTTTCACTATTTTGAGGGGACCTCTATACAGAGCAGATAATTTGCCCCTTCCACTAGTTGAGACCATGCCTTCCTTCAGACTACTGCTGTGTCACCTTCTCTAAAGTCTTTTGCAGACCCTCTGTGTTGCTCAAACAATCTCTTTTGCTTTAACTGCTGGTGTGTCAGTTCGTTGAGAGCATCTTCACTGTACCGTTCATGTTCAGCTTCATCATTGTTATGTATGGCTGGATAAGAGGGGAGGAGCGATTGTATTCTTACTTACTGACTATGGTAGTTACCTGTGAAATCACGCTGGCTTGGGGAACTGCGTGATGGGTAATCCCCATTCGAGCTTGTGTGCGGAAATCAGAGGGATGATAAATCAGCATCCATCAGAAGCAAGGAATGGATGAACACTCATCTTTTACGATCATCGCAGGGGAACGACAACAATGGCAACACATAACGGAACGTCAGAAACAATTACGATCGTCGTGTGCAACAACAATCGGCTTGTTGATTACCGAAACGACATTTCTTTCCGTCTCACTAAGCTAGGGGGAATAATGCCTTGGGCAGTTGGCGATTGCGGCCCGAGCATCGGAGGGCGACTGCCCCCCCCCCCCCTCGGGCGGCCTTGACGGCGAGCAGTGCCATCGGATGGGAGAGCTGGCGGGTCGCCACTTCCGGCATCCGGCTTGTTGGGTCCAACCGGGTCGTCGGAGGCATCCTGTTCTGGAGGAGGAACATCCTCTGCTTGGCTTGCAGTTGGCAACGCGGTTAAAAGTCCATCAACCGCAACTGGGGATTCCTCAACAGGTGAGTGAGTCGCTGCTTAGGGTGGGCTCGACGTTTCTCCGTTTTGCCACTGCGTAGCACACTCGGAAGTTTCGAGTCACGTGGCTTGAGCTGGTCGATGTGTCGTTTCGAACACTTGTCTTCAACCACCACTTCGTAGTGCAGGTCTCCTAGGCGACTGTTAACAACACCTGGTAGCCATTTCTTCTGCGAGGGCCTTCCCATATGTATGAACACTGCTTGACCTTCCTGCAGATATCTAAATTTGGGTGTAAATGAAGCTTGCTGCTTCTCTTGCACCCACTGGCTGACATCTTGCGGACGCAGCATGTCCAGGCGAGTATACAGTTCCAGTCCTAGGAAGAGTTTGGCAGGAGACTCCTCCGTTGTGGCGTGTGGCGCTCTCCAGTATCTTTCCAAAAATAAGTTTAAATTGCGATGTAAATTAGTTGGGGTGGTTCCCATGGCTTTCAGAGCGTTCTTAACGGTTTGAACAATGTTCTGCTTGTCCATTGGTGGAAGGGTGGGAGGGCGCTCTCACCGTCTAGCAGAACTTCTTTCGCTCGCTTTTCTCAACTTAGATGAGCACAGTCAATCAGCGTTCCAAACGCTCCATTTTCCTTGCTGACAGAATTAAAGTTTTCGCAACTAATGACATCTGGTCCAAAAACGGTTTGAATATACCAGCTTCAATGTTTCCTATAATTTCCATTTGTTTTATAGGCTTAACACTGAACGTAAATGCAAAGTCGCTGCATCGAGGGGAGGGGGGTCGGGGTCAAACGAACGTTTTCTCCTCGTCCGCTTCACTGCGCAACACTGTTGACGGCCAAATTCCCCGAAATTGGTCATTAACAGCTAAAATTTTTGCCGATTGTTATCCGATAATGTCGCTGACGCTGGATAACAATCAACATTTTACAATGAACAAAATTAAAACAGAAGTTATTACAACATTCACTATAAGTCAAACGAATTATTCACTCAATACATCGTCACCGACAAGCACAACACCCCCACAACATTCACAAACAGTACGAGCACAAAATTCACTCTACACGATTCCTACTTCAAAACAAACGAACTCCGGGAAAAATAATCTCAAAATAAAATAATTTTTATATTTTCTTCTTAAACTATAAACAAAAACACACTGACACCAGTCACAAATGTATGCAATGAATTTTCACCCTCTATTATTTGCATCTCACCAAAGCGTTTCCCTCCTGACTCTATATCTGCATGACATCAGATGGCTTTCCCAAAACTTCTCATTTTGGATGTCCCTGTTTCATATGTAAGTCTGCAATGATTTATCTTCTCATCACTTTTGATATGAATAGTAGAAGTTTCTTGATGACATCTGCTTGGATTTTTCGGTATAGATGACCACTTATCAGTTGGATATCTTGCTTTTTCTGGTCATTGATGCCGGGCTTGGTCTTCTTATCTCCCATCATTTTTCTCATTTGTTGTTGCACTCGATCTGTTGATCTGTGCAGCCTGGACCCAATCATCATCTGTCAGTCGAGTCTTAGTCAATAGTAAATTTCATAGTGATTTCACCGACTTTTCCATCTCCTAGATTTCGACTACATGCGACATCCTGGTACCTGGTCATTGGGATGCTGTGAAGTTATACTCCATTAGTTGCATTACATTTTTCTATACTAGTTGTAATTTCTTTTTCAGACCACATCGGACCGGCTCACAATCCGTGACAATTCGGAAATGAGATCCATAATGATACATTCGTAGTTGTTGAACAGCCCATACCACTGCTAGTAGTTCTAGTTCGGAGTAATGGTAGTGCCTTTCGCAATCAGTGGTGCGTCGACTCAAACAACCGGGTGCCATTCGTTATCGTCTAGTTGTACAAGAGTTGCAGCTAATCTTTCTGTAGAAGCATAGTTATGTACTTCTTTCTTAGCTTTGGATCAAAGACCACAAGTACTGATTCATTCATCAGTTCTCGTTTTAAATCTCAAATTCACACTAGCAATTCTCTGTCCATTCAAAGCAGCTTCGCTGTCTTGTCAGTCCATAAGGTTTTCAATTTTTATGCTCAAATTGTGGAATAAATCGTCAAAAATATACTCACATCCTGAGAAATCTTTAATGTCCTTAGCATCCTTAGGAATTGGGAATTCTTGAATAGCTATATTTTATCTCGTCCTGGTCTCAGTCCTTCCACTGAAATTCATAAACGGAGGAACTGTACTTCTTGAGCAAAAGGACACTTATTTAGTTTTAGTGTCATTCCCGCTTTCCTGAACTCATCAAGTACGGTGCACATCCTCTGTACTAATTCATCAAATATTGATGATCCAATCAGAACGTCATCCTTGTTGCTCCAGAGAGTTTCTCTGGATAGATGTCCTAGCACCATCTCCATCATTCGATTAAAGACAAAAGGAGGGTTCACAAGTCCGAATGGCATGAAGAAAAACTGCCATTTGTTTGTCACCGTTGAAAAGGCGGTCTATTTCTTCATATCATCAGAAAGAAGGATCTGATAATAGCCACTTACCATATACAATACAGTATAGACCTTCCAGTCCAGTGTCCCTTTGATCAACTCTTAGAAGCATGGACACGGAAAATGTTCCTTCTGCGTAATCTCAATCAGTTGTCTTAAGTCCATGCATACTCTTTCCGCTCCATTCTTCTTTATGACAACCAAAGGATTACTGTAGAGGTGGCTTGATTTTTCAATCAGTCTACAAGTTTCCAATTCTTTAATCATAGCTTCCACTTTATCAAGGACAGGTAAAAACAAATAATGTTGTGTGACCTTCGCCTTTCTTTCTGATTGGACCACCCCCCTTCTCTCTCTCTTCTCACAACATTCAGGAATCAAAATTTAAGGATTAATTAACAACTAGCTCAATATCGCCAATCAATGACAAAGGTCAGGTTCCTTAAATAAAGTGGCAGGTTTTGTCTTATCTATTCCAATAAGATAGGCAAGGATTAGAATTAAATAAAAATCCTTTTATTCAAAGTCAAAAAGAATACCAATGAGATACAACAAATAAAATAAATCTCAAGTCTAAAGAAAAAGTAATAGCACTTACTTTAAAGAAGAAAGTTAATCCTAAATCCCCAATTACTTAAATCTAAGATAACATGCAATATTCAATGAATAAGAAATATGATAATTGTATTCAATAAAAAAGGTTCAAGTTCTTTCAATTACTCTGAGGACAGAAATAATTATTCGTAAGACTCAGTTTCAATAAAGCTCACTCAAACTGTCTCTTTATCACACACTTGTCATGACAACCTATGAATTTTATATATATCAAAATGTTTCACTCTACTTACAGTTTTGTGTAGTCTTAAACATTAGTAGATCTGTGATCACACATAATCCAGCTTTGGGCACTAAACACTTTTTATATTAACAGGCCATTATTTTATTTTACTAATCACATATCACTCTGAAGCACAAACCACACTTTAAAATGATCTGGATCAATTAGTGAGTGAGTCCACTGAAGGTCTCAAAGTGTCCCCACTAAGTTCAACAGAAGATTTTGATGTGAAGTTGTCTTCCTTACGCAATGGTGGGCTCTAACTACGCCGACTTCTTGCAATAGCTTTCTCTCTTGCTTCACTAGGTTCTGAAGAATGTCAAGGTTCCAATTTCCAATGATGACTCCACTGTATGCTAATTACCGCAAATCTTCTACTATAATGCGAATCTTTTTGGCCTAAAAAAGCACCTAAATTTGCTGGGTCGTATTATACAAGAGGATAAATATCAGCCCTCCAACGACGACTGCTGCCGGAGGAGGTTTTGTCCGGAGGGGATTTTATCCTGATGAAATTACCGTATAATATACATTAATTATATTGCTTATACAGTGTCCAGTTCATTATACAATGAATTAATTCATTTTTCATTTGAATTTCTCGTTGCCAACATTTAATACAAAGATAACTCCTCCCAAAGATCGCTACTTCCAAATAGGCCTACTTCAAAACTGCCTCGAACCAAAGCCTACAAGAAAGCTTATGCAGTCAAGTTATGAAAAATGTTAAACTGAATAAAGATTACTTGTTTTTTTTATTAAGAAAATTGATGTACTGTTGTGTTTTTTTGTCGATGTGCGAGTGAGAAAGCTTTCCCTATCAATGTAGGGCTATAAACTTCCAAACTGCCTCGAAGTGGAGGCAGTTGCTTTTGTCGTAGTTGCTTTCTGTGCTGATCACATTCACATATAATTTTCAGTGTTTTATACATTAATTACATTGCATGTGCAGTGTCCAGTTAATTATACAATAAATTAATTCACTTTTTATTCGAATTTCTCGTCGCCAACAACGAAAATAACTCCTCCCAAAGATCGCTACTTACAGAGACCATCAATATTGATGGTCTCTGCTTCCAAACTGCTTCGAACTACTGTCCTGATCAAATTCTCAACGAATATACCGTGTGATATAGATTAATTATACAGCATATACAGTGTCCAGTTCAGTATACAATAAATTATTTCACCTTTTATTTGAATTTCTTGTCACCAACATCGAAAATAACTTCTCCCAAAGATCGCTACTTTCAAATAGGCCTACTTCCAAACTGCTTCGAATCAAAGCCTACAAGAAAGCTTATGGAGTCAAGTTATGAAAAATGTTAAAACTGAATAAAGTTTACTTGATTTTTCTTTAAGAAATGTTCAGTTCTGTGTTTTTTTTTTGGTTGATGTGCGAGTGAGAAATGTAGGCCTATAAAATTCCAAACTGCCTCGACGAAGTTCCCTTCGGTGCTGATGATATTCA
This sequence comes from Rhysida immarginata, assembly GCA_023313115.1. NCBI lineage: Eukaryota > Metazoa > Arthropoda > Chilopoda > Scolopendromorpha > Scolopendridae > Rhysida > Rhysida immarginata. The sequence continues at coordinate 1,737,561 of JAHWFO010080620.1, read as the reverse complement.
CACGAATTTATCGTGTATTTTACATTAATTACATTGCATTGACACTTCCAGTTCATTAATTCACTTTTTATTCGAATTTCTCGTTGTCAACAGCTACCGTAATATGAAACTAACTTCTGCCAAAGATCGTTATACTGTACTTGCAAACTGCCTCGAACCAAAGCCTACAAGAAAGCTTATGCAGTGAAAATATTAAACTGGATAAAGATTACTTGTTTTTTTTATTAAGAAAATTGATATAAAGTCGATGTGTGAGTGGGAAAGCTTTCCCTATCAATGTAAGGCTATAAACTTCCAATGGTTTTAATGAGGCAAATGTCCCAAAATGAATTGAATTTTGGTGAATTTAAACCTTATACAATTTTGAACAAAGACAAGAAAGTTCATTTAAATGCATTTTTACATTTCTACATTTTTAAGATCCAGGTTATTTAAAAATAAAGATTTTTTCTGTATATTTTTGCACATTTTATTTCTCGCGAGGAGTCAAAAATGGAGATCGCATAATACAAGAGGATAGGATTTTTGCCGATTTTTTTGGCCGAAAAAGTGGAGTCGCATTATACAAGGGGTCGCATTATAGTAGAAGATTTACGGTACTCTTAATTTCTATTCACAAACTGTATGCTGATTATACTTTAACTTCTGTGTTGATGAGTCTGCGTATGCCATAATTTGGAAGGAGAAGCCAATAGACTTAATAACTAGTTGTGCAGGCTTCACAACAGCAGTGTACGCCTCAATCAGCCTCCCTCCAAATTTCCTTATTGCCAGAGCTCATAAGGACCTCTTTATTGTCTTTCATTAACATATCCATGATGAGCCCACAAGAACCTTGATTTCGGAAGGAGAGGCCACCAGATTGCTTCGGCATGCTGCGGGAGTTTCACAGCAGCCTCATGCATCTCGACTGACCCTCCCCCCTCAATCATCCAGAGTGGAAAGCCCTCAGTTGACAGGGGGAAGCTATCTCAGTAGACTCATAAGTTTCGTTTTCAATCACTCGCTTATAAACGGAGAACATTTCCGGTCTCCCTTCCCTCTCTCATTTTATCAAAATCCAACAAGGGCAAATGAGGAAATCGCAATAATTTCAAACTCTTCATAAAATCCATAACATAAATTACCCTTCAATTAATTCAATACTTCAATTCACCTAAGAATCCAGAGACTAATTTCAATTGTATTCAAATGAATCCCAAAAGACAGTTTCTTCCTGTCTTAGCACCTTCCCTCCTGCTATTTCACAAATGAGTGATCTCGATTTATATCCAAGTTTAGAATTACCAATTCTATCAACACCATAAATCCTCATCACAAAACTTCTTATACTATAATATTTGCACTATACAACTGAATAATACATGCTATTATTCTAGTGACCAAGTTTCTCACAAAAATAGATATCTTTAACACAACATGTGATAACGTCACAGTTGTTGATTTATCGGAATATCGGAAATAACCTTTATCTACATCTTAACATCAGGGAAGCATCAGACCTCTGATATTTTGGCAGCAAAAACAGTCTCGATAGGTTCTTATTAGCTGTAAAATTCGCCTTCTTTCCTCTTCATTAACATTCTTCCCTATTTTAATGTCTTCAGGGTTAACTTTGTCCCAATCTGTGCTCTTGTGGACATCAGTTGTTATATGAAAACAGCTAAATGTGGGTTCCAATTTGATCATTCTGACCTGGTCCAACTTCCTCCCATTTACGTAACTGCATCTCCATAGGGTTATTATTTGCAATGGCCATTTGGGATTTGCGTTCTTCATTTGGTTGATGTCAGCATCTCTCTGGCATCTATTTCAATATTTCCGGACTGAAATCCCATACATTCAAGTCTTCTAACTTTGCGAACATCAACTGGCCTCTTTTGGCAGTTATCTTGATATCTGTTCAGTCCAGAATCAGGTGACCAAACTAGAAATCTGCATCCACCACCTCATCACCAACTACATAAAAGAGTTCATCTTTCTCCACAGTTTACTTCGCTTGTCCATTATAACATTTGCACTCTTTATTAAACCCACAAATTTCATATGTATAGTCTAGTTCTTCTATTCTCAATGAGTTGGCAAGAGTCCCTTTCACAAGGAATACTTCACTTTGTGTATCAAAGCCGGCTGTACATATTACTTCATTTAGCTTGACTTCTAAATAGAATGGTTGAGTCTATTTACAGGGTTCCCACACAAAATTTGTATCTCATTTCCCTGACCAAATCGTAATTTTTTTTAAAAAAACATGTCTCTACAACAGCTTTTCATACACAATTTTATTATTATTATTATTATTATTATTATTAATATTATTATTATTATTAGTTGTCATATTATATAAAATTAGTATTAGCTAAAAGAAAATAGAGTCAAAAATGATACGGTAGTGTAAGTTTATTGCACCTTACGCGTTTCAGCATTACGCCATCATCAGAGGCTATACATCTACAAGAAGTTAAACTGGCCATGGCCAGGTATTTATACAGGATGTGTGGGATACAGAAACAAATAGGAAATATTGATATTATATTTGAATAGTCATTGGATGGACATAAACAGGTATTGAATTTGATAGGAAGATTGTAGGAATGCACGGACCTAATAGAGGGCTATGTGGGTAGCATCCGGTTATTGTTCCTTGTTCGTGTCTCAGCCTTGATGAGTATTTGGATTAGGTCCTCTCTTTCAAAGAACGTCTGGTTGTTGAGTAGTATTGATGGTTGTGTTTGTCGTCTTTTCGGACAGACATTTGGACAAGCAACAACAAAGCCAAGATCCTACTACGTGAAGAGGTAGAAATCATGAAAAGACGACAAACACAACCATCAACACTACTCAACAACCAGACGTTCTTTGAAAGAGAGGACCTAATCCAAGTACTCATCAAGGTTGAGGCACGAACAAGGAACAAAAACCGGATGCTACCCGCATAGCCCTCTATTAGGTCCGTGCATTCCTATAATCTTCCTATCAAATTCAATACCTGTTTATGTCCATCCAATGACTATTCAAATATTATATCAATATTTCCTATTTGTTTCTGTATCCCACACATCCTGTATAAATACCTGGCCATGGCCAGTTTAACTTCTTGTAGATGTATAGCCGCCGATGATGGCGTAATGCCGAAACGCGTAAGGCGCAATAAACTTACACTACCGTATCATTTTTGACCCTATTTTCTTTTAGTTAGATACCATGATAATCGACGAACTTCAACCTATGGTTAGTATTAGTATCAGTATTACGAGGCTTGTTCAATAATTTTTGCCTCCTGATCCGTAACTGGACATATAAATGTAAGTATAGATGTCTCCAGTAAAATCTATTTCCCTGACTTTTCCCAGGAAGAGTCTCATTTCCCTGACAAATGCATGAAAATAGCCCTTCTTCCCTGATCACGTTTCATTTCCCTGACCATCCCTGACTTCCCAGAAGTGGGAACCCTGTATTTATTGCCGTCGACTCTTCTTAGAGTAATTTGCTTTAATTCATTATCAACACTCAATTGTTGCACTTGTCCACAACATCTTTTTATAGTCTTTCTTCGTAACAGTCATGTTTTGGGGACAGAATGTTGGTATGTGCCTGAAACTACCACATTTATAAATGGTTCAGTTTATTGCATTTTTAACACCTTCTATTGGCTTCTACATCTGAGGCCAAAGCTCCTATGTTGGCATGCTCCTTAATTATCAACAGCATCTTAATGTCTTGGATTGTTAATCCATTTAACAGATATTCTTTGGCAACTTTCATTGTTAAACCAAATTTCTGGCAATACCCCCATTTCTTATAAAAGTAATTTTCTGTGGATTCTGTGGAATCTTGTGGTTTTGCACAGCAGCTTTTGTTGTTCTTCGTATTCAGTGCTGTATCTGGGAAGTACTGTCAGAATGCCTCCTTCCATCTGCAAAAGTCTCGGGTACAGAATAAAAGTTGTCTTCAAAGTTGAAATAGCTCTGTTTACAGTGTTGAGAGAGCATAAGAAGTCAGCCCTTACGTCCTTGTCGACTTTGTCACTCGTCAGTATGCTATCGACAATGGGGATGGTTTCTCAGAAGGGAATTTTTATATAGGTTAACAACGTCGAGGGAGATAACAAAACTATCACTTATCTGTAGGCCATTTAATTTTTCACACAAGTGCTCACTGTTTAAGAGGGAGTATTTGTTTCCCAGTGGATAAATATCCTTGAGGACACCTGCCATACCCAATGGAGTGATGATGGGACCCCCCGTTAGTGCCTTCTTATCAGAAGTGTTTCTTCAACACCTAGAAGAACTGTCTGTTACTTCCATCTGGAAAGCAAAACATTACTTCACTACTCTATATGTTGATGACACACTCATCGTCTTTGACACTAACGTTACCGATACCGACACTGTGCTAGATGCCTTCAACAGATTCCACAACAACCTGTCGTACACCATGGAAAAGGAGACGAAAAACTGCACAAATTACCTAGATCTGACAATCCGTAAGAATCTTGGAAAGAAGAATCTAGAGGTCAACATTTTCCGAAAGCCCACCTCTACTAGCAACATTATTGGATTTTCATCTAACCATCCTCCCCAGCATAAGAACGCAGCCCTGGGGTACTACCGTATTTTTTCGAATATAGGCCGCGGCTCTAAACCCCAAAAAATCGAAAATTTTAGGAGTGCGGCCTGAAAAAAAATTTTTTTCTGAAAAAATCATTGTCGGTAATTTTGGATAGAACAAAAAAAAGATCGAACTACTTTGTTTTAGTGTCTCATGGTATATTACATAGTAATTTAGATAGTAATTTTATTATTTATATAACTATCGAAATTATTTTTATATACTTAATGAAAGCTTTTATAAATTTATTAATTAACTGTGTAAATAATTATAGTAATCTCGTTTTTAATTTAGTGTAACTCTTCGACAGCGGCCATGGCTCTATCAACGAAATGCCGACCAATAGCGCGATAGAGCATTCTATGACATCAAAACACCTTGGAGCGTAGCCAATGAGACTCGACCTTGGAGTAGAGTCGGCCAGCAGAAGGAATGAAATCGCCGACAATAGCTTTAACAATTGAATTTCATAATTTATGAATGAAAATATATGTGACTGGTTAATTATTGTTCTGAAAGGTTATAATATTAATTTCACTGTTAGAAAACGATTGAACAAAGGCTGGATAATTTAAAGCCATGAACTTAAATCCACAGCGTTTTTATCGGATAAATTTTTAACGATCAGTGATCGATTTGCCTTTTCAAAAAGTAGAAAGTGTAACAGCATTTTCGTATAAAAAGATAGGAGACAAATATAAGAGAAAATAGGTATAATATGGATGCATTGTATTGGCTATCGACTAAAGATTATTCTGCTATAAAAAAGAAAAAAAATATTGGCAATGTACAACTGTGAAATCGGGAGCAGTTTTTTTTCCCCCCTCTTCGGTGGGGAGAAGTGCTAATCTTTATTAATAGAAGAAAGAAATTCAACTCTATTTATCGTATGAGACAATTGTACTTATTTTATACAAAATTTATAGTAAAATAGAATCGGAACTGTTCGTTTTTTTAATATTAATTATCCCCCCCCCTCCCCAACTGAAATGAGGAGTAGCATCAATAACGTTGTAAGTGCAATGATTTTTGGTTGATTGACAGTACATATATATACTGTCAATTTAATTTAGTACATATTTTATAGTTGCTTCCTATTTTTTATAGGAAACTTCGGTTACACTTGATACTTTTTGAAACGATAAATTGATCGCAGAGCGGCAAAAATTATCCGATAAAAACACAGATGATTTGAGTTCATGGCTTTAAATTAACCAGCCTTTGTCGAATCGTTTTCTAACAATAAAATTAATATTCTAAGCCTTCAGAACAATAATTAACCAGTCACATATATTTTCTTTCATAAATTATTATGAAATTCACTTGTTAAAGCTATTGTCGGCGATTTCATTCCTTCTGCTGGCAGACTCTACTTCACAGTCGAGTCTCATTGGCTACGCTCCAAGGTGTTGTGATGTCATAGAATGCTCTATCGCGCTTTGGTCGGCACTTCGTTGATAGAGCCATGGCCGCCGCTGAAAAAATAAAGAGTTACACTCGTTCATTAAAATGAAATTACTATAATTATTTAAACATTTCATTAATAAATTTATAAAAGTATCATTAAATATATTAAAATAATTTAGAAGGTAATATAAATAATGTAACTGGTGTCTAAATTACTATTTAAGATACTGTGGGACGCTAAAACGAAGTAGTTCGATCTTTTTGTAGACCCTAGAAGTTTGCGGCCTTTAAAGGGTTATTTTTTCGTTCCACCATCAAATTTGCGGCTGCGGCCTAAAGTGAATGCGGCCAATATTCGAAAAAATAAGGTACTTCAGAGGTGCCTTAACATACCCAATTACCAAACAAGATAAAGCCGATGAAATTCAACTCTCGTTCGATGTCACCAGAATCGGCTCTCTCCCAGACCAGGTGATGCAATCCATATTCAATAGTCAAGGTGGAAGCTGACAATAGAGGATCTTAACCCATGATGCCTTAATAATCAGAAGACTTACAAAGGACTTCCCAGACAGGATACTAAACAACCAAATTAATTTCGAGAAGAACCCAATCCTGGACACTGTCTACAAAATCATTAGCTAACGACACAGAAGGGATCTTAAAGCATCCAATCAAGACTGATTTCTCTCTTTTTTCCTTTTTTGTTATTTTTATAATCATGTATTTGTTGTTTTATAATCACGTATTTCACTTGCTGTAATTTAGCTCTTCACCCGCCTATCATTTTTTATCCTTACCACCATCATTCTGATTGGCGGACGTAGATCTTAAATTTGGGAGCCCTAGCTCGCTTTCCTTGTAGATGTCTTTTGCCCCAATGATGAAGTTATTTTGAAATGCATTGGCTTTATTAAAACTCTACCATTTTGCCATTCCTGGACCTATTTATTTTCTGATATATTGAAGTTTTAATATGAAAAAATTATTCTGATTTTTGATAGCTTTTTCAGTTCTCGTGCTGATTCTCATAGAAAGTAAATTTTTCACATGCTCGTGCATTTAAACTCATCAGCAAGCCGCCATTTTTGTTGTGCAGTGCATTATGGGTAGTTTGGTGTGATAACTTTCTGGAGAACTTTTCATAATTTTGCCAATAAAATAAGCCTAATGCTACCAGCTGCAGCAGATTGGCCAGAGCTTGTGACGTCGAAACTTGTTCGTAACTTCCTTTTTGGCTCTTTGCGATAATGTTGTTTGTTGGCTGCTGGATCATGCTATTTGAGGGAACCAAATTTCGTAATAAAGAGCTAAAATATTTTCTTTAAAATTTATAGTCAGGACCGAAAAAATTTACCAAAAATCCTTACATTATAGGGATAATTACACTATAAAGATTTCGCTTTATGGAGATTGAAAAAGCATTAAATAAATAGGATTTTTGTTGGAACCACAGAAAATTTCGTTTTAGAGATAATTTCACTAAACCGAAGTTCATTATATGGATGCTCTATTGTATAATTTGTTGTTGCAATCAGACCTTGACTACCATTTCTTAGTTGTTTAGTGTAACATAGAACCCTGAAGCCCATAAACTTTCAATAACATCCAAACAATAATAATTGCAAGTGTCCTGTAACCATCATAGAGGAGATAAATGGCAAGCGAGCACATTCACCTGTGTACCGAGCCATTTTGGATGCCAACATCGAGGCAAAACGGCCAACTGTGATTTGTAAACTGATGAGAGCAAAGTGGTGCTGTTTAAAATGTAAAGACTGTGTCAATTAGCATTTTGAAAAATATAATTCTCCATAAGAGGAACTAATTTTGCGAGGAGTTGCAGAAGGTTTAGTAAGGGCTTTGTGCGTTCTCTTATTTCTCCTCTACTGTAACCACTAGAATTTAGCATAATTTTTTTTTTGAGCACAGAGAAATGGCATTAATTTGTTAGTCCAAAGGCCGGTTTCCATTTAGCGTCGGTTCGGTGTAGGTTAGGAGTCTGCGTCTTTTTTTGGAATTTTTAGCGACTGTTAAGCATCTGCGTCGGTTCAGCGTCGGTCATGCGTCGTTTCAAGATCTGGCATGGCTAGATTTTTAGGCGTCTTTTTGATCTAGCATATCAGGTGCGATCTACTTTGCTATGGATTCTGGGTAGTTGTCTTCGCCGATTCAGATGGAGAATCATGACTGCCCTAGCTGCTGTTCGCCAACACGGGTTCTCGCGACTTTTCCCTAGTGAATTTATTAATAAACAGGTTATAAAAATTTGGTGAATCATTTATTTATTAAGTAAAAATGATATAGTAATAAATTCAAAGCGTGAACTTGACCGGAGTGGTTGATATCTCCTTTTTCCATCACCTTGAGAGAGCGACAATTGTTTGCAGCGACTCGACCAATCAGATCAGACCAGATTCAGGATAAAGTGTAAAGTCGCTAACTGGAAAACGACCGTGCTCGCATGCTAATCAGGGCGCGTCTCACAGGCGATGATTGCAAAAAAGGACGCCGCACATGACGAGACGCTGAACCGATGCTAAATGGAAACCAGCCTTAACATGACATTACTATTTTTAGTGTATATAACCAATGGAAGTGAATACCACTCAAATTTAATGGATTGCAATAAATTTTCTTTTGGTCCTATGATTTTTTTATGGGTGAAATACTCGTTGAATATAAGAGATAAGAGAAGTTAGTTGTTTAGGAAGAGGGGGAATACGAAACTCTTGAAAATTTTCACAGAACTAGTAACTTGTCAACCAGAGTTAATTTGCCAATCTATATTTCTTATGATAAAATCAAAATTTCATTAAAGAAATAATGTAAATAATGAAAGCAAACTTACTTGAAGCCAAAGCTTCTTTCTCATCAACAGGGACCTTTGCAATTTTACCTCCTTTATATACATAACTGCCTTCAACAGATTTAAACTCCAAATAACGAGTTACACCGGTGTGAATTAGTAGCTTCACAAGTTGCCCTATAATGTTAAAAAAAAATAAATGTTACAGTAACATTAGACAATTTTTAACAAGAAAAATTATAAATATGTAAAAATAGTCAATAAAAAAGCTCTTATAAATATTAAAATGAAATTAAGTCATTAAAAAAAAATTAACATTCACTCTCATTAAATCACATTCTTAGGGTACAGATTCTTAAAGTACAAATGTCCGAAGATTATGACAATGATTTAACATATTCATTCATGTATAATACGACTAGAAAATGTAAAAATCGAATATTCATGTATAATGCAATCTACAATTTTCAACTCACTGCAGATGAACAAGATGATGTAGAAGAGACTTGTGTGTATAATGTACTGAATTCCATTCACCCGTTCAGACTTTATATAGCACTTGCAACACCAAGCAACACCGACCAAGCAGAATTTTGGGCATCAGTGACAGTTAGCTTAGAGCTTTGAACACCAAAAATGGTATTGAAATATAATTATCTTATATGATTTTCATTGTTTATATTTAATATTATGATATTTATTCTTTTTTATATTGTATTACTTATAATTTTTATTCTTGTAAGCTGTTATTGGGCTTTCATAGCCTGCTGCTTGCAAAATTACAAACAAACAAAACTCGTGATTAAAAAAATAAATAAATAAATAAAATCCAGAAGATATTTAACTTTGAGCAAGGACAAAATACAGTTCTTTTAAATGCTTGACATCTATGCGGTTATAATTTCAGTTTCCTTTGTAAATTGTTTATTTAAGAAGTTTTTAAAACTCTTAAAATAACAGTACTAAATAAATTTTATACCAACGATCGTATTTTCATCAAATTTATTATATGCATTTGCTCTGCTCCTTCCGTCTTTGGGTCATTTCTAAGCTGGGAGCACTGTCGCCGTAAGACCAGCTCTATGCAGATTTCCATGGAGTTCTTGCCCTTCAAATAGAGAAAACGTATCGTCGAGTGCACTGGCAGTTTTCTCCGCGGGCTGCACCATTTTGGATGTGATGCTCCCGCAGGATCACGTTGTCTCGCAGCACACGTCTTTTGATTGTGTGTGAACTACATGAATGTGTGCTTGCCTCGACATAACTGTGTCCCTCTTCCTCTTTTGGTGATTGTACAAACTTTATGAAAACCACTTGTAAAAAAAGAGTACATAAAAGAAAATGTAATAAAGAATTTCATATAAGGGGTTAATATAAATGGAACATTTCTGTAAAAAGAAAAGAATATTCTAGGATTAATTGAACCCATAACTTCCTTTTCCGTCTATTTTTTCCAATTTTATAGCAATTACACATACAGTTTATTCGAAATCCATCATGAAATGAAAAGGATTTGAGCTTATTGAATTGAATTGCCAGCAACTAGTCAGTGGACTGTGCAAATGTGCAACTAGTGTGAACAAGTTTTTCCTTGACGGACCTTTGTTTTTTACACCATCACCCAAAAATTACCATCACCCAAATTTTTAAGAAATAAAGAAATTAAACTGGAGCTAACTCCAAAAATCAGGTAAATGATATTAATTAGAAAAATGGATGGAAAAATTCTGCGACCTGGATTTGAACCAGGAACCTCGACTGTCACAGTCGACGCCTGTACTAATTGGGCTATCGCAGACAATTGTACATTCGGGCATTAGTGCCCGAATTCAGAATGAACACTCATACTCTTGCTCTTGCTTCAAGACCATTGTTGAATACAAATTCCGATTCAGAATGAGCGCTAATGCTAACACTCTTATTCTAAGAGTTTGCTTACGCTAGTTAAGAGTGTAAGCAAGAGCAGTAGGAAGAGCGTGCTTCACAGGTTTAGCACAAGCGGTCGCTCCTCTTTTGAGGATGAGTGATGAGTAAGGTTGGGAGATTCGCTCAAAGCTCAATTTGACAACACCATTATGCTTCACACCATAGATGTACTGGAGAGGGAGAGAATTGAATAATTATTACGCCCACAGCTGAGTATCGTTCAGGATTGCTCCATGCTTTTACTCATGCTACTACTCAACGCTCCTTGCATTTGCTCAATGCTATCACTCAATGCTCAAACGAGTGATTGTTTAAGTAAGCATACTGAATAAGCACAGGAGTAAATGTTCTTACTATAGCTCTTGCTTGTAAGTGAGAGCATCAGTACTCATTCTTAATACGTGTTAAAATATTTTGGGATAAAAGCGAGGGTAATAAATGAGAGATAAAAAGTGCGGCTTAAATAGTCGACGATAACTAAGAAAAAGAGGTGAGGATAAGAATGGGTTAAAAATTATCCCCCTCAACTTTTTATCCACTTTCATACCCCCTTTTAATCTCGGGGTCAAGTTAAGTAAAGACCGTGTAAAATCTCGAAAACTACGCATCAGATCAAAAAATTTGTAATGAAATTTGTTCTTCTCGAAGGGGCCTATCCAATGATGCCAATATTGACCCCGAGAAATCTTAAAAAATAAAGCCCCATTTTTTAATTGCCAATTTGGCTTCTCCACAGAAAAAATGCATTAATTTGACCAACATTTGATATCATTTTTTTCACAGACAGTGCTGTAATGGACAAAAATCGAAGCGGGATACACAAACATTCAAAAACGGGAATATCTAGTGAAATACACGTCTGATCAAAAATAGGTATTCAATATTATTAAAAAAAACTATCCAATGACATCAAAATCCACCTGCCCCCCCTTCTCCTGCAGGGGGAGGGGGGGGGGGGGGGCTACATGGAATCTTATTTTTTGAGATATTTCAAAGTCTTCACTTAAATCGATCAACATGTATAGCAGCACAATTTTCACATAATTAAATTTGAAAATTGCACAAGCTGCTTTTTATATTTCACAAAAAAATTTTTTTATTTTAAATCAACCTATTTTTTTCACACGACATTTGCAAAAAGGTGTAACTTGATTGTCATTAAGACACTTAGTGACAGCCAGGCTGTACAAGTGTTTGTGATAGCCCAATTGGTAGAGGCGTCGAGTATGACAGTCAAGGTTCCTGGTTCGAATCCAGGTTGCAGAATTTTTTCCATCCGTTTTTCTAGTTAATATCACCCAAATTTTTAATCGACAGTGCGCGCGTATCCTAACTTTTACATGCTGAAGTTGGTGGCAGCTTAATCGAACGCTGTACAAATGTTCATAAAATCTCACCTTTAAAATACAACCATCCATTTTCTATTGTACAGTTAAATGGATAGAATTAATTTCTGGTAACTGAGTATAGGCAGTGCGAGTCACTGCGTCATCAATGACGTCACTGTCTGTCCCACGTGCTTGCTGGTTCCGAACAAACTTCGGATTGAACAGCGTGTGGGATCTGTGCTTTGTTTTCGGTCAACGAAAATGATTTCTTTGAGCTCTATCTGTTCATTTGTTGAAAACGAACGAAAATTACTTCAACGAAGTGAAGATGCTTTTAAAAGCGGACATGGTTAAGCTATTTCCACCAAGCAAGAGGGAGATAAAATTATTATTAAAAGTCAAGTGAAACCAAGAATGTGCGATGCAGTGTATATGTTAAGGTAAGATGATTAATTGTACAATTAATAACAAAAATTTTAGCAATTGAATTAACTTATGACATACATATGCTAAAAAATACCACCCTTAACGCTGTTGCTGCCTTATTATGTTAGCAATTTTGTCTTAACGAAAATTTCCATCCAAGTCATCTTGTTTCATTCGGAGCTTTTTTCATACTGATATTTCGGTTATTTCAACTAAATTATACTTTGAGAACTTCAAAAAATGAATGATAAAAAAATTATGATAATGATAAAAAGATGTTATAGTTTCCTTGAAAATAAATGTACAACATCGTCTAAGTGAACTGAACTTGACACCAGAAAAATGAATTTAAATACAAGGTCTTTAAAATTAAAGTTCCATTTTGACATGGCATAAAAAAAAACTACTGGACCAAAAGCTATAATACTTGGTAATATTATACAAGAGGGCATGGGAAGTTCATATCCACCAAAAAAAAAATTAGTTCAAAAGGTCACCACCAGCATGGAATGGCGCTCTATGCAATATTCGTATACAAAATTAGACACAAAGACACAGGTTAACAAGTCTTTAATCGTTACTAAAATTAGTTACATGTTAAATGTGGCCTCCACCATTTACTGAAAGCAGGTTACATCGGATTACTGCGTTCTCAACTGTAGCTCGTAGCATATCAGGAGGAATGTTGCGCACCTGTTGGCGTATCGCATCTTTCAGTTCCGCCAAATTCCTGACGTTATCACCATAAACAGTGGCTTTGAGGTAACCCCAGAGCCAGAAGTCACAGAGGTTGATATCTGGTGACCGGGGCGGCCAAGAAAGGGGGAAGTTTCGGCCTATAATCCGTTCATCTGTGAAATGTTGCTCAAGTAACTGTTTGACACGTGTACCAATATGAGGTGGAGCCCCATCCTGCATAAAAATCGTTGCGTCTAAAATGCCACGTTGCTGAAGTTTCTGGTATCACAAAACTTCTTAGCATCGACACCATGCGAGCAGCAGTCACGAGTCCATCTCTGGACTGCTCTTCAAAAAAATACGGTCCACTTATGACATTTGCTGTCATACCACACCACACGGTAACTTTAGGAGAATGCAATGGAATTTGGTGGAGAACATGAGGGGGACTGGTGGCTCAAATCCTGCAGTTATGGGTGCTGACATCCCCATTCAGGTAAAAATGGGCCTCGTCTGTCAACAAAATGTATCATGGCCAATGCTCGTCCACCTCCATCCGTGCAAGGAATTCCAATGCGAAGGTTTCTCTACGAGGAAGATTGTTAGGTTCGAGTTGTTGGACAAGGTGGATTTTGTATGGGTAGTACCGCAGCACTTTACGTACCATCTTATACACCGTATTCAGGGCAAGTCCATTCGACGTGCAACAGCACTTACGCTGCACGTCCCTTGTGAGGTTTCCATATTTGCTTCCTCTACGGCCACTGAAACAGTCTCCACGGTTGCCTCAGAGACTGGTTTCCTTCCTCGGCTAAGTGCTACGATAACAAACCTGTGGCTTCAAACTTTGTCATCATCTTCTTCAAACTCTGCGGTGTCATTGGCCCCCGACATACATGCATTCGTCGAACGGTACGATAATGTTGCAAAGCCTGCTGTACATTGCTATTGCATTCATAATAACATTTAACCAGAAACGCATGGTCTTGCATGGTAACAGACATCGTCGACTAGTAACAAATGAGGCGTACTGACGAGGCTCCCTTTCTTATTTCTGAAAACCAAATGACTTGTAAAGCGCATGTGCATAAACCACGTTGTTAACCTGTGTCTTCGTGTCTAATTTCGTATATGAATATTGCATAGAGCGCCATTCCATGCTTGTGGTGACCTTTTGAACTACAGTCAAATCCCGTTATAACGAACACCATTGTAACGAAGTTTTCACTATAACGAAGTTTTTCTGTGGTCCCGGCAAAAATCCTATTAATTTAATACTATTATGATTCCGCTATAACGAAATCTTTATAACGAAGTTTTCACTGTAACAAAGCAAATTTTTGGTCCCCACAGCGTTTTAATTTCATTATAACGAAATTTTATTTCAAACTTGCATTTTGTCCTACACCAGAGAGAGGCCACTTGGCTTCTTGTGTTATCGCCGTTGTGATCGCTGATCAACTGGAATAGTTTCTGCCTTCACCAAGAGAGGGCGCTGCGGTCGCTATTGGTTTCCTCCAATCAGAATACTCGTCGCCCGTTGGTGCAGCATCGCAGTGATGGGGGATATAAAAGGGCCACTTTCGCATGGCAGTCAGTTTCGAATCTCTACACTCTGTGACAATCGACGACTGCTGAGACAAATACATTCCGTAAGTACCCATTCTGCATCACCAACTGCCATTTCGGCCATTTTTTTTTTAATAGCATTTGATAATTTTTAATTTTCTTTTTATAATTACACATGATATGTACTGTACTTAATATAAATCGGTATCTTTTTAAAACAGTAGCGAAAACTTGTACCGATATTGGTTTCAATTTCGACATAAGACTCTCGCCTGCTAACTTTGTAAGTACGGTAACCCATTTCGTATTTCATTAATTGCCATTTTGGCTAGCATCGTACATATATTTTAAAAATGGTAGGGAAAAATTGTACATGAACTTGAAGCTTAAAATTTCTTTTTAGGTGTACAAAAAATGTCTGGCGAAAGCAAAAAGAAACGACGACAATTCACTTTAGGTGAAAAAGTCGAGATAATCAAAGACGTCGATGTGATCAAAAATTACAAAGATTTGCACAGGAACAAAACGAAACCGACGAGTGTGTTTTTCAGAGTTTAGGATTTTTATCCGATTTTATAAATAGCGTTGCTGTTAAAAGCTGTTCTTTTCAGTGAAAAATAACCGATTATTTTAATAATACATGTAATGATAAATAAAAATAATAATGAAACGATCTTAATCAGTTTAATTTAATCCTGTGGTACACAAGAAATCATTTCGAAATCCTAACTGTACATTAAAAGGCTAATATTGATTGGTATTTGCCATAATTAAGGGTAAAACATTAAAAATATTTATATTCTCGGTTTAAAATATGCTATTTTTCATTTATTCTCAAATTAATTTGCAATCTCGATGTAACGAAGTTTACCGATGATCCCTTGAACTTCGTTATAACGGGATTTGATTGTAATTTTTTTTTTTTTTGGTGGGTATGAACTTCCCATGCCCTCTTGTATAATATTATCAAGTATTATAGCTTTTGGTCCAGTCGTTTTTTTTTTTGTGTTTTTTTATGGCTGTGTCAAAATAGAACTTTAATTATAAAGACCTTGTATATTAACTTTTCAAGGCATATATTTTTGAACACATTAAATTATTTATTCCAGATAACACTTGCCTTATCTGTATCAGAAGCAATTCAAGAAGCAAAGTGTGAATGTGCTCGAGGACTGTATAAATGTCATCGTATGTTGGCTGTACTGATTTATCTGAATAAGCATGCATGTTCCACCGACCTACCATGCAAATGGACAAAAAGAAAACCTCCAGCAAAACCAAAAGCTGTCCACGTTTTTGAAGTATGGCCCGATGAAAACAAGTCCAGAAGATATGTTAAACGACCCGTATCATCAGAAGATAGAGACTTTTTATGCAAAACCTTGCTTCATCCAGTTCCTCTGGCATGATGTGGCTCTTAAATAAAGATGCTGTAGACAGTTCTTGTGATTTAACTGACGTATTTATACTGGATATTTTGCAAGATAACTTCAAAAATTGTTTAGACAAAAAAACAATTCTTCAGTAATACAATTAAGGTCTATGAAGTCAAAATACGTGAAGTTGCTGAAATTACAACAGGCCAAGCAAATAATTATTTACGGGGAAAATACCGAGCAGGAAGAATCACAGCCAGCAGGTTTGGAAAATTCTTAAAATGCATTTCTAATAATAAATATCCTCCCAGCTTGTTCAAACACCTGCTTGGGACTTACTCTGGTACAGCAGCACCATTACAGTGGGGTTGCAAACATGAAGAAACTGCAATTCAGCTGTATGAGAAACAGAGAAATTGTAAGATTATTAAAACTGGGCTGTGGCTACATCCAAGTGGAATATTAGGAGCAAGTCCTGATGGATTCTTAAATGAGGATGCTTATATAGAAGTAAAATGTCCTTATAAACACAGGAATAGCACAATAAATGAACTTCTGGAAGATAGAAATTACTGCTTGATGTATAATATGGGTGAAATTGTTTTAAAAAAGAAACATGAATATTATCACCAGATACAAGGAGCCATGAATATTACTCGTTGTAAATTATGCCATTTCATTATTTGGACTTGCAAAGATTTGTTAGTACTGGATGTAGAAAAAGATGTGTCCTGGGCTCAGAATGATAATTTGCTGCTAAATTTTTATCATGAGAAATACTTTGATTATTTAATTGAAAAATGAAATAAATTCAGTTGAATTCAATCCAGCTTTATTCTTTCATCAGCCTCAGGGCTGAAACATTACAAAGGTTAAATGAAATGAAAAATACAAAATTAAAACCTGAGATATAAAAATGCATCAATACTTGTAATTTCATAAATTATGAAATTATAAGTTTCTGTTTGGAAAATTATGTTTACACTGAAGGTGAAAAATTATTTTGGTTTAAAACTTTCTGACAATACAGGGGACTGCATGTTGACCAAAGAACAACATACTTGAAATATTTTAGTAGCAAGGCCCTGTAGATGTATGGTATTTTGTCTAAGATACTATATTCTGTCCAACGAAAGTTGGAGTGGGCATGTCCAGTTAAATTTCCTATTTCAATTGTTAGACATTGTTGATTCTACTTTGGCAACGATGTTTAACAATTGAAACAGGAAGTTTAACTGGACATGCCCACTCCAACTTTCGTTGGATAGAGTATAAATGTTCTTATTGTTTGGATTGCTCTTTCTACATGTATATGGGCTCTAGCAATACTTCTTATTTCCAAGACTTGCTGTTTGGTAAACTGCCCACAGTCTGTAGACCTTAATAAAGGTGGGATATTTAGCAGTACTCCATTAGGCATCAGGTCATGAATAGTAAAACCTTTATCTGCCATCAACATATCACCGGGTTTCATCTGTGACAGCAGCCCACAATCTTCTGTTACAGCGCGATCACTTGTGCAGCCCATGTACAATTCTAATGCATATGTGATGACTGAATTTGGAGCAACACCTGCAAGTTCTTTAAAAGTGCAGCGACTTTTATAATGGCTGTAGGTAAGTGACTGCGACTTCATGTCGGGTGGTCGTTCTACATATATCTCCAAGCAATCAATCACAATCCTGCAGTTTTCATATCCTTGAAAACATTTTGGCAAGGTTTTTTTTTTTTTTTGGATGTGTCTGGAACTGATGCCATCATTCCTTGAAAAAGAATTTCATGCAGAACATTGACAAACGTATAAAAGCAATTTATGATGGTTGTTCTGCTACATCCAAATCTATAATTTCAACATCTAGCCTTAGTTTCATAAAAGTGATGAGAAGTTGATCTTCTAGTGAGAAGCAATTTACTTGCCAATTAAGGTGATACTCAAATTCAAATCTTGAAATCAACTTCACAATGGCCTCAAATGCTGTTGCCTCCAATCCAATATAATGGGCCACCTGTAATTAAGTCATATACACAGAAAATTTTTAAAATTACACATACACATGTAAGCCTATGCAGTTTTAGCAACACTCACCAGTGCCGATTTGTCTCGAATCATAGGGTATGTTAGTTGCTTTGGCATTTTTAGTTTTGCAGTGTCTGTCTTCACAATGTTCAGCTCTGCCTACACAATGTTGAGTTCTGCCTCTACGACTGTAATTCTCTTTTCAAGCAATTGTTTTTCAGATTCAAGCTCCTGTAGTGGTACAGTACTCATTTCTACATCACTAAAATTTTCTGCAGCCTCATCCTCCTGCAAAGGGTTACTCTGCTCATTTCCTATTTCACATGGCTCTTCTGAACAGTTTTCTAGATCTACAGCCTTGGATATTTGTTAAGAGTAACTATTGAATATAAAAACATTATATCATGTTTTTAACATCCATGGTACTTGCTCTTGAACCGAGGCATAGTTAGTTACTTGCTCCGTTTGCTCACTAACGTACTTCCTTCTCTTCCTTGGTTTTTCGGGATTTTTAAAATTAAAAAGGGAACCTTCATTCCGGTCAAACCTAAAGGGTCCATTCTCTTTTCCATTTGGAAAATGATAACTACATATTCGGCTACTAGTTGTGGAAACCCATCGTGATTTGTCGTGATTAACTCTCCTGAAGTACAAAAATAAGTGGGTTATTAATTAACCCGTTATGTCATAACAAGATGTCACTGGCTTCGATTGTATGTTAAATAATAAATTTAATGGTATGATGTCGTTAATCTCTTTCCGAAAACACTACTCGTAATTATTATGTTACTTTGAGTAAGCCTACCCACTCACCTTATCAATTTTAACCAACGATTTCTCTGTATTTTATCCTGTGGGAATAGGAAAAACTTAAGATCATTATTCTCATTTCTTCTGCTGCATCCTGGAACACAGCAATTGACCATTTTAATTATATAAATCTACAATAAACCACTGAACAGATCAGGCGCGTGTAAATCTAGCTTGGAACCACGTTTGTTTGGAACCAAGCAATCACGTGACCGCGTGAGCAGCATTTTGTGACGTCGCACTTGCACTCCCTACAGCTATTGAAGAGGTGGCTCTAAAATGTTTAAAAGCTTAACATAGCCTTAAAAGTGGAAACTGGAAACAACTTTAACTTAAGTTTTACCAAATACAATAGAAGCACAAGTCTGGATAGTTTGTATATAAATGTTGCAGTAGCCTAATCTAAATCACAAGTTATTCCTCAATACAGTATTGATAAGTTTGAAAAACAAAATTTTGCATTGAAAAATTTAGAAAAACTCTTATAGATTGGATTAAAAAAAAGTTATAACCCTATGTTTTTTAAAAGAATTTATTTTTACCCAAACTGAATAAAGCCAACTCGGAAAATAAATTTTTTAAATATTCTACTAAGCCACACTATAAGGAAATTGACAAATACTGCTAGAATAAATGGAGGGATGTAGAGACCACTAATCTACAAAATATGAGCTTTTATTGCACATTTGTACATTTTGGCTGCCAAGCAGCCTTCCTGAGCTTATACATTCAGACAACTAAACAGTAAATATTTTTCCATGAGGAACAAGGAAGTACAGGAATGGGCCAATCAGGAAGTCAGTTTCATCAATAAAAACTAATTAATGAATGGCATGGGGTCTGTATCACTGTTTAGTGAAAAGTTGGAGGAATTCTTCTTGTTACAAATTTCTAAAGATTCTAGAAAATTTAACACTTTACTATTGGTAGTAATATGTAAAAATTTAACCAACTTGAAATCATAATCGCGTTAACTATTAAGGATATGGTCGGCAAAACTGGGCATGCCAGTTTTCACATTTGTGACGAGGGATACATGTTCTTTAATAATTTTTAACAAGAAGAATTCCCCCTACTTTCTTACTATACGATGGCACAGGTCCCATGCCAGTCTCTGCTTGGTTAAGATTGGTGAAACTTCTTGCTCCTGATTGGTCCATTCTTGTACTACCTTGTTTATCATTTAAAAATACTGTTTTAGTTAAGTGAATGTACATGCTGGAGAAGGCTGTGTGGCATCTGAAATGTATGTACATACCTACAATAAAAGATCATACTTGTGACTTATATCCTTGACAAAGCCAGGAATAAATGGCAAAACTAGTTGGAACTCCTGATGTCCCTCTGTTATACTGTAAGGCCACCACCTGTTTAATCATACTTGTGAATTAGTATTCTCTAAAAAGGCAATCTATAACAATATTATTTTCTTCTTTGTTAAAAAAGAGAAATTTACAGATTATGAAAAAGGCATCGCATGCCTTTACCCAGGAGGAGAAACGGGTAAAGCGACAACGGGATCGGGTGCTGTCAATTGGCACTTGGAACGTATTCTCCATGACAGGAAAGGAATCAGAGTTAGTGGAGGAAGCAAAACGGTATCGACTAGATATCATAGGTATTACCTCTACGAAACGTCCGGGTTCTGGAACTGTGGACTTAGAAGGAGGGTGGAAGCTTTTCTACTCTGGTGTCGACCCTAACATGACTGCCCAGGCGGGAGTGGGGATACTCACTAGTCCCTAGCTGGCGGATTATGTTGCAGATTGGACCCCCTTAGGTGGAAGACTGTGTCTCCTGAGGCTTCAGATAGGGAAACGGTCTCTCTCTCTCTATTCGTTGCATATGCTCCGAATGCAGTCACAAAGTACCCACTTTTTCTAGATGAAGTTGATGCTGCTCTTAGCAGGAGAGGGAGTGCAGATTCTGTCATCCTGATGGGAGACTTCAATGCACACGTAGGGGCTGATGACCAAACGTGGAAAGGCATGATTGGGAGGAATGGTGACCCCGATTTAAATGCGAATGGGAGGTGCTTGTTGGATCTCTGTTGCAACAATGGACTTTCCATCACAAACACCTTCTTCCAGCACAGGGATGTCCATAAGTATACCTGGTACAGGGATGCAATGGACCAGAAGTCACTGATTGATTTTGTAATTGTTTCAGCCGACTTATTCCGATCAGTGTTGGATACTCGTGTGAGAAGAGGGGCAGAACTATCAACTGATCACCACCTTGTTGTCTGCACTTTGCGGTTCTCTGAATCCATGCCAACCAAGCGAAATACTAGGTTCAGACAAACTTGGCGCATCAAATGGGAGGTATTGGAGGATAGAGCTGTGAGGAAGACCTTTGCAGATAACATATCTTCAAGTTTCAAAGAACTACCCAGTGATCGTGGTACTGTTGAAGAGGAGTGGCAGTTGTTTAAAACTGCTGTGATTACTTCGGCTGCATTGTGCTGTGGTCGTAAGCGGCCGAGTGTGGCGCAGGGCGGTGAGAAAAGGACTGCGTGGTGGAACGGTGAAGTCCAAGAAGCTGTCAAGGCAAAGAAGGAAGCCTATTTGATATGGCTTGCAAATAAGTCAACTTCGAGTCAAGTGCGGTACACTGAGGCGCGAAAAGCAGCAGCAAAGACAGTATCAACAGCTAAAGCCAAG
>JAHWFO010080620.1:1704778-1715541 GCA_023313115.1 Rhysida immarginata | reverse complement strand
GTTCTGGTCCTTTCAAGACAGCCTGCTCAGTGCGCTCTCCATGTTAGGGGAGCCTCATTGAGACAGGTGGAGAAATTAAGTATCTCGGGATTGCATTCACGAGTGATGGACGGCAGGAGAAAGAATTGGATGCTCGGATCGGTGCAGCAAGCTGTGTCAGACGTGAACTGTGGCGATCCGTGGTAACGAAACGCGAGCTGGCTAACAAAGCCAAGCTCTCAATCTTCAAATCTATCTTTGTCCCCATTCTCACCTATGGTCATGAGGCTTGGATAATGACCGAAAGAGTGCGATCGCGGGTACAAGCGGCCGAAATGAGATTTCTGAGAGAAGTGGCAGGTGTTACGCTACTAGATAGAGTGTACAGCAGCACAATAAGGGAATCTTTAGGTGTTGAGCCGCTACTTCTCCGCATCGAGAGATCTCAGTTGCGCTGGTATGTCCACGTGATACGGATGCCGCAAACTAGTCTTCCTAGGCAGTTGTTATTTTCTAAGCCGGTGGGTAAGAGACCAAGGGGTCGGCCTAGAACCAGGTGGCTAGACTACATGGAGAATCTGGGTTCGAGTCGCTTGGATACTACCAGGGAGAACATGCGCCTGATGGCGGAAGATCGCGATCGCTAGAGATCCTTCATAGGGCTGCTGCCCCCGCGACTCTAACAGATAAGCGGGTTTGAAAAGTAAGTAAGTAAGAAAACGGAAGAAGTACAAGCAGGAAATTAGCTTAATTCACGTAGGTACAGTTGGAGCAGGTTTGTGGTTTCTGCTATCTCCATCACCAATGCACCTTTAGTTTGCTTTTCCCAATAAAATTGGTGAAAATTGTTATCCCTGAAGTCTTGCTAAATTAAAACACACCAATCCTGTCTGTTCCATCTTCTTATCAACAGTGCTTGTTTGGACTCTAGTAGCAGAATCTAGCAGTAGTCATATGAAACTCTGGAACACAGCCATTTGCATGATTAAGTTTCATTCATTTGAATTTTGTAGTTGAGGAAATATAAAATTTTAAAATTAGATCGTTCATTTTGAAATGCCCTGTATAACACAGATGAAATGGGACTGCATGTATTTTTTAATACGGTGCCCAGAATCTCTTTTTTTTTTTTTTTTTTTTTTTTTTTAAATCGATAATAAAATGAGCCTTAATTAAGCCTCATTTTAAACTGTCATTTAAGTATAATTTTGACAATTTGACCTAACAAATTATACTATACATATTTTTTAATGCTATTAGCATTCGAATGATATTTTAATGTGAAAAAAATTAAAAGCATCAAGCTCATCATATCTCAGCTACGTAACAAAGAATTTAAAATAAAGATAATTTTATTAATTTATTTTTTGCCCAATTCACAAATTTCGAGAATACATCTCTGATAGAGCTTCTCTCTAGAAACATTACTGTTTTTTAGGGCCGCCACAAATCTGGCAATTTGGTCTCTGGCAACTGGCAAGTTGAGAATTTTCAAGGTTTTGAGTCGTGATCTCACTCAGGCAGTTAAAGCAACTTTCGTTTACAAGCAATCATGCAGTTTCCGGTGTAAATTCAACTTGAAACCAAACAACTTCACGCATCCACAGTGAGGCTTGAGTCGCGCCATCTGTTAATAGAAATAGAAGTTAGATTACCATTATCATTGCTGCGTTTTTGATCTCTCATTTCAACATCTAAAAAAAATGAAACTTCCGCCTAATAAAATGAAACTAATTCGAGTCGAGATGGTTGCTGCTTGCTGTATTGTTTTTTGTGCGGCCGAGCAGTAAGCAGAAGCTGATGAAAATGGTTAATCCAAATGTAGAGGCCCTACAAATCGTTGAAGAAAGGTTGAGCTGAATTCAACTCGAGCAACTGGCCTAAGAGTGGTTGCCGAAAACCGTAGAAAGCATCATGAGGGATTGCACTCGCATTTCGTTCCAGTTGCCCGGAAGTAACGCTTGAGCTCGTGCTGCGCATGAATCACTTTTTGACCGCGACTGACAACAGAGTTGCCAGATTTGCAGTGGCCCTTAAACGAGACAACTTGTTTAAGATGAAATTACAAACCTGTCTTAGCAAAAGGACACATGAGAAAAGTAAAACACTTAATGCAGAAAAATTTTAATGGTAGCTAGTTGTATGTGTAAGGGGACAGGCTTAAAGGGTTGCAAATTCGACAGTCGAAAAAATTTTTACATCCCTATTTTTAATACAAATTAAAATTTTGGAAATAAAATCTTGATATTTAAACTTCCAATCTTTATTCTGAATAATGAAAATATTCAAATTAAGAAACACTTGAAAACATGAACCATAATATGAAACATTCCTGAAATGAACTTTAAACTTTACAACAATTAAATGCCAAAAACAAAATTTTAATCACCATATTACCGTAAAAGCTTGATTTGAGGCCGGGGGTGTAAATTAAAGCTAATTTCAATTTAAAGCCGAATATTTCTCTAAAAATTTCAAGTAATACCAGATCTCGATTAAAGGAATCGCTCATTTATTTTCATGTATTATTTAAACACAATAAGGAATAACAAAATCAACTGGTAAAATTTATTATTTCACTACAAATTACATATTTCTATTTTATTATTTTATTTATTTATTACAAGCATAGCCCGTGTTTGAAATTCGACCAATTGTGTAAACGATGAATTGTAGCCACGAATACTGAAATAAAAGCACTGCAATTGAATCGACAAATCTCAGGCGAATTGAATTCTCACTGATGGACATAGGATGCCATCTATTAATATCTATTAGCATCCTATTGCTATAGGTTTTTAATTAATATCTCAGCTAATTGTGGTCGCAGAGACTTTTTTTTTCTCTTCTTCTGCGCTTCTATAGCACAGTACCTTTTGAATGAAATAAACTTTTATTCCAATCCTTTTATAATAAATACCCCAAAAATGTTCCCCAATTTTGATGTTCACATGTTAATATTTATTATAATACAGGGGCAGAAAACGTAGGATAATTATTACATAGTGTGATTCCATGTGTCAATCTAAGCAAAAAGTTCCTTATCGAAAATGTCTAAAACTCAAAATTTAGTGTCTAAAAAAAATCGTGCCGTTACGTCATTTATGAACTTTCTGCACTAGCACTTCACATAATGAACTGCACTGCAGCACGAGAAAACTGCGCAATTGCTGAGATTAAATGACGTTTGCCGCCAGCTTCGCAGAAACTTTGCGTGACGTTTAGACCCTTTAAATTTGAGTTTTGAACATTTTGCATAAGGAACTTTAAGTTTGTTATCATCGAAGGACCACGCTAGCACTTATCCTACATTTTCCGAACACCCTGTATAATTATACATTTTAGAGAGGATAATTAATAACAAGTAAGCAATAATGTATACTCAATTTAACACCTCTCAATAACTTTATGTTTATTGTGAAAATTGTCCCCGGTCTCCAGTAGCAGGGGCCGCGCTACTGATCGCTATTGTCACCAAATGCGATTAGAAATTTTTGATGGCGATCATTTTTGACAGTTGGTGGTTACAGTGGAGATTTTGTTTTATGATTAATATTTAATAACGTGTTTATGCATTACTACATAAAAATAATCGTCTCCATATAATATTTCTAAAATGTGGAACTAACAAGAAAATTTGTACTATCCAGTTAAAAAACTATGTCAGCGACACAACAAACATAGTGATGACATTCTGGGATATCATTGACATAATATATGTATTTCTCATATGATTAAATATGATGTAATATATGATGCGGAAAAAGCCAAGATGTTCATTATCACCATTGATGAGTCTACAGATATAACAGTTCATTAAATTTTAATTACATACAGTTGAGGACCTCAAATCCAGAAACCACAAATCCAGAGGTCAAAAATTACTTTAACAGTATAATTGTGAACACTTATTTTAAAAGAAATTTTTAATAACTGTCGTCAGAAACTAATTAAATATATACACATGAGTTAAATATATCTGTAAAACCACAAATCCAGAAGGTTTCTGGTTCCGAGCATTCCGGATTTGCGGCCCTCAACTGTACATCCGATTTGTTAAAAATAATTAGCCTGTAACTAAATTTTTATCCACTGAACAGCTCAAAAATGCAACATATAACAGAAATTGTAATGAAATGTTTTTAAAATTAAAAAGAGTTGAATCTTTTTAATGTGCAGTATAGCTGCTGATGAAGCCTCTAATGATAGCAAGATATCAGGTATTGTAACGAAGACTGTATTTAAGTGCGTCGAGTTACGAAGTAAATCTATCAACAAAACGATCCCGAGTCGAACTGTATGTGAGGAAAAGTGATTATGACAAAATGAGGTACCCCACCATGAAAATGATTTCATTATAAATACTGTAAGCAAATACGATAAAGTCGAATTAATTTCTTTTTTTTTCTATTAATAAAGACTTTCGACCCCACCCTACCCCCAACGTCACTCCCGTTTTTGCTGTAGATGAGTAGTGTCGTTCGCGTAATGATTTTGGATTGATCGCCAATACATTCATATATCGTACCTATTTTCTTTTAAATTTGCTTATTATCTTTTTTATAAGAAAATGTTGTTACACTTTTTGAAAGAGTAAATTGCTGATAGAAATTTATCTTTTTAGTAAAAATTATCAGACTTCCCTGCTGTAGATAAAAACACGATGGCCTTTGAATTCATGGTTTTAAATTAATGAGTCTTTGTTCAGTCTTTTTCTAACATTAAAATTAATATTCTAACACCTCGGAACAGTAATCAACCAGTCACATAATTTTTCATTCATAAATTATTAAGAAAATCAAGTGTTAAAAAAGTTAATGTCGGCGATTCGCTAGCCCTGAATTCACTGTACTTGGCGGTTATGATTAGTTGAAGATGTTATGATGTCACAGAAGGCTGTCTATCGCTATTGGTCAGCACCCAGCAGTGAGTGCATTGATAGAACCATAGCCACTGCCGAAGAAACAAGGAGTTGCTCTTGTTCATTAAAATGAGATTACTCTAATTATTTACACATTTAATTAATAAATTTATAAAAGTTTCATTAAATATATAAAAGTAATGAAAATGGCTATATAAATAATATAATTACTAGCTAAATTACTATTTAAAATACTATGGGACGCTAAAACGAAGTATTTCGATCTTTTTAGGCTAAGTTTTTTGGCGGCCTAATGTGAATCGCGGTCTATAAACGCTTATTTTTTCGTTCCACCGTCAAATTTGCGGCTGCGGCCTAAAGTGAATGTGGCCAATATTCGAAAAAAATATGGTAAATATTTCACACAAGTGAAGGATCTATCCAGGCCATTATTGGCATTTTTCAGTCATTAATAAGTGTGTTACGTAAAGACTCATCAGCAAAATCACAAGGCTTATTAAAGAACGTAGAAAATTACGTATTTGTTTTTGTGTCACATTTTTGTGTGATATACTGAACAATTTGTCAATGCTATGCAAGAGTTATCAAAAATCCAAAATCGATCTTAACAGCATCCGGCCATTATTGTTGGCGACAGCCACTGAAACTCTTCAGCAATTGACTGAATCTCTTGAAGGCTATCACTGGCAAGAATTTTTGAAGTTGAAACCACTTCAGACAGTCATGCTTTCTTTAAAGGCCACTCACTTGGTTATAATTATGTGCCAAGATAAAAAGCTGAAGATTAAGAAAAAGCTTGCAGGTGCTTTGGCCGAAAATTAGTGGGGCAATTGAAATTAAGATTTGAGGAAAATACTGATGCTATGCTTAAGCAAAAATTACTCGAACTATGTTAATTCTCCAACAAGTGATGCAATTGAAACAATTCTATTTTTGCATTCGCATTTTAAAAATCACAAATATTGGAAAGAGAGACAGCTATTTTATTACAGAACATGAAACTTTATTTTAATTGCTAACTAAAAACCCATATTAAACTGCAACATATTATGAAGTATGTTCAAAATCATTGTGACTTCTTTCCTATTCTAGACAATCATTCTAATATTTGAAATGAAATATTACCTTTGCCTGTTTCAATAGTTGACTGTGAAAGAGGATTTTCACAGCCAAATTTGATTCAAACCAAAAATACTTTACACAGCCTTTACTATCTGAGGAATATACACATTAATAGACCTCAATTATGATTTAGAAAAGGCATGTGTTAATTGGGTGTCAAATTCTCAACAACTTAAATAATATTGCATGCAGACATTAAATATTCATTACATTTTAATGAATGTGAAGAAATTTTATTTTAAGATTTTAGATATTACTTGTTACTTTAAGAAACTGAAATGACAACGGTAAATTTCAATTTTAATTCTGGGTTATAATGAAAAGAAAATTGATGATACGAGGGGCGTTGACCTGGACTTTATTTTTAATAAAATTGGAAACTACAAAACTATTTCTAAAAAAAAAAACAAAAAAAAACCTCCTTGCTTCTCTACACATTTTTTCCAGCATTCTGGAGCATCTGGATACCAGTTCTGGAGAAATCTTCTGGCTGATGTCAAAACCATGCAGGACTGCCTTTTTCATTTCCTCATTTGAGCTGAATCTCTTCCCTCCCAAGAACTCTTTCAATGTTACAAAGAGGTGATAGTCGCCGGGGGAAAGATCCAGACTGTATGGAGAATGTGGTAAGATGTCCCATTTGAGTTCCATCAGTGTGTCCATAGTCAGTTTGGTTGTGTGTGTTTGGCATTGTCTCTATGGGGGTGGCCGTGGCCTGGTTGTCTCGTCGGTTAGCTTGCTAATCGATGGAGTTCAGCAACTTCAGGCGCGGCCAGCTGCTGGCTGGGTGACGGCCAGGGCTTGAGGGCCACTGCTGGCGGGACAGCTATTTGGGGCACGGCTGTTGGGAGGACTTTAGTCTGACCCATTTGCCAAGTGACCATAGCTGGTTTTCCAGCAGTTGGTGACAGCCACTGGTTTGTTTGTCCGCCAGCAGCTCTTCCATCATGAAACCCCCCGTGCTTCGGAGGGCACGTTAAGCCGTTGGTCCCGGCTGCTACTGTCATCTCGCAGCAGTCGTTAATTACTGGGATGGCGCAAAACTCCCTCATAGGAGTAGGTGCCGCTTCGCGATAATCTACCCTCTGTACTAGATACTTGGGCATTGTCTTGCAGAAAACAAACACCAATGGTAAGGAGTCCTGGTCACTTTTTCCTTAGTGCTGGTTTCAAAGACATCCTCAAAATGTCACAGTAGTAGGGTGCATTTATGGTTCGATGTTCTTCCAGAAAATCGACATGAATACAGTCGCCATCACTTTCGTTGCCGACGGTGTCTTCTTGAATTTCTTGGGAAATGGTGACTCAATGTGTCGCCACTCCATGCCCGCACGTTTGCTGTCAGGAGTATAGTGATGAATCCATGTCTCGTTGGAGTTCACAACACGTCTTAGGAAGCTTTGACCTTCCCTGTAATATTGCTACAGTAACATGGAACAGTTTTCCACTTGGGTGGTTTTGTGATCTGGGAGAGTTGCTTAGGGACCCATGAGCACAGTTCTTGTTAAATTTCAGCTTATAATGGACGATGGCCTCCACACTGCCAGTGCTGCTGTTCAGTATTGAAGCCAATTCAGACATGAATCCACCTGTTGTTCCTTATCAGCTCATTTTTTCATGTGATGACGCCATCATTGAGAGCAGTTGCTGGCCTTGCCTTATGAGATTCGTTGCCGGTGGATTCTCGCCCTCCTTCAAACTTTTGGCACCAAACAAAGACGGATGATCGAGACAAATATGACTCAGTGAACTGTCTTTGATGAATTTCAGATGCTTTCACACTTTCGTTGTCGAGAAACTTGATGATTACTCGTTCTTCCACTTTGGTCGACACATCGCTTTCTGCCATTTTGTTTAAACAAACAATCAGTTGTCATGGCACCCAGATGAGTGGTGCTGCATTTGATTGACAGGCAGTAGTTGCCATCCCAACAATGGAAGTTTAGATTTTTACAAGAATGAAATTTACAGAAAATAAAGTCCAGGTCAAATATGAACGCTCGTCATAATTCCCAACAATGGTTCTACAAATTTGGCGTTAAAGCAAGATTCTTGGTGAAATATTTCAGTTTTGGCGATTACATGAATTAAACAGTTGGAAAATTCAGAGCAACTCCTGAGTAGGCAGCTGATTTTATATAAACACGTCCTCATTGATTCTTGTGATTATTTGTTCCACAGAAGTACATTTTGCCTGGCAATGACCGTTGGTGTAGGTGGAATACTTAATTCCACCCCATATTCTAGGATCATCCATAAACCATGTGCCCTAAACATAGCATTTTTTTAAATCCCCACATCCCCTCCATGGCTCCAATGTGGAAAATATTTATCCCCCCCCCCCCCCCAAACCACATGGTCATTGGCTCTTCTCCTCCATTTTTAAATTACTATACATTAAAATAGTAAATAGGGTTCTAGACATTAATTAACAGTGTCTATATTGGCTTCATCAAAGCCACTTTTGGTCACATCCACTTCATTCCAAGATCGTTTTGTCACTCAATTGCTCAACACATTCAGCTCGTCCCATTTATTTCGACACTCAGTCGATGCGTTCGAGGGAAGTTCACGAACCTGTACTAGAGAATTTTTGCTTTGCACAAGTATACCTTGGAAGCAATAGCATTGCGCAGTGGCAGTATCGGAAGCAAGGACTAAATAAAATAAGACGGTACGCTGGAAGCAAAATCATTAATTGCAGATGCCAAAGAATCGCAGTTAGAGCAGTGTTATTAAACACAAAACCTTAATTTTGCTGTATAATTATTTGTCTCGAAATAATTTTTAAGATGAGGTAAGCATCCATGAATATTTATTTTATTTAAAACTAGCAGACCCAGCAGTGCTTTGCTATTGCTAAATATGATAAGATACCGTATTTTACTCGATTTTAAGACTCATTCCGATTTTTGCGACCATTTTTGAAAAAAAAAAATTATTCCTCGAATCTTAGGCGCACCAAAATCAACTTCATAACTTTATTCAAAAATCAAACTCAACATGTTTTAGTGCAATATGTACTTATACAGTAGAACCTCCGTAGAGCAAAAGTCGATGTAGCGAAATTCTCTCTAACGAAGTTTTTCTGTGGTCCCGGCAAAAATCCTATTGATTTAATGCTGTTTCAATCTCCATATAGCGAAATCTTTATAGCGTAATTATCCTTATAATGTAAGGATTTTTGGTCCAGACAATAAATTTTTAGGTATATTTTAGCTCTTTATTACGAAATTTGGTTCCCTCACTTAGCATGACCGGACAACCAACGAACGAAATCATCGCAAACGAAGTTAAGAACAAGTTCTTATGTCAAAGCTCTGCCCAGCAGTCGGCTGCGGCTATGGCATTAGGCTTATTTTATCGGCAAAATTACGAAGAGTTCTCTCCGAGAACAACATTATCGCACCAAATTACCCATGATGCACTGCACAGCAATAATGGCGGCCTGCTGAGGAGTTTAAATATGCAAGTATGTTAAAAATTTATTTTCTCTGAGAATCTGCACGAGAACTACTATAAAGGCTTTCAAAACTCAGAAGATTTTTTATATTAAAAAAATTTGTTCAAATTTATGAATTTATTTTATTGAAAGATTAAGCCCATAAATATTTTTGTGGAATGTAATTTTACCGAAGCCGACAAAAAAACACTCGTATAACGATATTTTCGACCAGTTCTGCTTTCGAATTTTAATTACTTCAGAAAAAATAATCGCGATCCAAACAAAATTTTCAGCAATGGTGGCCTAAATGACTTTAGATAGGCAGCGATGTCAAGTATCGAAAAAGTTTGTTCTTAATGTTAAGAAGCATTCAAATTAATAGAAAACACTAAATTTTTATATATAAATACTAAATTTAAAATATATACATATATAAATGCAATTATCAGTAATTTATACATCAAAATTAAGCACATTTTAACACCACCTTCATGCAACGAAATATCTATCTAGAAAAATGATTTTGCCAGTCCGTTGAGTTTCGTTGTACGGAGGTTCTACTGTATATATTAAAAAAAAATGACGGTAGCTAACTGGAAAATCGGAAATATATTCAGTAAATGAATTACACATACATATACATGTTAAAAAAAAAATTTACGAACAGAGAAAAAAATTATTACATGTAAATGGAATGTAAAAAGATAGATTCATTGTGGATATTGCTCCATCCATCGTGTATCGAAATCGCTTCCTTCCCATCTAAAATGGACTTCATATGATCCTCCAGGGAATTTGTTACTGAATCTCTGGGTGTTTGACATACAGACTGTCAAAAACTTTCAAAAAGGGGTTTTTGACATGCCGGTTTTAACCATGGTTAAAACCAGATATTTGACATTTTATGTCAAAAACATGCCAACCCTGCTTAACACAATTTACCATTAAGCTTTTCTGGCGCTAGCATCGCCTAATTCGACATGTTTAGGGCGATCGTGAGGATTTTACATCATTAAACCAACTTCGGACCAATCAGTTTGCGGAGACGACAGCAAAGTGGTCAACTTGTGTTGCATACCAGCAATAAAATAGGATGTAACACTAAAACTAGTTTACATCGCTTTCTAAAGAACAAACAGCGCAATCCCTAACAGCTATTTCTATTATATTCATTATTCAACTCGCGTTGTATTGTACATTATATATTCAATTCACCAATGCCCTTTTTACAATACAATAATTTTTTTTATATAGAATAAAGCTGACTTTCGTCCTTTCAGACAGCTTCAATATTAATTACAACTGATTTTTTTAAAGTTTCTTACAATTTTTTTT
>JAHWFO010080620.1:1668038-1704378 GCA_023313115.1 Rhysida immarginata | reverse complement strand
AAAAAAAAAAAAAATGCATTTAAGGAATTTAAAAAATTAGTCTAAAAATGAATACTGAAGCTGCCCGAAAGGACGAAAGCCAGCTCTATTCTATACAAGTAAAATTGAGATTGTATTCTAAAATGGACAATGGTGAATAATTGAAGGCATTTCTATTTTTAAACACTAGAGTGGTGCTACTCTTATGTGGGTGTTATGGTGGGAACCCTAATAGCTAGTTCTATTTTTGAACACTATAGCAGCACTACTTCTCAGTTGACGTGTCTATAGACTTTCTAATTATGTACGCATTTTTATTTAAATCTAACAATAAATGAATTATTTTACAAATTAAAATCTTCCAATCAATTCAGCCGCACTCTGTACATGTATTTAAATTTGGTCTAGTCTCTAAAAACAACATCTTGACTCTTGAACTGATGGCAACACAATTCAGTGAGTTCTGTTACTTCCCATTACTTGACATAGTGTTTTCCAAAACATAATTATGGTCATATCTCAAAACTTTCATTATCTGGTTTATCTTGTCTCGAACAACGGCAGACTCTTAAATCAACAAAACAAGATCAACTTTGACTTGCTGTAACCAAGACCTGAACAACCAAGAAAGAAGAACAAAATCTTTGACCTAATATCTCTTCATTTTGAGTCATTCCATGTGAAATCACCCAGGGGTGGTTGCTCGACCGTTTAGTTAATTTTTCGCATTTTCACCAGAGGTTACCTTGCTAGTGGCCTGCTCAAAACAATTTTTTTTTTTTTTTTTAATCTACTGCCATTTTGGATTTAGACCCATTTTTCTCTGTTGCGGGAAGCAAAAATGAGCTTTTTCGAAAATTCAAAAATACATTGCTGTGTGGATTCTGTTAAAGATATACTTAATGCATCTGTGTATATTTAATTAAATCATTTCTGTTGATGGTTATTATAAATTTCTTTTAAAATAAAATTTTTCACAATTATACAGTTAGAGTAATTACTGACATCTGGATTTGTGATTTCCAGATTTGAGGTCCTCCACTGTACACGATAATAGGCTTAAATTGTCTTATTTTATTATTTTGTAACGTAATAATTTTGTAATGGCAAAAAGAATTTAAAATACATTAACTAATTCCATTTTTTGTCTAAAGTTAATCTATACACACATTTTCTTTTTACTACAATGTAATTTTTCTTTAAAAAATTGTTTCAAAAATCACAGTTTACTATAAGGATTCTAATTAAAATAAACTATTACTCTTTTAATATAAGCTTTTTATAATACACTATATTACACCTTTGTAATTTTTTAATCAGTTATCTCTAAGACAGCCTATATCTTCAAATGTGCTTGTAACTTCAATGACAGTTCAGTTTTTTTCTGTTGAGTGATATTTTATGTTCTACCAGTAGCTGTTGTGAAGTCGCATGGTGTCAGAACATCAATAATGTTGCTCAACTTGACCCAAACAACATCATTTCTTTCTAAAATAAAACCTGTTGATGGTCCACCTGGTTTGAAGAACGTTACTTTAACGTCATCATTTTCTTTTGACATTTTGATTACTTTACCTATATACCACCTTTTGTTGTAAACACAAACAACATAGTCGTTTTCAGTTATTTCGTTAAAATTAATCTGTTTCAGTGATCCATCAATTCTGAACTCCACGTGTTTATTATAAAATGCTGCAGATGTTCTACTTATCAGAAGAGCTGATAAGTCCTTGGGTATGTAGCAGTGGTAAGCTCTTGTTCATTCAAACCTCTGGGCTTCATTGAATCGGTCATTCAGGTACACTTGCTCTTTTTTTATCTCACATTCAGTCACCATGATAAAGTTTATACCTTTAATATTTTCTACACAAAATTCATACATGTCCTTTGGTGTAAGTATGTGGCCCTTAGTTGGTCGCTGCAAACTTGCCTTTGCCACAAGTCTCTTTACTGTCCCACCAATCCCATCACAAGGACTCTTGCCATGACTTGTGGCAAAAAAATGCCACTCAGCATTCACACCAAAATCTTGTTTATGCTTACATAAGTTAGAAAAATTCTTTCTGTTCTTATAGTGTGCTCCGGACCCATCTGAGAAATAATTTTTTTTCAAATTTGGAATGAATGTTTGGATAAATGGAACTAGTTGCTTTTGGAAAGCATAAACAACAGTTGTATTGTGTACGATGCAATCGCTTATAACACAAAGGCTTTTGATGCACAGATCATCTGCAGGATCAGTTTTAAAATAGATACAAAAGGGATGGATGGTGGCATGGGTGTTAACCCAGTGGTAACTCTGGATTTCATCCTGTATAATGAACGTATAGTTTTAAGAGAAATCACTAATCACTATGCACTCATCCTGAGAAAGATTTTCTTTTGTTATTTTTAGAAACTGGGATTGACTCTGAGCAATAAAATGGCGACTCTTTAACTGCAGTAATTTTGAAGCTAAATCTTCTTTAAACTCTGAGATTGTTTCTACAACAGTGACCAAATTGCAGTGATCTGTTGTCACCCATTGTTTATAAGCAATTGTCTTCTCGCTGTCTTCATCAGAATCATCCAAATCAGGGTTCAGTTCATGTAATTTTAAATCTTCAATATTAGGACAATTTGGACACTCATCTAATTGTGTACATCACATTACTACTTTTTGCAGTAGAGACTTCCAGTCATTAATCTTTGCTTCAGATGCCATTAACTTCACGTTCTGATGACTTAAAACACACACATACTGAATGAGTACCACTTGCTCCAGCCAGAGTGCACCACTTAGGTCTAAGCTCACAGAATTTAAAAAAACCTAATTTAAATGATGGATGTTCTTCTTTAAATTTCTGATACAGCCCTTTTAAATTAGATAGACAAAGTTTTTTCTGTTTCAATAGGGAGTGCAAGTGACTACGTCACAGCTGACGTCATTTGCGCGATGAACGGGCCGAGAGCCTAGGAAATGGGATCGCTGGTTCCAAACATTGGAACCACGCAATATACGTACTAGTAACGTTGAAACGGGCGGCCAGTAAAGATGACATCTCTTAAATTATTATGTTAATTTGTGTAATTGATACTATTATTAAGACATTTAATCCCATTATATAATTTATACATTAATATTAGAAGGCTTTTTAATCACTTAGCAAAAGAATGCCATCGTTCGCGGATCTTTCTTTCTTTGGGAAAACGATAGATGTCTAAATCGCTGTTTTGGCTCCTTCTTGAGCAGTGAGGTACTAAACAATTTCACATCTTAAATGTGTTATAAACACTGGGCTTATACAAAGCGATTTTATTCCATCCCTATGTTGGAACGATGTTAAATCCCGAAGCGAGAAGACTTGTTTGGAACCAAATCGAGTCACGTGACTGAAGAATTCCAAGGACTGACGTCACACTTGCACTCCCTATTCCTTGCTTCCATCCTCCAAACGAACCAACTTAGTATCTTTCATTCATGGGCACATTCTGCTTACTTCATCACTGTTGTGAAATTTTACAACCAAGTCCTTAGTTTCTTTTTTTACAGTCCTTCCTGGTTTCACCAAATTCACTTCAGGAATAACTCCATGCTTTTCCACAAGTGCTCGCGTTTTCTTCACCAGGTACTCACTCACACTTAATTCCTCTGCTGTTTTTGTTATTGACCAGCTCTTGGGAGCTATACTGATGACTTTAATTTTTTCACTATTGGACGTGCAAATTTTTATTCTCTTTTAGGCTCTGTATTAAATGCTCTATGTCTTTGGCTGCAATATCAATTCTCTTTTTTCCCTCGTCTTTATCTTCCCCCAAGTCACACTCATTATTGAAGGAGTCAATCAGTTTCTGTTTAATTGCGCAAGAAAACCTTTTTACTGTATGCTTAACTTCCAGATGTCTTTTCTAATAACTTAATTTCCTGATTTTGATAGGTGACACTTCTAATATTCCTGCTGCTTCATTTAAAGAGTCTAGTACTATGTCAGGATCTGTAAAAGGTTCTTCTTTAGCACAATCATCTTCTTCCTCATTATTACTGCTATTTAGTCTTTTACGGCATGAAGAACAAACAGATTTTCCTGGTATAAGTTTTACCATGGGCCATTTTTCACACATTCCCACAGTTACTTCTCTCAAATTTTTGTAATGACTTTTTTATGGAATGAAAATGGGTCACAACATGACTTTCCAAACAAGTGTTGGTATTTGTTAACATACTTTTTATAATGATATGTACAAATGCTATTTATTTCTTTGAGTCCAACTCTTTTTCTCAAAAGAAAAAGTTCTGAATAAATAATATCTGATGATGACAATGACTGACTGTCCATAAGAATCATTTTGACAACTCTCACCTACATAATGACCAATACAACACTCCATGATTACCCTCACAATATGTTTTAAAACTTAAATCTAGCAAGCATTTATAAAGCACATGTTCATTCTTTGTTGGTTCACAGTAGACTGATTAGCTGACTCTAACTCCTGGTGTAGTTTGTCACAACTTGCAAGAATCTGCTTAATGCATGTCTATGCTTGTCAGAGCATGCTAATTCTGCCTTGCTCTCTCTCTCTTTGAAGATTAGCTCGTTCCACCTCTTCTCTTAACTTGTCACAAATTGCAATAATTGAAAAGACTAATAATTTTAAAAAGTATACTTAATAATAGTAAGGATACTAATTCAAATAAATTATTAATCAGTATTCTTAATAATAAACAGCATATAATATTAGAAGGAATTTTTCAAAGAAAAGTTACACTATGACAAAATTTAAAAAATGTGTATATAGCCTAACTTTAACAAAAAATAGTAATAATTCATCTATTTTTAATTCTTTTTACCATAACAAAATTAATAGACCATAAAGTAATGGAAAAAGGCCATTTCAAGCACATTATCACATGTTTTCACTTTGAAACTTTTGTAGATATTTGACAGCTTGTAACATGAACATAAGTGTGAACCCCAAAATGAAAATCACAGGCTTTACTAAGCATCAGTAGGAGTATTCATAATAAAAATTTTCAAATTTTTAGCAGGTCCCCCTTTTCTGATATTTGACCTTGAAATTCACATATTTTTGAAATTTTCCAATTTCGGACCTAAAATTCAGCCAATAGGGCTGTATTTCCAAGATTTATTTTACCATGGCTGAACACCCTTCTAGTCATAGTTCTTGTAGGAAAATTTTTATCGTGTGGTTTCAAGCTTTTTTTTTTTTTTTTTTTTTTTCCAGACCTTTAAATCGGCAAAATTGCATACTACAAGGGCTAAATGTAAGCTCACTAAAATCCTAGTTATTAAACTCTTAACTTACATTTATATACATTTTCCGAAAGGCCAGGCATCTACTTTAAGCCAGTGAAAACCAGAACTTTCCATCTTTAACAGAATCCATACAGCAATGTATTTTTGAAATGTTCAAAAGAGCTCATTTTTGCTTCCCACGGCAAAGAAAAATGGGTCTAAATCCAAAATGGCAGTAGATAAAAAAAAACAAAAAATCGTTTTGAGCAGGCCACTAGCAAGGTAACCTCTAGTGAAAATACGAAAAATTAACTAAATGGTCGAGCAACCACTTAATATAAAATTGGGTGATTTCACATGTAATGACCCTTTCTTACTTATATTTTCAATAACGTTCCCATATTATTCATTATTTTGTATTATTCAAACCTGTTCCCCTTTGTTAAATAATAAACTGATTACAGTAGAACCTCCGTATAACGAACAGCGATACAGCGTAATTATATCCACAACGTACTTCTGTAGTACCAGCAAAATGCCTATTAATTTAATGCTTTTTCAACATCCATATAGGAAGATCTTTATAACATAATATTCCTAAAACAAAAATTGTTCGGTACTGACAATAAATTTTAATTTATACAGGGTGCGTAAGATATTTGAGGACAGATTCACGTCAAGAAAGAAAACGGAGATATAAGTCGAGATAATAACTTTATTATCTAAACATCATGAGCATACACAAGAAACCTTCTAGTTATATGGCTATTCAATGAATCCGCCTTCAGCTTCTATAACTGCTTCAATGCAAGATCGAAACCATCGACATACGTGAATCAAATGGTCATGGTTCATATTGGTCATTACTCGAACAATGGCAGCTTTCAATTCATCTTTGGTATTATGGGGATGTTTGACCTCTCTCATCACAACGCTCCATATGTAGGAGTCCAACAGATTCAGGTCAGGGGAGTTAGGAGGCCAAAGGTTAGTGGTTATGTGATCATGAAAGTTGTCAGCCATCCATTTCTGTGTCATGCGAAACTTGTGTGCTGAGGCAGAGTCTTGCTGAAACACGTAACGCCTCTTTGCATAACATACGAGTGATATCTGATGTTTCCATGGACAACATTTCTGATTGTTCCTTCCGACACATGGAGACTCATGGATGTTCTGGGATTGTCATCGATGGCCTGCTGCACTTGCTGAATAAATTCAGGTGTTCTGATGTTGATATGCTTTTTACGCTTTGCTACTGGTGCACCATCGCCAACTCCTTACGCACTTTGTGGACGAATGATTTTGTGACTTTAGAAATCGTAATATCTCTAAATCGCTGTGCTCTGCCTTCATTGCCACGATTACTGCATGTCTCTTCATGATTTGTGTTACTTGATGGTCCGCCATTTTGCTTTCCGGAAACGGAAAGGACATACAATTTACTATAGTGCAGTAGTAGCCAAACAAAGGTGTGTCCTAAAATATCTTACGCACCCTGTATTTTAGCTCTTTATTGCTAAATTTGGTTCCTACACTTCACAAACTCTGAAGACTGTAGAATTAAGCCTACTTTTTCAGCAAAAACGTTCTCGATAATACTATCACATCAAATTATCCATAATGCACTGCACTTGTGAAATTAATAATGGCAACCTGCTAATAAGTTTAAATGTGGAGGTAGTCATAAACATGTTCTGTGAGGCTCTGCAAGAGAATTTTGGTAATAGCTGTTGAAACTTGGAATTATTTTTTTATATAAAAAACTTTCGTTTTCAAATTTCTGAATTCATTTTATTGAAAGTTTAAGCCCATAGATATTCCCACGAAATGCTAATTTTACTGAGGCTGATGTAAACAATCTCATCGGCCTTACTATACTATCAAATATGTATTTTGGGATATTTTTCCATAAAATATTTATTACAATATTATTTTCAGTCTGCTTTCAAATTTTAAAATTTCAGAAAAAATAATAGCCACGCTAAAAACATTTTCTTCAATGGCAACCTCCATGACTTTAGAAAGCCAGTAATATCAAGCATTGTAAATATGTGTTATGATAACATGCTGTGCCACCCACGTGCGGGGGCGGGACTCATGTGACCCTTTGACAATTCTAAACCCTGGAGCATGGAGGCAAGGGAGGGTGGAACTCGTTTAGGTCGGAAAAAAAAACTTAGTGTGTTTCAAACAAACAAGAAATATTTAATCGAATATGCTAAATTAAGGTTGTACATTGTTTAAAATCTTAATTACCACTACAAGTTAACAATTAACAAAAATCAGGAGCCCCCTAACAAACAAAATAGTTGGTTAAATCTAAATAACATAAAACTCTTAATTCCTACTAATGTTTCTGAGCAACTTTGCATTTGCACAGCATGCATTAATCATATGGCATCTCGCCAACATAAGTGTCCCGTAACCAGGGTAGATATTACCCTATTACTCAGGGCACTGTGTACCATTCACCCCCCGTCCGCATTAATCGAGATCAATGAGACCCAAGATAAGGCCAACGCTGGAATGCATCGCGTACCCCCCCTTATTTTCTCAGTGAGGGGAGGGATACAGTAACCCCTTAACTCATCCAATAGAGCAACTCTTCTATTGACGCAACACCAGACTCTTGGGCTCAACAACTCCTTAATCGTGTGATCGGATATGGGCGACTATCTTACATACACACCTGTGGCCCATTTTCTTCATCGTTCAATCTTAGCGCCCGGAAACGCTTATGTGAGCTCAGCTGCACAACTCCTGGTTTAGTCTAACAAAAATTCTATATTTCGTAAACTAAAATTAGTTAGCATTTAAACTATTAAAATCCATCATCTAGCGTTCACATAGACAGCAAAAACCATTACATTGGTTCACTATTAATTAGTGAAGTTCTAATAGCAATTTTTAAAAAAAACGAGCGTCCTCGACAAACGAAATCAATTGTTACGATAGCTCAATGCATATTCTCCAGGCGTCGGAGAAGATACGGCGAGCATGGCAACATTTTTTTTTTTAGAACGACACACTCGACTTGAGAAAAGTTTTTTTGACCCAAAGAGAGAAAAATTCCTTCATATTATAAAAAAAAAAAAGAACGGTCTCACAGATCACGGTAGGCACGATGTTTTCTCATCTTCGATGAGAAAAGCACAACAAAAGATCATCATCGATGAACCAGGGCTTAGACATGGGCAGCGTTCGATTCAAAGACGTTCTCTTGCGATTCTATACACAATTAATTAAAATAACAGCATGCGTGGATGTTTTATAGCAATTATAAAGTTCCGTTGCACATTAATTATTTTAATTTAATTACAGCACGATACTACGTAGGGGCTAAGCGTAAGTGCCATCTTTGAACTCCGCTACGATGTTCACTTGTTTCCATCGCTTTCCCCAGCGATCACACAGATGTCAGTCCTCGTCAATTTTTTTTAGAAGGAAGAAGAAAATACTTTGTTTTCTAACAATAACATAAAAACAAAAGGAAAAAACCACAGTTCTTCTAAGAATTTCTCCTTGCTACAACAAAGCCCAACAATGCTGCTGAAGACATTGTTGCCGCGAAAAAGAATTTCAAGCTTCTCCCAACAATTACGTTAAACACAATTTTATTATTTCTACTATAACAAATGTTATGCAACACACTCAATTTCATATAACGACCGCAATCAGATCACAAGATAATCATAGCAGATTCGACGATCACAGACAAATTAACGGGGCATAAACACACACACACACACGGGAGCACCTCCTCCACCACATACTGACTTACAGTTACAATATATCAAATTATTATTTAAAGTACCTCCGATGATGGTGAAATAACGAAACGAATCAGGCTTAATAACCCTAGCCTAGCGTACCTCTATATTTTGGCCCATTTTCTTTTCCTCACTGTTTTCACTGGGATTCTTAATGTTATTTGATGAGGTGTGTAGATAAAAATCACCAATCAACAACTGGTATGGGTTTGAAATCACTATGCAGCAGCTGATTGGTCGGTAGCCTGTTAACAATAGCTTCTGACATCTGTGAATAACCTGTGAATAACGTGCTAGGATCTCTGGGAAGAGAAGTTGTACTTTTGATGATACCAAAGCTGCAATGGTTGATATAATAACAGTGAAGCATAAAGTCTCTTTTCATTTTAATATTATTATTGTTGTTGTTTGGGGAAACCAGACTTGGATCAAGTCCGGAGGCGGACTCAAACGCAAGGAAGAGAGAAATTATGCGCTCGTGGAAGTATTGATGTTTGGGTGTAGGAATTTCCTTACTATGTGATAGGTGTTTAGAATTGTGGCTTTCTGTAAGGTTTTGTACAAATGTGGGTTTAAATTTAGTGTTGACAGGCTTTTGTGTAGCAAGTGTGGAATAACCCTGGTGGCAGAAAGAACGACAGGTACAATGTGTACTGTTAACTACCCAAAAACGTTTTAATTTGTGTGCAAGATCCGTATACGAGGGGGGTACCCAAAAGAAACTGGAATTGTGGTGTTGATAGCCAGGCGCTTGCATTACCGACTTCTCCCGCTAGGTGAGTGTAGGCCAACACTTCCTCCGTCGTTATGCTAAATGGCGTTGCTAGGGAAGCTTGTGTGCAGTCTCTGTGAGCAGTTATGTAAAGACAGTTTCGTTTGCAGGGCGTTTTCTGATGTGAAGGTGTTGTGCATGCAGAATTCGTTCCTCTCAAACAGACTGTCAATCAAGCATTCTACCTGGAAGTTTTTAAAAGGTTGCACAACAGTTTGAGAAAAAAAGTGCCAATTTGTGGCAGTCAGGTGACTGGTTCTTCCACCACGACAATGCACCCACTCACATTTTTCGCCCCCACCCCCAAAAAAAAATATGACTCCATTGATCCACCCCCCTTACTCATCTATCACTGTTGAGATTGGGAGGAATGAATTCTGTTAGCACAACACCCCTAACATTACAAAATGTCGTGCAAACAAAACACTCTTTACTTAACGGCTCACAGAGACTGCACACAAGCTTCCCTACCAACGCTGCTTGGCAATAACGACGGAGGAAGTGTTGGCCTACACTCACCTAGCGAGAGAGTCTGCAATACAAGCGCTTGCCTATCAACACCACAATTCCGATTTCTGTTGGGTACCCCCTCGTATTTAGTGATTTTGTCAGTGTATGTCTTTTGTAAATTGTGTGTGTTGGGGATGGAGATATCAATTATGTAAGTCATCTTGTTTTGCTTATCTACTAGTGTAATGTCTGGTCGGTTATGAGGGATAGTTTTATCAGTGATTTAGTGATTTTTCTAGGCGTTTTTAGCCTGGCGCTGCACCCGGTCATTTTTTGTTGCACCCGGCCATTTTTCGTTGCGCCCGGCCATTTTTAAAACAGTAGTCAGTAATAGATACTAATCTGTACAAACAAATTTCTTTACTTAAACGCCTCCCTCCTCTAGAGCTGTGCGCAACGATCACGTGTTTCCTGTCGTTCGCAGCCACGTGATTAATACTTCCGGTACAGAGCATTGAAAAGCTCTGTTACCCTATGGTTCCATGTCCAACAAAATGTTGAATGTACTTTCATATGTTCTCTTTGTATTTTTATCTAGGTTCTGTATTAAATTTCAAGCATTACCTGGCAAAATCTACTTCCGGTATTTTGGCAAGTCTCGCTGTTGGGACTACTTCCGGTATTTTGGGAGGTCCCATTTTTAGGGCTACTTCCGGTGTTTCCACTGGAGCACCCGGTTATACATATTTTCTAAAAAAATCACTATGATTATAGCTCTGTCAAAACGTAGTTTGTGTGTAGGGTTCTCTAAGACAGTGTGTGGGATACAATTATATAATGGGAGTGTGGATGTCCCTAAGCTTGTGAATCTTAGCTACATGTTGATGTATGATACAGGCTACCTGGTTATGTTTGTGTAAATCTGTCTGGGTTAGTATTTTGTAACTGGATATGACGTGTTGGATGTTTTCCTCTGCGATATACAAGGAGCGTTCAAAAAGAAACGAGCCGGAGGCCTAGGAACAGAAACCAGTATCTGCATGTCAGAAGTATTGGCCCTGGCTGTTGAGGCACTTGTCCCACTGCGACACAAGGCGGTGAATGGCTGTCTCGTAAAATTCCCGGGGCTGCGTTGTGAACCAGTTCCGCATGTACTGCTTGACGTTGTCGTCAGAGGTGAATCATTTGCCCCTCGGAGCACTTTTTAGGGGACCAAAAATGGCGTAATCGCAGGGAGAGAGGTCTGGACTGTATGGAGGGTGACCGAGACTTCCCACTTGAATTTCTGCAAGAGTGCAGTGATTGTGTTGGCCGTATGATGTCTTGCATTGTCGTGGAGCAGAATGACCCCAC
This sequence comes from Rhysida immarginata, assembly GCA_023313115.1. Taxonomy (NCBI): domain Eukaryota; kingdom Metazoa; phylum Arthropoda; class Chilopoda; order Scolopendromorpha; family Scolopendridae; genus Rhysida; species Rhysida immarginata. The sequence goes on along the minus strand of JAHWFO010080620.1, from coordinate 1,692,817 downwards.
GGGTGAGCTTGACTGGTCATTTCGAATTGATTGCTTGGGGAAAGGTGGTCAAAGTTTGTGTGTAACACTGGGCATTCACATTTGTCCAGTGCTGCAGGCAGTCTATCAAAAAGGGGCGGTCTTGGTCAAAGAAGAACGACCGTTGGACGATTGACGCTTGCTTCTGCTTCCTTTGTATAGTCACTTGACTTTCACCGTCACCCTCTAGCGGCAGGCTGTGAGCTTCCGTATTCATGTCAGAACCACTCTTTGTTACACATGCAACGATATCACCATTCTGTCACCGGTTTGCACATTCCAGACTATGGCTCGTTCCTTTTTGAAAGCTCCTTATAGTTTTTCCTGCAAGACCCATCAGTAGAATCTTGAGTTTTCTGTAGCTTTTAGTGTTGATAACTTGGTCTTGTATAGCAATCATGGTTCCTTCAGTTTCCCCAAAGAGGCTCCCTTCACTCAACCAAAAGTTCGATGCTTTTTTGTCTACATGCAGTTGTTGAGGTCAGAAGGATGTCTAACGTGAAGCTGCTTTCTGAGGCATGATTGAAGTTTAGTGCATGTTGTAGGAATGTTATGAGTATTCTGCATGCAGTTCAGACTCAAAGGTGTGTATTTTGTATCAGCCATGCAGACTGCTTTGTGTAATGGTGATGTGTGTTGTTTAGAGTGAATGAATTCTCTTGAGTAACGGAATCTGTTTCTGGTTTAGATCTATTTTATCAATTAGGCCTCTGCCTCCCCCTAAACGAGGCAGGGTGAGTCTTTCAATAGCCATGTGTGGATGGTACTATCTGTGCATTGTAAGCAGTTCACGTGGTTTCCTTTAAAGTCCCTGAAGATTTGTGTGTGACCACTATATGACTCCAAAGGAGTAGGAGAGGTAGGTGGCATAAGTATTGATAGCCTTGATTAAATTTCTGTAATTTATATGTTTTAAGTATTACCTTCAGCCTATGAAAATATTGTTTAGCGAGTGTATTCTTTATGCATTTGTGCTCCAGAAGCATGGCTTGTTTAACTCCTAGATATTTGTAAAATTCATCACTTTCCATAGCAGCAATGTGACCTGCGTCTTCTAATGTGAAGCCCCCTTCCCTGAGTACTCCATTTTCAATGTGAATGCTTTTGCATTGGTCCACTGAAAAAGTTTGTGTAATATCAACTAACTGGTACAATTGTTTCTGTGTAGACGTAGATTTTCGTGTCATCCATGTAGAGTAAGTGTGAAAGAGTATAGCGCTAGCTTTTATTGTGTTTAATTCTGTAGCCGTAAGTTATGCTGTTTAGTTTGTTTGAAAATGCATTTAATGCCAGACAGAACCAGAATGGCTCAGTGAGTCACCCTGGAAAACGCCCCGGTTTATCTCCATTTTGTCAGCCGTGATAGTTTCTCCATTGAGTGCGAGGTGTATTGTAATTCTCCAATGCAGCCTTGTGTTTTCTAAAACTGTGATAAGTGTAGGGTTTATAGTATGGAGTGTGGATGTCCTTAAGCTTGTGTATCTTAGCTAGATGTTGATGTATGATGTTGGTTACGATTTTTTTATATAATCGTAGTGTGTTTTGGTGTTTCTTCACCTTGAATTTTATTAATTTTCTTATTTGTTAATAAACTGAGTTTTTTTTAAGAACCTGAGTCTCACAACACCTGATAAGCCACTCCCTCAACACCCGGCAACGTTATTGTTGATACTTAACAGGGTAAGAGGAGGGTGCATCACGGCAGTGTGTATAAAAGCCAAGTGTAATCAATGTAGGCTGTATGGAGGTGTCGACGCTTATTGTGGGTTTGTCGTAGGACCACATTGTCTATCAAGAGTTGCTCCTTACAACAAGTGTTTCTATGGCATCCTTTTGTTTCTCTGAGTATGCTGTTTCTGTCTATGTGTATATAGATTTCGTTTGCAAAACAGGAAGTTATTATTTTGTCAAGTGTAGGCAAGCATGTGATAGATCTATATTGTGTGGGGTCTGTAGTGCTATGTGCTTTGGTACCATGTATTTTATTCCTTGTGTGAGAAAGTGTGGCAATGTCTGTGACGTTTGCAGTGTTGGAAATCTGTTTTGCAAAGGTCAGAAGTAAACAGATGAAACGCTCATACCAGAAGTTCTGAATCTGTCTACACCTGGAGCCTTGCAATTACAAGTATTTTTATTAACTTGTGAGAGTTCATCTGGTGTTATGTCAGTATAACGCATGTTTGCTAGTGTGGATACTGACTGCTCCTGTTCCCTATTATGTTCAACTGATTCAGCTAGCTTCCCTATTATATTCAAGTAAGGCAGACCAATGTTTAATGTGGGTGCATAATCTTTGTTTAACTGCTTATAGAATGTCTTCTCATCGTTTCCGAATTTGTTCTGTTTGCGCTGAGTGCATGTTTTTTGTACCTCTTCAGACGTTGGGTTTTTAGAGCTAACTTTTGTTTTAATGTGTCCATATATTCTGTAATGTGTTGATTGTGCAGCTCATGAGTGTGTGTTTTAATTTTCTTAGTAACTGTCTCAGGCGTTTTTTCTGCTTTGATGAAGGTGTTGTTTTTAGTGTTTATTATTATTATTAAAAAATCCTTATAACGTGATTTCAAACTTTTGAGCTTTTCCCTGGCTACAGTTCTAACTTTGTCATTCATGTAACAAGCAAAATATTACAAGATATACTTTAGACCAAAATTCGGGTTTATTTTTAGAAAAGCTTACAGATAAACTCACTTAAAGGATATGCAAGGAATTTCTAAAGATAGTTACCAAAAGTTACACACGGTTAGGGGACACCAAAACATAGTTTTTACCATAGCATGGCAAGGGGGGGGGGGGGGGTCGAGGGTCGAAACCATACTATTGTCCGGCTATGGCAGAAAGAAGTGATTACACAGGAAAATTATGATAAATGCACATGACAAAAAGGTGTGCATGCATTAAAAATTCCTGATAAAAGGGATATTCACACAACATTAATTGCAATCATTAACAAGAGTTGCAATTTCCATAAAGTTTATAGTGAAACTCCACCTATCCTCTCCCTAACTGCGATTGGTCGAAGCCTAATCACAATGTGACATCGTGCTGTAAGCGCTATGAAAAATTACTTCTATTGTTGCCTTAATAAAGAAATTCAATTCTTAAATTTTTAATGGTCCCTAAATGCATACATAATATATTTAATGACATTCGGTAATTGTTGGATGGGTAGAGGTGGAACATTTGCATGGCCTCCCAGGTCACCGGATTTTACTGCCCTCGACTTCTTGTGCGGGGTCACATGAAGGCACTTATATACTGCACATCTGTCACTATCATTAAAAAGCTGGTTGCCCGCATTGCAGCTGCCAGCAAAGAAGTCTGTGAAATGCCAAGACTCTTTGGCAACGTACAGAGGTTAATGTTGCGACGATGCAATGCGTGTATAGAAATGGCTGGTGGACACTTTGAGCAGCTTTTGTAAGTGCTGTTTTCATTTGTCAATAAACTAATATTACATTGTGTTTTTTCAATTGCATGTTGCATCACTTCTCTCCCTCATAGCCAATTAATGATAGGGTTCTGACCCCCTATACTATGGTAAAAACTGTTTGTTTTGGTGTCCCCCTGTAGGTGTAATTTTTGTTAACTACCTTTAGAAATGGCCTGTATATCCTTTAAGTGAGTTTAACTGTAAGCTTTTCCAAATATAAAACCAAACTTTGGTCTTTCAACCAACGCTTTGCATGAGGTAAACATCTTATTTAAAAAGGTTCCTGAAACCATGCCTGGAATAGTTACAGAATTCAAAGATGAAAAATGTCATTGAGGTAAGCATAGCAAAATCAGAGTTACCATCCTACTGTGCTCGAATGCTGATGGTAGCGACAAGCTAAAACCACTTGAGATTGGAAAATTTGGAAGCGCTCATTGTTTCAAAAATTTTAATATCCCTTTCAGAGCTTGAAATTCAGGGTGGGATGGCGGGATTCTCGGCCAAATTTTAAAATCGCACTCAAAACTTTCAGGAGGGGAGTTTCCCCGCCCATGAAATTTAATCATAGTAAAAGTTTTTATGATTTTATTAAGATATTTTTTCTGTATATCTTACAATATAAGTTTGGACACTTTCACACTTTTCCAAACGTAAATCATTAGATTACGGGTTTAACTTTTCATCAATTAGTATTGTTGAATATCTTCATAGAGATTTAACGTTTGAACCAATGGAATTTCCTATTCCAATCGTCACCGTTGCGGTATCGTCAAGAGAAAAATATTAAAGGTATAGGAATTTATTGGGTAGCTCATAGATTAGCACTGTTTAGATGATGCTTCAAAATCATGTAGATTGCTAAATATCAATACACACTCGTTTTCATATATCTTAGTAGTACAGTAGACTCCCGATTATCCGCGAGCGGATTATCCGCGGGCGTCCCGAAAAAAAAAACCTCAATAAAACTACTATACTACTATATTTTATTTATTGTTTTATGTTCTTTAGTACATAAAATAGAAATAATTTTTAATGTACTGTACATATTTTCACTGTTTGTATTACTTTCATGTACAATACAATCAAGCTGTTAAGCTAGAACAATTTTTATATTAGTTGCCCCTCATTTTTAGCCTTTTTGCGGGTTATCCGCGGTACCCGTGCCACCCAATTCCGCGGATAATCGGGAGTTTACTGTATTTAATTTTTGTTTATTGAAATATAAGAATTTATTACACTTATTTTATGACTGAGTGTTTGATATTTTATTATTTTTAACACATTTATGTACAAAACTTAAAGTATGTTGAAAAATCGCTTGTATAACCCGTAACTTATTGCTTCCCTCCCAAAGAGCTCAACTCCTCTCCAGTTACAAACATAGGAGGGGAGGCTCCCCTCCATGAAAAATTTGAATTTCAAGCCCTGCCTTTCATCTACCACTGGGTTTAAATCTCAGATTAAAAAAAGTAAATGAAAATTTGTGCCATTATTCGTTGTTCCAATCAATAAATCGATTACTTGGGAACTGTTAAAGTAAGGAACCTGAAATTCCAAAGGATTAAAGGGAATGTTAGTTCCTATATGCTGTCAAAATTAAATAGATTTTGGCCAAGTACTGAATGGACATCACTATGCTGCCAACTAAAGTCTAGGTGCCAAGTGTACCATTTCCAATCCCTTAAGCCCTCATTTTACATCCACAAATGACGTCGAAAGCCATTGTGAAAATCTCATTTTTATAGTGATTCTATGAAACATAACTTGGCATCTTTTGTGGAATGTAAAACCTCCAAAATAATTAACATTGTATGAGTGACCTTTTTTCAGTACTTGATCGGCAAAACTTGAAGTATGTTAAGGAAACATATTCGGTAAATTTTCTTGTTCACAGCCCTCCTTGAACGTCTCGCATGTGTAGACTCGGGCATTTTCTTCTTTCGGTATTCAGTCTTTTGTACGTATTATAGTTTTCTTTTCTCGGCCAAAATAATTCGTTTTCCGTGAAAATAGTCAAGAAACCTAATCTAATAGCTACTAATAGCTCTCTCTCCCACTCGCCTCAGCCATGCTCCCTATATAGACATGCCTTGCCAAAAGTATCCGGACACCCCTATGTTCGTGTGGTCTCTCACTGTAGGATGCACGTGACTGTATGTATATTAAAGACAACTCATCAAATGGTACAGGAGTGACAACACCAGTCAGCATGCCACAGGTCCATGAATTATTAGACTTTGAGAGAGGAATGATTGTGGGGTGCCGTCTTAGTGGGAAGTCACTTCACAAATCAGCGCTTTGATTGGGCATCCTCGCTCCACTGTGCATGATGTTATGCACAAATACGAACTAACAGGTGCAACAACGACAGCAAAACGTTCTGGACAACCTGCACTGCTGTCGCCGAAAGACAAGCGTGCTCTGTCTTGGGTGGTGGTGAGGCATCGCGAAGACTCCCTGTGGGACATTATTGTTGCCTTTGTAGGGAACCCAGATGCTTACTCACCAGCTACAGCCTGTGGCCCATCAGTGCACACAGTGCAACGTGCCCTCCATGAGATTGGCTGAATGCTGTTCTGTAGAAGAGCGAAAAGAGGAAGCCATTCGTCTCAAGGGTGAATGCTGTTCGTTGTCTACGATGGTGTATAGAGAATCGTCAGTCGACTAGTGATGATTGGGCCAAGGTCATGTGGAGCGATGAAAGTCGCTTCATTCTCCAACAATCTGACAGCCGTATGTGGTCCAGAGAAAGCCAAACGAGAAATACGATCAATAGTGCCTTGTATCCACAGAGAAGACTCTAGCGGTGGGGTAATGGTGTGGGCCAAGTTCTGTACAGCAGGCGTAGGACCTATCAACGGTGTTGACATGCGACTGAATGCCCCACGGTACAAAGATGTTGGAAACGTACCTTCCTGGAACGATGGTGGAGCTTTAATGGCACCTCATCGAACTACTTCTTCCACCAACACAATGCCCCACATAACAGAAGACAGAGAAACCACTAATCCACATAACGAATTTATTCTGATGAATACGTATTTCGGCAGCCAAGCTGCCTTCTTCAGCATCCAAGGGAAGCTATGATCAGAGAGACAAGCTGTTCATAGCTTGTCTCTATATCAGAACAGCTTGGCTCTCTGATCATAGCTTCCCTTGGATGCTGAAGAAGGCAGCTTGGCTGCCGAAATACGTATTCATCAGAATAAATTCGTTATGTGGATTAGTGGTTTCTCTGTCTTCTGTTATTTGATGTCCATCCACAGTTTCTGGCTCCTCATTTTTCGGTTTAACAATGCCCCATGTTACGCTGCTTGTTCCACAGGCATGGTTTATCCGTGCAGACATCCGGTTATTGCCCTGGCCCTCTGCAAAGTCCAGAGTTGAACCCAATTGAAGCATTGTGGGATGTGCTGGAGCGCCGTGTACAGTTGCACATGCCCCCGGTCATGAATTTTCATCAGTTGCTGAACCATTTGACGACCGAATGGTACCGTATCACACAAGTGGAGTGCAAATAACTTGTGGACAGCCTTCCACATCGTGTTGCAGCAAAGGGTGGCCCAACGCATTACTGACGACAGCATTTCCATTGAGGGCATGTGGAGCGGGGCATCTGGATACTTTTGGCAGGGCAGTGTATATAGCAGTGGACTGTCTACTTGCGTGTCGTGCCGCTGCGTCCGATTGTTTTGTGTCAACTCTTGAGGCACCCATTTTTTTCTGGGCTTTCCTAAACTCATGCAACCAATATCCAATGGTTTGGCAGGTTACTCCACACCTTTTTATAAGTTTCTTTTGAGTCTAAGGTGACAAAATTGCATCTTCCAGGTTATCACCACTTCCATTGGTGATCATCTTCAGACCATGTTGAGCTTTTTACTGTAGATAAGGATAAATAGCTTTCTCTGTAGTTCTTAATGTTATTAAAAACAAAAACATTATTAAAAATATAAAGTTCATCATTTGCATTAAATCTGCCAAGTCCTAGTGGAATATCATTTGTTTATCAAATGATTGTTTTTAATGATGTCTACTATAAAATGACAAATGGCATCCTATGGATAGCAACGTTAGCATGTTTTTGGCTAATTTCTACATCCAAAAATTAGAAAATATAGCCTTTAATACTTCCAGTTTCTATCACTTGTATTTGTCTTCCTCTTATCCCTTGTACTGGTATATGGTAGCAGTAAGGAAAATACTGTATAGTTCTTAACCATCCTCAAAGATTTATGCCCTCACATAAAATTTACCATGGAAGAGGAAGAAGACAAAAAAATAAATAAATAAAAAAATGCAGTGGTCGCCACTTAATGTGGCCACCTCGGGACCATGCTTAAATGGCCACATTAACTGGTAGTCATTTTAAGCGAGGTTACAAAAACTACTTATTTTTTTATCGGACAAGTCGAGCATGTGTTTGTACTTACATATAGACAAGCTTGTTTGCTTAAATAATCATTGATACACGTACAGTATCTTGTCAAAATAGTTTATTTAAAATATTGTCTAATGTTTATTTGACAACATTGTTCTGAATTCCATTCATACGTACAGATTTATATAACGTAATTGACCAATCATTACAATCTGTAATTTTGGGCACTAGTGCCCATTGGCTTAGAGGGAAATGAAAAGTGGATATTATAAGCGCTGTGCTCTTTTATCCGGAATAAGATGAAATGAAAATGTAGAATTCGTGAACTCCATCTGAAAAAAAGTGGCCATATTAAGCAAAAATTTGTTACATAGGAAACAGAAAATTCAGGACCGAGCTGAGTGGCCATATTAAAGGTGGCCACATTAAGCGGCGACCACTGTAATAATAATAATAAAAAAAAAAAAACATTCTTAGTTATAATTTTGAATTTCGATGTCCACAAAAAGAATTTTGTTCCAGTTATACAAAATCAGATTCTAAACACTGCCTTTCACATAAGTTGACAGCATTCCCTACCAGAAACGTTAAGCATAACTATTACCACTTAATGAAGAAAGAAAAACTGAAGTATTAGCTAAAATCATGGGTCTGTAAAAAGGGGTAGTCGCACAATCCTGTTTCAATGCTAAATTTTTTCCACTTGTTCTTGTGAGAGCCACATACGATGACACTGGTGCTTTCCCAGGGATTGCAGAAAGGAAAGACAAAGGAACAGAAATTAACTGTAGAATGGCCTGTGATAAGTTAGGGAATAACTGGAAGGAGAGGGGAATTGGGAAAAGTAACGAAGGAACAGTACCTTAGCTAAGGTTAATTGAATTTCAAATGAGAAAAGACTTGAATGGCTTTATTTCCTTTTTGTTATGAAAGTTGTTGTGAAGAATATAAAGCCTAATGTCCTGTTAAGGAGTGTCCAGTGGAATTACGAAGGGCAGTCATAAAGTCATTACAATAAACATGAAAGAACGAACGCTTTTGAAAATGTTTGGTGCCACTGGCAAGAGACATCCCTCGAGTGAAGGAGAATACAAAGTGGCGTTTGGTGAAGTACAGCTAAATGTGCTTCCGAGCTTTTGAACCCGAGTCAGGCTGACCTGGGCAAGTTTTTCGAGTGGCTTGTCACTATGGACGAATGAGTTTTTCCAATTCAAATGCAGGAACCTTATCAGCTCGCACCTCCAATTTTCTGACAGGCTGCACAATGTCGCTTTCCATGTTCTGGTGGCGTTTAGTGGTACTGCACCACTTGGTCTTTGTATCCTCCAGAGCTTGAAGGATTTTGCTTCCTAGTGGTACCACATATTTTCAAAAGCAATTATTCTTTCATGTTGATTGTAAGGACTTTATGACCACTCCTCGTAAAGTGTTTAGCAACAGGGGTGTCAGCATTGTTAAGAATGTCGAATTTCTACTTGGCAAATCTGGGGTATATGGAGTTACCAATTTCTTCATATTGTGTATATTTTTTGAGAAACAAGACTGAAATTATGAATGTACAGGGTGGTTATAAATAAAGTGACACCTTTTAGACCCTTCTAGCAGCCGTTCTGATAATCAGATTTTGACGAAACTTGAGATATACGTTATATAGACCACGGGAAAGAGAATTTTGTAATAAAAAAAATTAGTTCACATTTTGACCGCTACGTCAAAATATGGCGCATGAATAATAACAAAAACAAGTTAGAAGCAGAGAAATTTATAAAATTGAAGCATTTGTTCAATGTGCATTCCATATGTGTCAATGGCATGTTCAAAGCACGTTATTGCATGTTCCACAGTAGAGCGAAGGGTTTCCTGAGGAATCACAGTGATATGGCGTGTTATGCTTGCTTTCAATTCAGGGACAGTACGTATTCTTCCTCCATAGACATTATCTTTCAAATATCCCCACAACCAGAAGTCAAAAGGGTTTAAGTCCGGTGAACGAGGAGGCCATGCAATTGGAAAAGTTCTCGAAATCACCCAATCATCCTTCACTTGTCATGCAATGTGGGGTGTTGCACAATCTTGCATAAAGACAGTAGTGCCTAAACATTGTCTTTCTTGTAAAGCAGGAATGACTTTCTGCTGCAGAAGTTTCGCAGTTACGAGCACCAGTTATTGAACATCTTTTAGTGCCTGGAAGAGTGTTCTCTTCAAAGAAAAAGGGGCCAAGAGTGAAATGTGAAGTGAATTCGCACCATACAGTCACGTAATCAGAGTGCAAAAGCTTTTATGCACAACCATCGGCTTTTCAGTACCCCAGATGCGACAGTTTTGAGCATTCACTGCTCCGTCTAGTGTGAAATGCGCTTCATCTGATCACAAAATGTTCCATGGCCATGCATTATCGACGGCTATTCTAGCCAGAAACTGGCAAGCAAAATCAGTGTGTTTTTTCCGGATCTTCATGAAGCAACTTTTGAACCACCTGGATCTTGTATGGATACCACTTTAAAAAGGAACGCAAAACTTTTTGTACTGTAGACCATGTAATAGACAAATCACGTGATACGGCTCGAGCACTTGCTGAAGAATATTGGGAACTTGAAGCACTCTCCACTACAGCAGCAGTATCATTTGCAATTCATTTCCATCCTCTCCCTGGCAGCACACCCAACTCACCAGTTTGTTCAAATTTCTTAATCATCTTTTTGAAACCATTAATGGACATAGGCCCATTTCCGAAGTTGATATTCTCTAGTGCAGCAGAAGCATTATTGCACTTCTGGTAAAACAACTTCACCAATAAAGCTCGATCCTTTTTGCTAAAGCCATCGTGAAGAATGACTTTACATTTAATTTCAATGTCATTTTAAAGCTTTTCTAATTTTACATCTCATTTGCATAACATCTGATTGAGTAAAAATTCTCAGATAGTTTCTTACACGACCAGTGCCATATTTTGACGTAGCGGTCAAAATGTGAACTAATTTTTTTTATTGCAAAATTCTCTTCCCCATGGTCTGTATAACTTATCTCAAGTTTCGTCAAAATCTGATTACCAGAACGGCTGCTAGAAGGGTATAAATGGTGTCACTTTAATTATAACCACCCTGTAGCTTACCTTAGGCATGTCCTACTTCACCATTTAGTTTATTTGGAATGGCCTACTAGGGTCAAAGCTAGAGGGGACATTCTGATCTATATGGTATATAAAGATCTAAAGGAGAGAAATTTGGTATGCAGATTTCTCTAGCATACTATGAAATTTGGGCCCAATTGTCCTAGTGGAATCAAAATTGTGAGGGTAGCAGTCACTTGGTCTTTAGAACTATTAACATTTTTAAATGGAACATGTGATACATCATTCGATTGGAAATGACAAGAAACATACAAGGATAGAGGCCGCCCCCCCCCCCCAACACTTATGTTCGAGAAAATCAGTAAAAAATTCAGAATAAAAGAGGTAACAAATAGAACTCAGTGATTCCACTACGTTCATATACCCTCCTCAAGGCGGGATTAATTTATTGTTGTTATAAACTGGCTTATCCTTTGTATAAATTCTTTTCTGACTGGCTTATTCTATGTATGAATTCAGGACCTGATGTATATTCCATTGCCATCAACATGTACATCCGAATCATTAAAATATTTCTTTGTGAATTTATGGTTTCTGGTTTATTCTTCCTTATATAGTTACAGTGTCCACAGTTTCAAGGCAGTTTTTAATTTTAAACAGTTTCTGAACAAACAAACTTTGCGAGAAAGAAAATTATTTCACAATTGTAATCAATGCTATAACAAGAACCAACTACAATGAATATTCAGAATATTTCTCTTTTCAATATTGTATGTATTAAATTGAATTTTGAATTAATAAATAAATAACAGTTCAATAATGTTCACATTTTTTTCTTTTTTGTCAGATTCTATATACACTCAGATTATTTGACTTACTTTATCCACGAGTACCAATCAGTCTTCACTATAGCTATTTTGAATGGGTACATTGCCTGACTAAATTTTTAATTTTAAGATTAAAATCAAAAGATTAAAATTTCTGGAAAGAATACTGCAATATTTTACCAGAAAAATTAATAAAGGCTAAAATCCTAGGAAAGCTGACAGCTTTAATAAGGAACTTCAGGCTTTGCTTACAGATAGGGTATCACACACAAAAAAAAAAATTGTACAACTCTATTAGTGCTAATCACTAAAAAGGGCATACTGAATTTTTGATCAAACTGAACCATTGCCTGTATGAGATAACTGAAGACATGCTAATGGTTCCAACATTTATTCCAGCATTCAAGATTTCAAGCAAAGCTGGCATAAGTTCTCTCCTTTTTAATATAACCTGAAGAAGGCAGGAATAAATGCCAAAATCGGCTGGCATCTTTCCAGTTATATTGTATTGCAAGGTCACATTCAATTCGTTTGTTAGTGCTGTAGACATTTATGCAGGTGACATAACACAATTAAATTAGTTCATGGGTCATTATTTAGCAAGACACATCAAGTTTAACTCAAATGGTCTTATTGGTTCAATGTGACTGCCAGTGATGACATTGAGTATATTGTTTGGATTTATGTAAGCTAACTATACAAGATGTCAATATAAATAACTCCACTCTAATGACTTCGTAAAATTCATACTGGATGGATTTTCTAATTCAAATCAAGAGAACGTAAAGCAATAACAGCAACCAATTCTACGTTATAGAATTAAGAGTTGTGGCTATAACTTATAACTAGTAACTATAACTAACGAAAAACCCAGCATTATAGTTATGGTTTTAGTGTAACTCAGCAAATCAAAAAATAGCAGTTATGACAAGCACATGCACAATGACAATCTGCTGGTGCATATGTGATAGCTTTCTCTCTCTCTCCTGTCTCGTAATGTTAAGCAAATATAATTTCTTTTCACAGTCAGTGAAAATTTGCAAATAATTAATGAGCTGTTTGGAAAACAGGTTTATAATTTCCTTTAGCAATAGAGTCCAAGCTGACAGAAATGGCACAGCTTTATATAGTTTCTTGTGAATGTGCAATTCTTGTTGAAGTGTTTGATGTGAAAAAAAAAAAAAAAAAAAAAATCACCTTCAAGAGCATGGCTGCCTTCATTTTGATACTGAAGTGGAAAGAGAATAAGGTCAAGATTGCTGAATGGTCAATGTATAATTTATATTTTGAAATTTAAGTATGCACCGCAAACTTGTTTTTACCGCAAAATTCGTAATAAGGGAAAATTGGGTCACTGCAAACTCCAAAACAACACTACTAGCAATAATTTTATTATTATTATTATTATTATTATTATTATTATTATTATTATTATTATCGTCGTCGTCGTCAATAGTAGTAGTTATCATAATTCAATAACTAAACCAATATCAGTATTTTCTTTTTTTCATGCATACAAATATGGGATAAAATGAAATTTTCATTATTTCATTTTATTTTTCACAAAAGATTAATGTTGAAAAGTGGCCTAACATCTAACTGAAAGGCTTGTACTCACTACGTTTTCTGCTGTACATAACAGAATATATAATAACAGTTGGAAGGAAAGGATTAAGAATGAACACAAGAGCAATCAAGACACACAAGTTCTAACATTCATGAATGTTTTTGTGTTTTATTTTTTTTCCCCAATGAACACAGTATCTCCAAATCCTCCCCTCCTCATGGTTTATTGATGCTAAAGCATACAGAACCACAGAGAAAATGTTAGCTAAATAGAATAAACTCTTTCATTTGAGACAACTGCATTTAAGGAATACTTAAAAAAAAAAAATCAATGAAGAAAGAAATTCACATTTTGTAAGCAAGGCGATAAAGATAATTTCTCTGGAACTACAGATGCACAAGCACAGAATGCATCTTTGCTATTTTCATCTTTTGCTATTTTGAAAGTTTTTCATCTTTGCTATTTTGTGATGTACAGCAAAGAAAGCATACTGTGAACAGACCTTAAACCAATTTTTACATCCTATTGTACACATATTTCTATTTAAAAGAAAGGTTAAAAAAATAAAATATATAAAAAAGAGAAACTGGTTGTGTGAAGTTGTTTTTTTTTTGTTTGCTTGTTTATCTTGTAAACATGAAATTTTTAGATGTAAATCAATTTTAAACAGAATCAATACCATTGGCCATTAAGAATTTTGGAATAAGATCAACATTCCAATCTCTTCCTCGACCATATTCTTCTGATGGAGCTGGTAGGCCAAACTTTGTGAAAAGCTAATTATTTGAAAGAATAAAAAGAAAGGAAAAATATTGAGAGGGGGAAAGAAAAATGAAATAAAAATGACAAATTCAAATATATTATTATGGGAGGGAAGAAAAAAATGCACTCATACTTCTTCTAGAGGGGTAATAGAAGCACTCTCTCCACCATAATATTTGTTCCGGTCCATGTGAAGCACTTTCTTTCCACTTACAGACAACATTCCACTTAAAATGCATTCCTAGTTAAAAAAAAAAAAAATGTTCTAAAAAAAAATGTATATGTAATGATTTCTACCATTAAAGATTAACATTTCAATTAAGGATCTCCTTTTGATAATTGATACAAAAAAAAAAATTAAAAACAAATGATGCAAATAGACTGGAAGGGGGGAGGGAGGGGAGAGAGAGAGAGAGAGAAAAAAGGAAGAAACAAGTGACTCGTTTCAACAGATATGATAATTAAAGATTATTGAGCACAAAATCATGCATTCACATCGGGTGACTCATGAGTTTGGGTTTTCTTTCCCCAGAGGAACTACTACTGTACTAATAAAAGTTAACGTTTAATATCAAATTAAATAATATGAGTCAGATCATTTTCAGTATCAGTATTTTAATTAAAAAACAACAAATAAACAAAGATCCAACAAAATTACATAAAGAAAACCAATCTTATTAAAAAAAAAAAAAAATCTCCACATTTCAATTAAAACAATTATAGGTGACCCCCACCTCCCAATTTTAATTATAATCGTCCTGCAGAAATGCTAGGTGAACCAATATCTGATGTCTAGCAATATTCAGAATTATCCACTAGTTTGTGCAATCGAGTAAACGATGTTATATACTGTAAATATTATTTAAAAAACTTGTACCCAATGCGTTTAAAATTTGCAAACATCTCTTAATATACAATTTATGTAACGAGCTTAATACAATAAAGATTTATCAGTGCGATGGTAGATACGGGAAACCAGCTGTCAGACCTCAATGGTGCATTACTGTAAATTGATCTTTCCCGAGATGCTTACGCTAAAAGTTGATCTGTGGAATATATTTTATAATTCCAAATCTATTTTGTCGTATGTCAATGAACTGAAGGTTGGCGACACATTCATCGATTTCTCTCCCTTAGAAATCTTCTATCCTCTCCATCTTCATCAGTTTATCGAGATGATGGTTATCACTAAGCACTGCCGATGAATTTCATTTTCGTCGAAAGGCAATCAAATCTGACGAAAATCATTTAAAGTGAAGTCTGTAAATACGTTTCTGCATATAGCATTTCCAGAAGAAATAAAACCGGGAAAATAGGTTTTCCTTACTGTTACTCACAGACAGCAACTCAATTAACATTTCCTATCTACCGACTACCTGACAACTTCACTTAACGTACTTTAAGATTTTGTATAGATAATGTAAAAAGAAAATGAATGAAAGAAAAATGGAATGTGGAACTGATATTGAAAAGATTGTTATTTCCGGTGTTAAATTTTTTATACTATTTATTTATTTCTAATTAAAACCTTGTCTAGAAATATTTATACAATCTCATAGGCCTAAGTTCTGTACAATATGGCCGACAGCGTTAGCGTCAAAATGCCGGGTTTATCAGATCACTTAGTTGGAATTGCCTATAATTAGTTTGCAATAATTACCTTCAGGCCTGTGCCGAGAACGATTGCATCGTATTCCTCATCCATGATCGAAAATTAATAAATAATCGGTGCGCGAGATAAACTTTTTCTTGTATCACAATGCGTTTTCAGGGCAACAGCTGAGGGGTGTTTCACACAGGTAATGAAGTCGATCGCCGGTTGCGGAAAAGCCTCTTGCGCGTAACAAAAATGTTCCTGCAAAAATTCACTTATATATCCTTCGTATGCTATGGCTTTGTGCAACTTTACCCACAGAAATAATTTGCCGTATAGGGGAAGATAAAATTTACTGAACGCTAAAATCGCTAGTGCACTTGATTATAATATCGTTTAATGCTGTAATAGCGCGTAATGTTTAAAGGTGACTGTAGCCCTCCGCATTGACGCTACCATTTATTGCGCGTAGGGAACACCGTAGCCGAATGTTAATCTCACAATATTCAGATTACGTATCGGTTCTTCGAAGCACTCCTTGTTATATAAAATCTTTGCACGTTTCCATGACGTCAGAGAAAGGGGCGGAGCATCTGCTGTTTTTGAGCGAGATCAATGATTCCAAGAGGGATGGCGAACGAGCGAATGACAGAAAACTAAAAAGGAAGATTGTTCGAAGATTTCATCAGTAATCTGTGTATCTTAACGATTTTAAAAGAAACGAACGTTGTATTAATTTCTGAGCCCACAGCGATTATCACGATTTTTTTTACTTTTTTGTTTGTCGTGCATTTTTAAATTGAACCACTTTCTGAGCAAAACATCCGCAGAGAAAAGTTGCCAAGGAGGAGATTGCTTTTTAAAATTAGTGTTTCGCCCATGAAGAACACCAGATGGCGAATCGGCGATGTAAACATGGCTACGCACAGGCTTTCGGAAAAATCGCCAACAAGAGGGAGAAAATTGAAAAAGCAAGATGATATCGGCTCAATGGACATCGATAGCCTACAAAATAGGAGGACCGACATATGTTCGTATTAAACATATACTAAGTTTCATACTATTATCATTTAAAGTAACAAATTAAAGGCGATTCCTAATTCCTATCATGCCTACTTCTTAATCAATATACAAATTATCCTTTGGCTTACAGGAATTAACATTTCATACCTCTAATAGTCCGCGTTTTTTTTCTCTTTCTTTTTAAGTGATTGCAAAATATTAAATATTATTTTGTCTTTCCATCTCACCTAAAGGTTCAGAAAATAACGATATTCTTCAACAAGTATTTGGTGAAAGGACATTAGATCCAGGGGCTACATCTTCACCATTGAAGTACATGTTTTGCTTACTAATATTTTTATTTTAAATTAAGCTTTATTAAATATTGCATATGCGTTTTTGTTTGTTTGTTTTTATTTCAGCAGAAAACCTTTAGGTATATATAATTTAGAATTTTATATCGATAAAGAATTAGACGAAATAATCCATACAGTTCCCAGTGAGACAAGTAAGTTGCCGACCAATAATAGTTTTCTGATGCTTTGCAAACTTCATTAAAACTTATGCTCCAATGATTTTTTTTTTAGATTCATAGCAAAATAAACATAATCATAGAAAATCATCACTTAAATAATATTTGTTGTTTAGATTGTTACAACGGTTTATACAGGGTAATTAAAATGAAAGAGACAAACTTCAGGTGGTGATTACTGACCAGAAAAAGAACAAAGAAATTTCCTATGAACATATGTCTGGAAATGGACTGTTTGTTTGTAATTGTGGCACAGTAATTGTGTCAGCATTACAAATGCTGTTCAAACATTAATAAAGCTGTTGCACTTGGATAGCGTTACAGGCTGCATTGATATATTGTTCAAGTGTCTCCAACATCAGGAACTGGCTCTTCATAGACAGTATATTTTGAGGTGTCCCCACAAGTAAAAGTCAAGGGGATTTAGTCCTGTGAGTGAGCAGACTAAGCAACAGGACCTCCTCGTCCTATCCGTTGTCTGGAGAAGATATTGTTCAGGTATCGGTGAATATTTGTGTGGACATAATCATAGAACATGAAGTAGCAAAACTCCGTAGTTCCCAGTGTTCCCCACCTGATGGCGCCACTGCTGTTTTGGCTCCAAGCTTATTTTCCTGTTAACTCTTATTTACAAAGTGATAAAATCTAAATTGAATGACAACACATCAAAAGTAAAATTTCATTTGTGTATTTATTAAACTTTATTGCTTTTAATTATTAATAAATTTAAAACAGAATTTTACTCTTAAAAAATAGATAACAGTTCAAGCATAATCAGAGAAAGAGTTCAAATATTAAGAGAGCAATTTTGCCAATTTTTTATTTGTTTTACTTTTCACTGCATTACAAACATCTCTCCTCAATTCTCTAGCCAGAAAATAAAAACTAGTATGGATATAATACAAGGCGCATTCGGCGAGAAGAAACTAGCATAGTCACATGACTTCTTACTGAGAACAGAAATTCTTGCTGCAGATTTACGAAACAGCTTGTCTCGCAAGTCGGACTAATCAAAATGGCAATCTTGATTGGAAATAATTAATAATATATAATAATTATTCGACTAATTTTTCCAAGTGTTCCTTTGTCTACTAAACTCTACAATTTTTATACATATGATATATTACAATTAAATAAAAGTTATAATAATAAACACACATGGATAAATCAATTAAAGTTATAAATGTAGCCTTATGACAATTTAATGTTATTTTCTTTTATTTATTAACAATGTTATACGATTTAATTATTAATGTATTAAGTATTCTATTCATATTACAATAATAGTCATAATCTTATTAATAATGCATTTAGAACCTCCAATAGAGATTTCCTTCAAGTTGCTCTTGGCTAGAAACTGCTGGCTAGTAAGGAGGAAAGTAACTAACTACCTTGGTAGGCTAGATTCTAGCAAGATCTCTGACGAACAGTATCACGCACGCGAAGTGAGGTCAGTGCTAGCTTACTGAACAGCATCATGCGAGACTTCTGACTTGCCAAATACACCTACAAAAGACAGGGTGAACGAAATACAGTCACTAAACACTTTAAATTCCCGTGGCCACTCCTTACAGGATGTTACTCTTTATATTCTTCATAACAATTTCCATAACAAGAAACAAAGCAATTCGAGCCCTATTCTCATTTGGAAATTCAATTTCCTATAATGGCATTAACCTTCGCAAAGGTACCGTTCCTTCATTACCTTTCCCCCACTCCCCTTTCCCTCAACTAATGTATTTATTTTTTTTATTTTTTATTAGTACCGGTAATCCAATACGTCCATCCAGGGCCTGTTTGGCCTGAGGCCGACGAGTTGGGTCCCTGGATGAACCTGGATTAACGACTGCTGTATGATGGTCACAGCAGCCAGGGGGGTGAAGATCGTGAGCCACGGATGGTCGCCCATCCAGTGGCTAGCCGTGCCTGGTGTTGCTTAACTTCACAGAAGTTGTTTTAGTGAAAGCCCACCAGGCTACGGCCTCCCCCTATTTTTTTTCCCTACTGTATTTCCCCTCTATTCCCTACTGTATTTCATGGGGTTTTCTACAGTTTCTTTCAGTGTGTTTGGCTTTCCCTTCCTATATTTTTCCTCTCTACCCCCTTCTATAAGCCCCTATATATGACGTCTTCTAAGCCCCTATTATCATTTTCACTCTATCCCAAAAGTCAGTTTTTTTTGTTTTTTTTTTCAGAGTCTTACCATGCTGTGTTCATTTCTTTTTAATAAATTAATTATAAATTTAAAGAAACATTTTGTATACCATAATCATGATTATGACAGTACTATCATTATGCATCTATTTGATTTTCTTTATTCAATTTATTTTTTAAATATACTTAATTTCATTAACAATTTATTTAACTATATAACAGTGAAAAATTAAATAATATTAATTCTACAATATCATTTAAATAAACAACCCAACCTGCAAAACTATTCCTGTGATTGGAGCCAAAATTGCAGCAGCACCACAGTTTCACAAAGCTGCCACTGTGACAGTTTGGAGTGGCTACGCACGTTAAATGTTCGGTTGCAAGTTTTTCTACAAATATCTCATCAAAGATTGTAAACTAAATTTATTAGCGTACTTTTAACTCTAGTTAAGAAATGTTTACTACAATTGGTTTCAGATAAGCATTAAAACTTCAGTAATAAATTTTTTCTTTTCTTCTATGCCAATGTACAGGATGGTTATAAAATAAGTTTGCCTACTCAGAGCCCTGTAGAGCCCAATCTAATGAACCAGTTGTGATGCAGATTGAACTGTAGGCTATTCAGACCATGGGGGAGAGAATTCCTGAAAGAAAAAAATTAGTGCAAATTTTCACCACACAAATGGAGATTTTAAAACTAATTTTATTGTTTTAAACAAGCAGGCAAGGTTTTTGTTTGTTTACAGCATATGTTCATTATGTCCACCCCCTGCATCAATGACATGTTGGAAGTGTAGCACAGCCTGATCAATTGTTGCATGAAGCGTTTCCCGGGTAATGTCTGAGACATGTCGTCTAATGCTGGCTTTCAGCTCAGCACAGTCCATACGCTTTGTTGATAGACCTGATCTTTCAAATATCCCCAGAGCCAAAAATCGCATGGGTTCAATATGAGGAGGTGATCGATCTTGCATGAAGACAGTGGTTTCCAAGCATAGTCGTTCTCGCAAGATAGGAATCGCATGCTGTGCATAAAGTTCACGATACCGTGCACTTGTCACAGAACATTTTACTGGACCTTGTTGTGTCACTTCCTAAAAGAAAAAGGGGCCTAGAATAAAGTCACCGATGAATCCACACCATAAATTCACGTTTAAGAATGCAATGGCTTTTCGTGTGCGACATGGGGGAGTGAGGCACCCCATATGTGGCAGTTCCGCGTGTTCACCGCTCCTTCTAGGGTGAAATGTGCTTCGTCTGAACATAGATTGTTCCATGGTCACTGGTCATCAACAATCATCCTCGCCAGAAAGCGATAAGCAAAGTCAGTGCGTTGAGAGGGATCTTAAATTTTAGCTGTTGTGCCAGATGAATCTTGTATGGGTACCAATGCAGAATGGACTGCAAGATCTTTCGCATTGTGGACCGTGGGATGGACAATTCGCGTGCTGTTGCTCGAGATTGTTGCAGAACGTTGAGAAGGGGAAGCTCTGTCCACCACTGCAACAGCCACGTCCTCAACAACTTTGTCTGTTAATTTGCACCGTCCTCTTTTTGGTGTGACAGCCAAATTGCCAGTCGATTCAAATTTCTGTATCATTTTTCGCAACCCAGTATCTGACATGAGCCATTTTCACAATCCTTTTAGACGATGATATACTCGCAGTGCAGCTGGACTGCTGCTATCATTCTGGTAAAACAACTTTACCAACAGTGCGTGTTCTTTCTTGCTTCAAACCATAATCTTTCGTGAAAGCTTTTCACTAAACATAATGTAATAAACGGATCAATCTATTCCATATTGGTATAGTTTGTCTTCAAGAATGTTTCGGTATTTGTTACCATTGAAATTACCCTCAATCACCATAAGGTCCAATAAATTTATCGCCAGTTATTCCACACCAAACATTAACCGGCCAAGTACGCTGATGGTTCACTTCATGAATCCAATATAGATTTTCTACACTCCAATGATGCATGTTATGGCAGTTAACCTCACCGTATTTTGTAAATGTTGATCTATCAGAAAATAGTACACGAGCAATTCTGCCTCATTCATATTTACTCAACAGCCCATAGACAAAAAAATGTCAGTTTTGAAAATCATCGCCATTTAATTCCTGATGCAAGGGCACATGGCACATGATACGGATAAAATTTAGGTAACTTCGGTATTCTCGAAACACTCATATGAGAAATTCCTGATTGGTGTGATATTTCTCGGACACTTACATGTGGATTATGAGCCACTGCAGTTAGTACAGTAGCTGTACACGTTCTTTTCTTCGGCTGTAACCTTTCGTCGGTAGAAAACTGTTTAACAACTCTAACAAAAGAAGAACGTGATCGTATTCTTTCAGCAAGACGCTCAGCATACAAATTGACAGCATTGTCAAAATTTCTCCTACATTCACCATAAATGAAAACCATTTCAATTTTTTTTTTCTTGCCCAGCTACATGTACTATAATGCAGAGTTTAAAGAGAATGACAGTGGCATGGAACAAGTTTAAAAAATTGATTAAGCACCCCTCCTGATTAGAGAGATAAGTGTCTAATAATTATCAAATCGTCTGTGAAGTACTATCGGCACGGGCCATGTACAGACCCACCAACAAATTTAATAATGGAAAATCTCGTTTTGTGCAATTACAGTAACATCTATCACAAATCAAAAAAATG
Organism: Rhysida immarginata; assembly: GCA_023313115.1. Taxonomy (NCBI): domain Eukaryota; kingdom Metazoa; phylum Arthropoda; class Chilopoda; order Scolopendromorpha; family Scolopendridae; genus Rhysida; species Rhysida immarginata. Next base: position 1,670,787 of record JAHWFO010080620.1, on the reverse strand, counting down.
CTTCAGACAAAACTTATGTATTTTTTAACGTAGATTCCAAATCTGCGATAATAAACAGGGTTCCCATTTAAAATTTCAAAGTTGCCCCAGAGGGTTGGGTTGAGGGGTCAAGTTTGGTATCATTGGAGAGCTTTTTTAAAAATATTAAACTTGTATTTTTTAATTTTTTGTATCTTTCATATTTTTGGAGTTATTTTGATTTGTCAGGTTAAATGGGACACCCTATATTTATTTATTTATTTATTTATTTATTTATTTATTTATTTATTTCTGGAAAGAACTCTATTATTGAAGTCTGTTTACTTGATTGTATACATAATCAAACCTGGTTAATAAAATGAAACTTAACGTAAAAATGCTAAATGGTAACGAGTGATATAAAAATGTTGTGACTAGGATTGTGAAGAACGGATATTCTGTATAACATTTATCAAGGAACATATTTATATACCCTCTGCAGGGATGTGCCCTCGTGGGTTTGAGCAGGTTATACCCGACCCATAAAAATAAATGCCGACCCGCACGTGCAAGCAACCCATCATCTAGCTCACACACAAAATGCAAAGTTTTATGCCTATATCGTAATTTTGAATTTGCCGCCACCTGGTTTCCCAGTGCTGCTGCTTGGAGCATTAGTTGCGCATCGATTATACTCTTGCGTGTTTTTTTTGTCATCAAGGGTAGGTATCGTAATTTGTGATGTGGATGCAGTAGAAGCAGCATGCATTAGTAGAATTGTGTTTTAAAACCATGTGTTTTCCAGTGCATGGTCAGAAAAGGCCTCTGAGCTCCCAAAAAAATATGGACAGTTTTCTGAAACGATGAAAGCAAAAGCTTTCAGTGGACAGTTCTAATGAAGGAAACAAACCTGAGGACAGTGGGGTCTAAACAAAATATGGATTTGGGCCTACTAGTTTCTGACTAAAGCCCTTCAGTTGTTTAAGTAAAGATGGTTCCAGTAGTTCAGTAGAAGATTTAGAAGAAATCCTTCCTGAAATTGATTCTGGGCCTAGGCCTACTTCATGCGCATCAATGTGGCCTTTTGGCCTGACATCTACATCTGTTTCAGATCGTCATCACCCAATGGCAATAAAAAAGAAAAGTCAACTGATGCAAAACTGATACATGGTAGGGGGTCTTCAGAAAAAGACTGGATCAGTGAACCTTGCACATGAATGAGCCTCAACAGATTAAGAGAAATGAAACCACACACGTGCATCAGGTGTCTTTGAAGAATGCAGCACTTGCTGATGCCGCTGCTGCTGCAGTTACCAAACTTTTGTGCAATCTGAGTTTGTTTCGAAGGAAGCACTGCTAAAAGCATTTTCATGTTTGTACTTTTTTACAAACCTTCCACATTTTACAAATTATGAGTCTTTCTTAGACTTTTTAACTTTTCTCGGGCTGCAAATCAAGCGGAATATCCGAGAAGTTATTTTTTAATCCTCTATCTCAATTTATCCATTCTAACAATTTTATTACTCTATCCCAACATGAGTTCTCTCCGAAGCGTAATGTAGATACTGCTTGTTTTGAGTTAACAGAATTTACCTCCGCCCAAATGTCTAAAAAATATATTTGTGATTGCCATATTTGTTGATTACTCTAAGGCTTTCAACTCCATTCCTCTTCATCTAATATTTTTTAAAGTATCATCTTTTTTTAATATTCATGGCCCTCCGCTTCACTGGTTGATGGATCTGCTCACCAACTGCCGTTATTATTTAACACTTCACGGAAATTCCTTACTATCTTTGATTCATAATCTAGGAGTACCACAAGGTTCGATTCTCTCCCCTCTATTTGATTCTATCTATATATAAATGACTTACCTATTGCTTTAACCCCTACTCATTCTATTCTATACGCTGACGATGTCACTCTTTTATTTGCTGATTCTTGTATTTCCAAACTTACTATGACAATCAATTAGATTCTTTCTATCTTAAGTTTATGGAATTTAGCTAATTCGTTATCTCTCAATACTAATAAAACTAAATTCATACTCTTTCATCAATGCAATAAGCAAAATATTCTTGTTAATTTACTTATTTTCTAAGATTCTCAACCACTTATCAGAACTAAATCATTTACCGTAAATCTTCTACTATAATGCGAATTTTTTTGGCTTAAAAAAGCATCTAAATTTGCTGGATCGTATTATACAAGAGGATAAAAATCAGCCCTCCGACGACTGCGGCCGGAGGAGAGTTTGTCCTGATAACATTACCGTATATTATACATTAATTACATTGCATATTCAGTGTCCAGTTCATTATACAATAAATTAATTCACTTTTTATTCGAATTTCTCGTCGCCAACATCTAACATCGAAATAACTTCTCCCAAACATCGATACTTCTAAATAGGTCTACTTCCAAACTGCCTCGAACCAAAGCCTACAAGAAAGCTTATGCAGTGAAAATATTAAACTGAATAAAGATTACTTGTCTTTTTATTAAGAAAATTGATATACTGTTGTGTTTTTTTGTCGATGTGCAAGTGAGAAAGCTTTCCATATCAATGTAGGGCTTTAAACTTCCAAACTGCCTCGATGAAGTTGGAAAGACCTGTTCGAAGACACAGATGAATCAGATTTTGAAGGTTTTTGAATATTAAATATCCAGACTATTTAAAAATAAAGATTTTTTTTCTGTATAAGTTTGCACATTTTATTTCTCGCGAGGAGTCAAAAAGGGGGGTCGCATTATACAAGAGGATAGGATTTTTGTCTATTTTTTGGGCCGA
>JAHWFO010080620.1:1635822-1657681 GCA_023313115.1 Rhysida immarginata | reverse complement strand
GACTACATCCTTTGAGTTTTCGTCCATCTCACAAGTTCCTTCATCGTTTTTCAAGATTAGTGACTTTATTTATTATTAATTTTTTTGTTTTTATTAATTTTACGATTTTTCCCCATTAAATAGGAGACTAAACTCATTTAAATTTAAATTAATCATTTAAACTCCTTAAATCAATAATTCATTCCTTAACAGTTTATTTATATTCGCGGTAGCTCGATTGGTAAGAGCAGTGCCAGCAATAGGCATGGTCCCTGGTTCGAGTCCAAGTCACAGATTTTTTCCTCCCCTTTTCTATTTGTTAACGTATTAACAGGTTGAATTTACTTACACATAGCTTTCAAGGGGATGGGACCAAAGGAAAATCATGTATTTAACCGGTCACGTATTAACAGGGTTCGACTAGTTTACATTTTATGAGCATTCAAAAAGTTCCTTCAGGACATTTCTGAATGATCTTATGCTAGAAATAGATCTACATTGAATTTTTACATATGTTCATGTGTATATTTTTCATAATATAATGTTTTATCATTATTTATCATAAGTTATTCTTTTTATAATTATATACTTTTATTTCACTGAAATGGAACTAACATTTCATGAAGCATAAAGTTATATCAAGATTAGTTTTAAATAGTTTTTTAAATTGTAATCTTCATGTGTAGTGTTTTAATAAAATTATATTTTTTCAGGTGAACCAGGACGCATTGGTCCTAAAAAAGTGATGTTTGATGTCACATCTAATGTTGGATCATTTGTTATAGATAGGGATAAACTGGGCGTGAGTATTTTTCTTAATACCGAGTGACTTAAATTTTATTTTTGTATTATATTCAAAACCCATTGTTCAGTATCTGATTTGCATTGTTCGTTCTTTTTTTAAAAATTTTAGTAATAAGAAAAGCAGGTTCACTGTATACATTGCCTTAATCATGTCAATTTCCTAATGGGGAAATTGCATGAAATTTTTTAAAATTTTTTTTCGATAGTTTAGATCACTAATATACCGGTATGGGTATTCTTTTTTTCTAATTGTGCGTAGTTCTTTTTAAAAAAAACATTAAAGTTGACACCACTAAAAAACGCTACGTCATAGCTCAAGAGTGATGTGATGTCACGCGCCATGAAACCAGAAACCATGCCTATCTCTTATGCTGCTTTTCATGATCTGTCTGCATAGAGATAGATATTAGATGCCTAACATCTTTATCTATGATCTGTCTATAATAAACATGTATGCTTACAATTATTATTTCATTCCCATGTATACAAGCACTAAGTATAATAAGACTTAATAAAGCATTCATAAGAGCACCAAAACATCACGAGAGAAGAAATAAAAATAGATGAAACTACTGAGGAGCGATACTCTGTGCGAAATTAACGTCGGTTTCCATGACCTCGTACTCGTATGTTATTCTTCGATTTTGAGCTAGCCGAAGAAGGAATGGACAAAAGCACATGGGATACAATTAGTTTTTTTGTCTGATTCTTCAGACGTAGCAAAACTTTGATCCGATTAAACTTTAAATTTCGCCCGGTTTCGATCACTTGTTCAAGTGTATTATTTACTCATGGATGTATACATCTTATCTTTGTTTCGGTGATTATCGACTATAATCCTGAATTCCACAAGGAGAAATATGGACATGAAAATAAGTAATAGAAGGACTCGTATTTCGAACAAAATTTCGTGAGCTCTATTATTTTATCATAGATAGCTGCGTTTTCATCTCTTCTCGTGGAGGCCGAGGGGGGGGGGGCAATCGAAACGGCGCTATGCCTTCATATGGTGCTGTAATATTTAAATTATATCTGAAATATAAAAGACTTTTCGGGAGTTGGCAAAAAATTGTACAACCACCAGAAAAAATAAATGGGAAAAAAATGTGGATAAAAAAAAAACAACTTTTTGTTGTAGTCAAAGAGTCTTTTATTTATTTTATCTTATATCTGAAATGATCGATTTTATTAGTTCGAGGAGCTTTTAAACAACCTGTTTGACTTGTGTAGTATCAATTTGTTACTGGATGGTTTAATTATGCATTAAAATACGCGAAGAAATAGCGGTATCGCTAAACAAGATGCTATTTAGGAGCTATCCCATTTCGCTAAACAAGATGCGCAATGGCAGAGCTGATCTACAAAGGCGTGTGTTTCAATGGCGTGTGACGTCACACATCGTTTTAGTTTGGGGGCGTGGATTTGCATTTTTAAAGTTAATTTTGATAGTTTTTTTAATACTTTTAAGATTTTTAATGGCGATTTTCATATTCAGCGTATTGAAATCTATATAAAACAGGCCTTCTTTTTAAAAAAGAAATTCCATGCAACTTCCCCATTATCCAATAAACAGACTGATTTATTCTGTGTTCTATTAGTAGGCTAATGCTTCCCCTAGAGCATTGTATGAAAGTGGTTCAAAAAGAATGTAACAAGAGCTCTTACAAATGTACAAATTCTCTGAATGAATTAAATTTCAGTGTTTAGATAGAAGAGACGATCATGGCATTCAAACGCCTCCAGTAGATGGAGCTAGTTGTGCCATAACACTTCAAAATCTCAAAAGATGGAGGGGTTGATGGATATACGGGGCGTCCAAAAGTCTGGTAACATGGCAGATATCTCAAAGCTGCCAGGTAGGTGAGATCTGATGAGTGTGGTTTATAGGTGATAGGAGGGTGGGGAATTCATTGCCGCACTCAAATTTGACTTTGACCCCCAAATTTAAGCTCATCCGTTTGCTAACTCGAAAACTATTAAAAATGGAGAAAAATTTCCGATTGCTACCCTGTAGAGCAACACCACATTAGTCTAAAAACAATTTTTAATCACACCCTTCCCCTTGAAAGATTTTGAGAAAATGGGCAAGAAAGAGTCACTCAAGGTCAGCTTGGGCTGGCCAGGTTGGCTGAGATTTCTAACACTTTTGAATTGCAGTGAAGCACACCATTGGGAATATTCTTTTCTTGGGAAGTACTTTTTCAAAATCATTTAGTACTTTTTCACAAACATTTCATATTTTTTCATAAACAGCTAGTACTATTTCACAAACATTTGATCCATATTTATAATCTAAATCTACAGAACAATTATAGACAGTCATTCACTCTTGAATTTCTCATGAATCAGAGAATTTTCCGTGAAACACGAGAGAACTCGAGAATTCGCGTGAGGTCTCGAACATGTCCAGAACTCATTGGCCTCGCCGTAGCCTCGTATTCTTTCAATGTACGCACTGGCCTCGCACAATGAATTATGACGTAATCAATTATGGTGATTGGCATGAAGATGTGAAGCAGCAAATGACTGATAAATGAAGTAGGAAAAATATGTAAGCAAACACTGAAGCAGCTTTTTTAGCTATGTTTATAGTGCATCTATTAACCAATCAGAAGAACTTACACAAAATGCAACAGTAAAAATTTTGTGTAAGCGCTTCTGATTGGCTAATGGATTCAGCGATAAACATAACTTATTAATATCATCTTAGTAAAATCTGCTTCATTATTTGTTTGCTTATGTAAATGCACAAAAAAATTGATCATTGCCTATAATACATATATGAGTCTGCAGTTTTTTATTTTCCAGAAAAAAACTTTGTTATATGGACTTGCCATTATAAATTTTGTGTTATGTAGCATGCAGTTATATAGAGGGAGCACTGTACATAAATTCAAAAATTCCAAAATCAGAAAATTTTGTTCCTAAAAAAGTAGAAAAAGATCTCTTTGATAATGCCATCAGCGAAACACATGTTAGACCTATTAGAGTGCTATAATATTACTTAAATCTATTGTCTAATTTATTATATAGGGTATTTCTAAATGGAAGGACACTAAGTACCTAGCATGATCCTTTGCATGATGACAAACTTAAGGTTCTTTATGCAAAATGTTCAAAACTCAAAAGTTAAAGGGCTAAACATACGCGAAGTTTGTTGATAACCTGGTGAAAACGTCATTTAATCTCAACAAGTGGTGCAGTTCATTATTTTGATAAGTGGAATATACCATGTCGCCACTCCATGCGTGCACGTTTGCTTTCAGTAGTATGGTGATGAATCCATGTCGCGTTGATGGTCACAACACGCCTTAGGAAGCTGTCTCCTTACTTGTCATATCGCTGCAGCAGCATGAAATAGATTTCCACCCAGGTGGTCTTTCGAAATGCTCTTCCATTAGGATATTGTTTTAAAACACAATGCACATTTTCAAAACTGGTAACCTTATTGATGTGCACATTGGCATATTAAAGTACACAATACAAGGTGCACGTCAGCGTGCTCTGCATTTGTGTACATGTGATCACAGTGAAACTTCATAAGCAACTCAAAACGACATGAAACCTAATATGTAAAGAAAAGTTTCAATAATTGAAAACATGTAGCTCTGCAGCAATAATGTGCTTTTGTTTTGACTAAACGTGCTGCGTCAATGTGATGCTATACAGTATGACTTATTAATAAAGCACTGCATTGTTTTTTAAAACTTCCTTGCCCCTCTGAATTTAATGAAATGCTGGTAAGGCAAGTTCGTAAATGACATAACTATGTGATTTTTTTTTTACACCCCCAATTTTGAGTTTTCGACATTTTTGATAAGAACATTTTGCTTTAATTGATGCATGGAACCCTGCTATGTGTTTATTGTCCTTCTTTTTAGAAATGCCCTTTACTGCATTTGAAAAAGTTTTAACATTTAATTTTTAGTTCCCCTCCCCCTATCTTTTCTGGCTAAATTATCATGTGTTTTACTATATAATCTTCGTGGAAATATTTTATACATATAATGAAACTTTTTTGAGGAATTTTTTTTTAACCACATTTGTTTCGCATCTTTTTTCTTTGGGAAACAAAATACAGTTACATATTCTGTTCCACTGTAGTTCGAATTACATACTCAACATCTTCTTGACATTTTCTGCTAATAAAATATACCAATAATAATTATAAATTTCTGCCTGATTTATTCGATTTATAATTTGCTTATTGTTTATAAAACAATTTTTAATATCTCTTGAAAAAGTAAACGCTAAACACTAGATTTCAAAGTCATTTGTCTGCATTTTATAAGCTAATTTAAACTATGCCGATATATAAAGGAAGATAATAGTTGAAATTAGTTTAGTTACCGTATTTATTCTACTATAATGCACGTCTTGTATAATGCGATTCCATTTTCAGAGCTCAAAAAATAGTAAAAATATTATCCTCTTGTATAATGCGGTCCCCATTTTTGACTTGTCGCGAGAAATAAAATAGGCAAGAATATACAGAAAAAGAAAGAAGAATGGGGGGGGGAAAAAACCTCTTTATTTTACTATTTCTATTACCAGTCACTGCTTTTCAGGTCATAAAAAGTGGAAAACATCATGAGTTCATTACAGAAAAGTGAAAAACGTTTATAAAGTTCCATTGAAGGGAAGAGGGAGAATGGCTTATTGATAGTCTCTGACAACACTTCCTAGAAAGATAGCCTATGCCCTGAAAATTTATGACCATTGGCAGTCGTCAGCCCTCTAGCGGCCAATGACTCAAGCTTCCAATATGGCCGCTGAAAGGGGGAGGTGAACAACAATTGATACCTCACAACTTTAATAAGCACGAACCACTCTATATCCATTGCTGATATTTTAAATTATCTTGGATTGAATGCCAGTAATGAAAGAAAAATGTGCTTGGTAGAGGGGGAAGGAGTTTTAAATGCTCAGCATGTAATATTTTGTGGGAGAAATAGTATCGCATCTTTGCCTTCAATACACATAATAGCCCTTGTGCTAAAGAGTAGCAGTATTACCGTAAGTATTCTACTATAATGCGATCTCTTGTATAATACGATCCCATTTTCAGAGGCTAAAATACCAGTAAAAATTTTACCCTCTTTTATAATGCGATCCCCATTTTTTGATTCGTCGCTAACTTAGGAAAAATAAAATATGCAAGATGTACAGAAAAAAATCTCTATTTTTTTACAATTTGAAAAATTAATAACCTGGATGTATGCAATTAAAAAAACTTCAAAATCTGATTCATAATTGCCTGATTCTTTAAAAAGTTCCTTAATACAGTACAGATGGTGGTTTATTATAAAAGTTTATAATAAAAAAAGTTTATAATTAAATAATAAAATGTTATTTAATTTTTAAGAAGACAAAAACGATACAGTTACATGTACTTTTATTGTATGTTCATTTTTTGAAATTAAGGTACACATTATGTATTCATGCATTAAGTACTCTAATAAATATTCATTTGAACTTTAGAAAACGTTTTTGGACAATTTCAGGAGATAGAACATAGTGGCTGTTAAAAATTTTACTGATCGAAAATTTATTTTACTTTTCACTTTTATTGTTACAAATTTATTTAATGTCATGCCTATATTGTTCGATTATTATCAATATGGGCAGCGAGAGAAACTATAATAAATAAATGAAGTGGCTATTTACACGGGTCCCTGAAAACATGCATTTTCACGTCTGCGTCGTCTGATTGGTTGAGAAGGTCACGTGGGTGCAGAGGTCGGGAAAATACCTAGATTCACGTACGATGCGATTTAAAAACACCTTTCATTATTTCATCGGATTCATTGTGCAAATGCTGAGATCAAACTGGGGGATGCATTTTCTACTTTGTCAGACTTGGAGAGGGCGATGTCTCAACATGAAAGAAAAACCAGCATGCAGTTTTGGAGAAGACATTCACGTAGTATCGAGGGTGCGAGGAAAAAGGGTTTACAGCGATTTGTAAATGAACATTTGGGATACAGGGATCTTGATTATGTCTGCATAAATTCAGGGACATATAAAACCAAGTGTATTTGTTGAACTTCACACATTCTTTTATTCTATTAACTTGCAATACTGTATGGTGTGGGCATCATTTGGCTACAAAGCAAAAAGCAATATAGTGTTTTTAAATGGAAGACACAGTGCATCAGACTATCAACAAACTTTGGAGAATAATTTGCTTTCATCTGGAATTCGTATGGCAGGAAAAAACTACATATTCCAGCAAGACAACGCCAGCATCCACGCAGTGAAGTCAACAATGGACTGGTTTAAAGCAAAAAAAATAAAAGTTCTGGACTGGCCAGCAGTGTCACCAGACTTAAATCCAATAGAGAATCTTTGGGGTTATTTGGTACGTTTGGTATACAACGATGGAAAACAATTTGACTCAGTAAATGACTTAAAAGTTGCGATTGAAGCAAGTTGGAATCAAATCTCACAGAAAATGTGCCAGAAACTAATTGATTCTATGCACAAGAGATGTGTAGACGTAATAAAAAATAAGGGCAAAGGCATACGCTATTAAGATTTTTTTGTTAACATTTTTTATGTTGTTTTGTGACGTAAAACAAGTCGGCCAAAGTTATGTCCATCATGATTTTGATATTTTTTTTTATAATAACTAAGATTTGTATTTTTTTTTCATAATTATTGTAGAGCAAATGTTTATTTATTTATATTGTACCAAACTGATTAGTTTTTCAAAATTTAAGAAGTGTTAAAATAAAAAAAAGATGGAAAGTTCCATTCGGCCAAAGTTTTGTCCAACACTGTATATTAAAAGTTTTATGCTAGTTTTCATTTGAAATTCATCAAATCAAAGTTCGTTTGAAATCACCTCCCCTCCTCCAGTTGACTTTTGGTAATGGAAAAGTGGATGGGAAATTGTGAAAAAGAGCAAATTAATGCAATGTATATTGTTTAAAATGTATGATATCATACATATGTACTGTAATGTACCAATATGTTAAATATTTTATGCTAATTTTCGTTTGAAATTCATTAGATCGTAGTTCGTCCATATATATAAGGACGAATTAATGTACCATATATATTGCATAATGCACTATAATATACCAATATATTCAATGTTATACTCTATTTTTGTTTGAAGTCTGTCAGACCTTCCCTCCTCCCCAGCTGTTGTAGCGCTAATTTTTCCCTCTTGTATAATGCGATCCCACAAGTTTAGGTGGTTTTTCAGGTCAAAATTTTTCGCATTATAGTAGAATATTTATGGAAGTTCCACTCCACTTGAGATAAACTTAATTATCAACCCTTGCCAGGGTACTGATCATATAAAGGTATATACTAATCAAAACATATTATAGCTCGCGCAAAAAAAGAAGGGGTCAATCAGATTCGTTCTCTTATCGAATGCCACATATCTAGCGATTAATGAACGATTTGGCAGACGAATCTTGCGATGAAGATTTTAGGGAGCCAATTTATAGTATCACAGCCAAAGATGCGACAATCAATCAGAATCCAGACTAACCAGTTGATTCCTGATATCTTTCTCTTTTCGTGTGATTTTTTTGTTCTTTGAAAAGAACGCTTTTGATAAAAAGCATCAGACTGTGGAGATTGTGACTGTGGCTGAATGCATTGATCGCTATCTTCATCGCAAGATTCGTCTGCCAAATCGTTCGTTAATTGATAGATCTGTGCAGTCGATAAGAGAACGAATCTGATTGATCCCTTCTTTCATTGCAAGAGCTATAATATGTTTTGATTAGCATATACCTTTATATGATCAGTACCCTGGCAAGGGTTGATAATTAGGTTTATCTCTTGTGGGGTGGAACTAACACTGCTACTCCTTAGCACAAGGGCTATTATGTGTATTGAAGGCGAAGATGCGATACTGTTTCTCCCACAAAATATTACATGCTGAGCATTTAAAACTGCTTCCCCCTCTACCAAGCACCTTTTTCTTTCATTACTGGCATTCAATCCAAGATATTTTAAAATATCAGCGATGGATATAGAGTGGCTCGTGCTTATTAAAGTAGCTGCATCACTAGCTGCCATGCTGTGAGGTATCGACTGCTGTTCACCTCCCCCCATCGGTGGCCATATTGGAAGCTTGAGTCATTGGCCACTAGAGGGCTGATGGTAGTCATAATTTAGGGCTTATTATTGGTAGAAATACGATTAACAATACCTTTTTATGATGTAATAAATGTATGAATTTTCAGGGCACAGGCTTTTCTTCTGTTTAGATGTTCGTTAATTTATTCAAAATGGCGGCATGCGAAGTGAGCCGTGTTTCTAACTTCTAAGTTAGTTTCCTTATTTTATTTAATGATATTTACAAATATCCAAAGATTTTTTGTAAATGATTACTGTTAACAATAATAAATAGATATCAATTTAATAAAATTTAAGTGGGAAAATTATAAGATCGACGCAGTTTTGAAGGTATTTTCTTAGCCTTTGGTGACGGAAAATTAAAATAATAAGTCAATTACCTTGCTGTATAATGAACTGTACATTGTATATACTGTATGTTAATGTACTGTGATGCATATTATATGCTAGCTCCATTTGAACTTCATCAGCCTGAAGTTCATTTGTTGCGGGGGCCCCCCCATTCATTGCAGCGCTAATATTATACTCGTGTATGATACGGTCCCACAAAGTTAGGTGCTTTTTTAGGCTAAAATTTTTCGCATTATAGTAGAATAAATACGGTAACTTCAATCACTATAACTATATTATATGTTAAGATTCTTTAATTTAGTTTGATTAAATTTAAAACATTTAACTGATCTTAGAACTACACCACATTGTTCCAAGCAAATGCACATGATCCTACATGAATATCAGGTTTTCAGTTGAAAAAATACCATAAATTCTTTACTATAATGCACCCCCCTTGTATAATGCGATTCCACATTTCGGCTCAAAAAGAGCAGCAAAAATGCTATCCTCTTGCATAATGCGATCCCCACTTTAGGTTTTGTCGCGAGAAATAAAATATGCAAAAACATACAGAACAAAGTCTTTATTTTGTACATTTTTTTTAGCTTTTTGCGATGAGAAATTTAAATAAAAAGTGAATTAATGTGTTTTATAATAAATTGGACACTGCATATGCTGTATAATTACCATATTGCCCCAAGCATAAGACATTTTTGAATATAAGACAACCCACCAAAATCTAAATACATTTGGAGGAAAATTTTCCTCATCTATTCCCACATGTAATTTAATCATACAGTGTAACTAAGGAATACTGTAACAAAATTTCACTCAGCTGTTGCATGGTGTAATTTCTAAAACTATTTTCTGGTACTACTGGCAGAGAGCTTAGGGATGTTTTTCTCAGATATGTTGAACCCTCATTTTTTTTTTTTTTTTTTTTTTTTTTACAATCCCTCCAATCTCACCTTTATTCCTTTGTTTAAAATTCAAACTCACAATAAAAAATTGACAATATTTTTGTCATCATCAAAGATTAATAAAGAAAACCATTAAGAGTCATCATCGAAGTCCAAAAGAGAACATTGGGTGGTTTTGAAAGTTGAAGGTTAAAAAGAAATTGTGTTTAAGGAAATGCACTAAAAAAGTCACACGTTTGCATGTTCAGTTTCTTAAGCGAATTTTTCATTTGCGTGCCTCGATTAGATTTATTAATGCATGCTGAAAAAGAAGTAGTACTAGGCGATAGTATCGATGATAGCCAACGTATGATGTTCAAAAAGTATCAGCCGTTGAATTTTCGATGTTTTTGCACCATTTCGTTTCAATTTTTTTGAAACCCCTTTGAATTCATTATCTATTGATATTGAATAGCTGTTTATGTTAATGTATTAATATATTGTAATGATAGAACGCGTAAATATACTGGGACGCGTAAATATATTCCAAATAATTTGAGGGTTGGGGCATAAGTCATGGCAACTATTTTTTTTCTCATAGCTAATGGATGGCATCACAAAATGTCATATGTCTCGAGGAAACCGTTCATTCATAGTATATTTCCACAACACCAGATGGCTCTGTGATTTCCTTTTATTGCATTGAGAACAATGTTAAATCAGTTCTTAGTCAACCGCCGTGCAGGATGGATGTAACCCGAGTTGAACAACACTCGTATATCAATATAGCCGGTCTCCGCTGGCTTTGGTAAGAATTGGAGCACCCACTATACTCTCCGGACTTTTCTCCAAGTGATTTTGACCTTATACGGACGGTAAGGAACCATTATGTGGTAGACAGCTTTGGACACGAATGGACATTGCAAATACGGGTGTTGTGCAACAGGAGATGACCAGATTTCCACATGGTTTGAGAAATGGTGAAGCAGATGATATGGGCGCCTGTCATATCGTTGGCAGCGTACTGTGAGCGTTCAGGGGACTACTTTGAGGCCCTTTAGAATGGATATGTATACTGTAATGATTCTGGAACATGAAAGTTGTAACGTTATATCAACTACCTTAATAAACATGAAGAGCAAAATATTTCCGTGTTGTTAAATGTCCATACCTTTCCTCCATTCCTTGTCCATTCATCTATATATTTCACATTTTCCACTCACAAAAAAAATAGTTGCCATGACTTATGCCCCAACCCTCGTATATGGACTTAGAGATTACAAAAAGTTGATATTTTACTGCTTAACAATTACGTTTGGTTGATAATTAAAGCTACGACCAGGGAAGAGGGAGAACCATAACATCGATGTTAGTTTTACTGAAATCGCCTATCAAAATTCTACCATTTTTCTGAAATAGCCTATCAAAGTTCTCCCTCTTCCCTGGGTACGACCCATAACATCGATGTTAGTTTTTCTGAAATCGCCTATCAAAATTCTACCGTTTATTAAGACAAAAACATTATCACTGTAAATTGCTTGACTTTTAAAAGCAAATTATCCGTATCTGTCGCTTTTATATAGAGTTTCTCAGTGCGAAATCCACATGATCTCTTCACGTTTTCATCCGATCTCATGGTTACGCAGGGCTGTAATTCGCCTGACGCCATAGTTGGGAATGACTTCTGGGATAGCAATAGCAGTGGAAGTTCTTAAAAAGTTAGTTTCTGCGTAATTTCTTACGTTAATAAACCATTTTGAACTGTAATATTAAAAATATTTGTTTAATAATAAAGGATGTGATCATTTTTACATGTTTATTATGGAAAATTGCTGATCTTGTGCTTAGGCTTAAAACGGGCAGATTTTTAACTGCTGCTATTCTATCAAGAGGAGGGGAGACCAAATTTTTTTCCAAATCTGAGAATACGATTATAAGACGACCCGCGTTTTTTGACATCTTATTTTCGCGAAAAAAACTCTTCTTATATTCAGGGCAACACGGTAATGTACATGAAGCGGTAATTTCGTGTGAATTTCACCAGGATAGAAAGCAACTTCGTTAGTTCGAGCACTGCCTACTTGATACTAATCGTTGCAGGGCTAATATTATCCTTTTGTATAATACGATCCCACAAATTTAGGTGCTTTTTTAGGCCAAAGTTATTCGCATTATAGTAGAGGATTTACAGTAACTAAAATAAACAAAAATATTATAATAGTTTGCTTATTTAATTCAGAAGATTCTGTGATGATTCAATTCAATGTTTAATGAAGAAGATGTAAAAGAAAAAGAAAAAACCAGTATCCACCTGCTTTACACAAGATATTTACGAATCAATACCACACTCCGATTGTGACGTAGGCAGCAGGAAACGACGTTCGTGTCCAGTCCATGTTATTCTGGGGGCCATGGCTTCATCTGAGCTGAAGGAATTGCCAACGATAGCTTTAGCACATGAACTTAATAAGAATTTATGAATAAAATTTCATAAAATCCTCACAGGACTATCCTTCATTTATTCTTTAATGAACATTATGCCAGTAGGAAAGATAGCCCCAGCCTGCAAACTGGGTACTGCTCCAACCAGCCCTATGGACATGTAGTTAGTGTAATGCTCCCATGTCCACGAGAGCGCAGTTGTTTGGCGCATCAGCACGGTGAGTTGAAGGTTCCTGGTTCAAATTCAGGCTGTGGAATTTACTTTCCTATTTTCATCATTTTTTTAAACATCTGAGACTTGGTTAGTAAAAATCCTGACAAGACCATTCTTCATTTACTCTTTAATACTTAATTAATGTTCAGAATGGTTAGAATATTAATTTCACTGTTAGAAAATGATTAAAATAAACTGGTTAATTTAGAGCCATGAACTCAAATCCACCGTGTTTTTATCAGATAAAATTTTCCAATCTGCGATCGATCTACTCTTCCAACAAGTATAAGTGTAAGGTTATCCATACGAGGTCTGTTCAAAAAGTTCTAGGACAGTTTGAATTGCTCTGAGAGTTGTAGTGCAAATGAATTCCGGTAGAGAGCATTCGAAACCTTTATATAACTCTCATCTTCAGTTTGTTGATATCCATTTTAGTTCCCAAATACGATAGTTTTGCCGTAAGGTGTCTTTTCACTCGTGGCGATTTTCCACAATGAACTATCTCGATGATCAGCGTTGTTGCTTGAAATTGTGTTTCAAACTCTGCAGAAACGCGACAGAAACATTTGAGATGTTGAAAGCTGCTATTGGCAATGATGTGATGAGTCGTAGTCGGTTTTTTGAGTGTTTTCCCGCTTCAAAAGTGGCTGGAACTCAACTGAAGATGATTGTCAAAGTGGAAGGCCATCAACATCAACTGATGACGATCATGTCAATCAGATGAGATTTCTTGTGCCTGCAAATCGACAGCTGACAGAGAACTAGCAGAGGAGTGTGGTTTCTCTGTGGGTTCTTGTCATGACATTTTGACCGATAAATTAGGAATGAGTCGTGTTTCTGTGAAATTTGTTTTTCAACTGATGACAGCAGACCAGAAGGAACATCGCATCATAGTCTGTCAAGATCTTCTTGAGCGTGGCACTAAAGATGACTCTCTCCTGGATAGGGTTATTACTGGTGATGAAAGTTGGGTCTACGGTTACGATGCAGAGACCAAACAGCATCTTGTCAGTGGAAAACCAGACCGAAAAAAGCCCTAACAAGTTCCGACAAATGTGGTCATGTTGACAGTTTTTCCGACAGATGAGGTGTAGTTCACCATAAATTTCTACTTGAAGGTCAAACTGTCAACCAGTACTATTACCTGGAAGTACTGAAATCCCTCTGTGAAAAAATCAGGAAGAAGCGACCTGAAATATGGAGGGAAAATTCGTGGTTCCTCCATCACGACAATGCCCCAGTGCATTTGGCCCCTGCTGACTTTTTCTGTTCCCCAAACTGAAGAGACCACTCAAAGGAAAGAGATTTGAGACGATAGATGACATAAAGGAAAATTCGACATGGGAAGTTTCAGTGATTCAAGAAAACGAAGTTAAACAGCGTTTCCTGCAGTGGAAACGACGCTGGGAAAAATGTATACAACAGGGTGGGAAAGTATTTTGAAGGAGATCACGTGGAAAAAGTCGTAAACGTTTGCAATAAAATTAAAAAAAATCAGTCCTGGAACTTTTTGAACAGCCCTCGTATACCTATTTTCTTTTATATTTGCTTCCTATCTTTTGTTATTTTGTTACACATATAGGGTGTTCATAAGATCAGGGATAATAAGTACCTAGCATGATTCTTCACATCAAAGTAAATAAAAAGTTCCTCATGCAAAATGTACATCAAAATTCTTGTGGTGTTTAGACCCTTAAAAATTGGGTTTTCGATATTTTGCATGAGGAACTTTTTATTTACTTTGATGTGAAGAATCATGCTAGGTACTTATTATCCCTCATTTTATGAACACCTGTATATATTTTGAAGGGGTAAATTGATTGCAGATTGGCAAAAATTTCCCAAAAACACAGTGGATTTGAGTTCATGGCTTTAAATTAACCAGTTCAATCATTTTCTAACAGTGAAATTAATATTCTAACCCTTCAGAACAATAATTAACCAGTCACATACATTTTTATTCATAAATTATTAAGAAATTCATATGTTAAAGCTATTGTCAGCGATTCCTTCAGCCCAGATGGAGTTCACTCTACTCCAAGATATTGTGTTGTTGTGATGTCACAGCTGTATCACTATTGGTCAACACTTCACTGATAGTACTATGGATGTATCCAAAGAAATAAGGAGTTACACTGATTCACTAAAATGAGATTACAATAATTATTTACACATTTCATTAATAAATTTATAAAAGTCTTATAAAATATATAAAAATAATGAGGATGGTTATATAAATAATAAAATTACTGTCTAAATTTACTATTTAAGATATAAGGGATGCTAAAACGAAGTAGTTCGATGTTTTTTGTATATTCACAATTACCGATAATTTATAAATTTAAAAAAAAAAAAATTTTAGGCCGCACTCACTTTTTCCGCATTCCTAAAATTTTTAATTTATTTTTTTTTCCTGTTTAGAGTTGCGGCCTATATTAAAAAAAAAATGGTATATTAGACTTGCATAGTTTTTCCTTAGTGGCACAATAATGGAAAAATTATATTTGATTGTCTGAGAATTGCACAATGCAACATCTCTACAACATTTTACTGAAGTTGTGTATAATATAAGCTTCCTTATTTCTTATTACTTATTTGGATATTTTAACAAATTTATTAATGTCCGAGGAGCAATAGATTGAAGGATCCTGAAGTTTAACTTATGCAGATTAAAATTTTGGACCATTCAATGAATATTTCATCTAAATTGCATCCTCCACATGGATTTCAATGGTATCTATCGCTGTCTCTGGGCAAGGAGGTTGATTAACTCACGTGACTCCTGTTCTATCAGTCAGCAGCTTCGGGTGGCGCTACAAAGGATTGCCATACTTTCCTAATCTATAGGTTTGCCCCAAAATGTTCTCAATTTGTACATAGACGTCTTCAAAATTCTTCTTCATCTTGATGCTGGAATGTGGGCATGTAAACTTGAACTATTACCAAATTCCTTAGACTTCCAATAATTCTTGCCATAAATAAATGATTGCTGTAGTAGTTCACCCACATTACTTTATTATTTCTTTTCCAAGCAAAATCCCAACTCCATTGCAGGATCCGGAGTGCAGGACCCTGATGTCACTGCTGTAAAAAATCTCCATTTTTTCCCCATCTGCTTTCATACACGCCAAGAATATCCATCTTCTTTCTTCTCATCTTGTGCTTCAGGTTTTCAAGCTTGCCAAATTGCAGAAGAGTTTTAACATTCCATGTACCTATTCTAAGTCTGTCGACCAATCGACCCTCCAGAGTAGCCTCCACCTGTAGGTCCGAACGGGAGGCTATTTTACCCCGGAGAATGCCATCGTCAAAGGTTTTCAAGTCAAACAAGGTGAAAGTTACCCCCCTCCCAAGATACCCCTGAGTAATCTATAATTGATTTCTTGGCCCCACAGTTTAGAAATTAATAGAATCTGTCCAACATCAATTGCTTTAGACCTCCATTAGTACTAGAGGTTCTCCTGCCAACCACTGGGAGATTCTTTGGTCTGCACCTTTTCATGAACTTTTCCGTTACAGGGGGCCTACAAATCAGTGGTGCACACAACCTAAAGACCATGGCAAGGTTAATCTCAGTTGATGAAAAACTTTATTTAAAAAAGTCATGAACACGCATCATCACTGATGTTTCGCTATGAAGGCACCATGTTTCTATGAGAGCCATGAGCATATGCCCAATGAGAATTGCACAAATGCATGGGATGCAAGTAAATCAAAACCCCCATAGTAGAGAGGCAGATCCTATCTTAAAATTGCACATCGGACAATCGCAATATCGCATGAAATTATTCATGCATGTAGCTTTCAATCACCCTTTGTTATTAATAATTGTACATGTAACAATATTAAATGCAAATATAATAAGGGATCCAGAAAATTTAAAGCCATCAAAAAACTAGCCTTGTGATTTTTTTTTCTTATGGGGTTATATCAAAGATCATGTGTTTGTGCCCTCTCTGGTATGTGATTTAGCCCAACTGCGAGAGTGGATCAGAACATGAACACAGAATTGATGTCTGCAGATGCGCGAAAATTGATATCTATCTGTAGATATGAGAATTTTTGTTATGTCTGTCATGATCACTGTTCTGTCTACTTCTGAAACCCTGGAGAGATTTATAAATCACCCTGTATTGTTTATTAATTTTTCAACAATTAATTGACCTTGCAATTTCAAAAAGCAGAATTATCTCACGCATGCTAAATCATGCAGTAATAGATCATTATCTGTAGCAAACTGAAATTTGTTATGAGACTCTTCCAACTTAGTATTCTTCAAAAAAGCTAATAATTACATACATTTTTTTAAACATTAATGTTAGAACAATATAATAAGCAAATGCTGTGGAATGGAATTAACTATAAAGTGAAAACTTCTAATCCACTAATAGGAAAGAAAGAAATATCGGATCCTCAAGTGTCTAAAAGAAAAAAAACTTAAAGATAGAAAATTATACAGGGTGATTCAGAACTTACGTTACAGAAGAATATGGTAGATAGATGGTACTAAAATATTTGTAAATATTTTTTTATTAAGTTTTAGTACCCTCTACCTACCATATTCTTCTGTAACATAAGTTCTGAATCACCCTTAGATTGAGGGTGGGGAGGGGAGCAACATGCTAAGTATATTTCTCAGTAGTTGAGCAAAAGGGAAATTACATATGATAAAAGAAGAACAGGTCAAAATGACTCGTGCTCAAAAGTTAAAAATGGGCCATTAACCGTCTTACGCCACGCCATTTTATGAAGGAAAAAGTGATTTCTGTGATAACTCGGGAAACTTTTTTTTGTAAAGTAATAAATGATCTTTTTGGACCAAAAATTTTTGTAATAAATCGGAGATGTTTGTTGGTTTATAGCATGTATTTCATTTTCACATAATTTATTTCACTTTTTTTGAAAAAATAATAGAAATTGTTAAATAATGTCATGGAAATGAAATACGCAGTTTCAAAATTTTTTCAGAATTTATACATGAAAGTTCACAAAAAATGAAAATAGTCACATTTTAGGTGGTTTTATTCATGATAGAAGGGTGAAGAAATTTTTAAAATAACTTTGTAAGTGAATGGACTTACCATCACAAACACCTTCTTCCAGCACAGGGATGTCCATAAGTATACCTGGTACAAGCATGCAATGGACCAGAAGTCACTGATTGATTTTGTAATTGTTTCAGCCAACTTATTCCGATCAGTGTTGGATACTCGTGTGAGAAGAGGGGCAGAACTATCAACTGATCACCACCTTGTTGTCTGCACTTTGCGGTTCTCTGAATCCATGCCAACCAAGCGAAATACTAGGTTCAGACAAACTTGCCGCGTCAAATGGGAGGCATTGGAGGATAGAGCTGTGAAGTAGACCTTTGCAGATAACATATCTTCAAGTTTCAAAGAACTACCCAGTGACCGTGGTACTGTTGAAGAGGAGTGGCAGTTGTTTAAAACTGCTGTGATTACTTCGACTGCATTGTGCTGTGGTCGTAAGCGGCTGAGTGTGGTGCAGGGCGGTGAGAAAAGGACTGCGTGGTGGAACGGTGACGTCCAAGAAGCTGTCAAGGCAAAGAAGGAAGCCTATTTGCTATGGCTTGCAAATAAGTCAACTTCGAGTCGAGTGCGGTACACTGAGGCGCGAAAAGCAGCAGCAAAGACAGTATCAACAGCTAAAGCCAAGGCCTGGGAGAAGTTCGGGGAGAAATTGGAGGCAGACTATGGTTCGGCAAACAAGGTGTTCTGGCGGACCGTGTGCCGCCTTCGTGGAAAGAAGTC
Source organism: Rhysida immarginata (assembly GCA_023313115.1). Taxonomy (NCBI): domain Eukaryota; kingdom Metazoa; phylum Arthropoda; class Chilopoda; order Scolopendromorpha; family Scolopendridae; genus Rhysida; species Rhysida immarginata. The sequence continues at coordinate 1,639,136 of JAHWFO010080620.1, read as the reverse complement.
TCTTTCATCACAAACTATTAAGAGTTCAGATGGGAGGCTTCTGAAAACGGAGGAGAGCGTATTGCATAAGTGGAAGGAATACTTTACATCTCTTCTTAATCCGGTGACAACAACAACTAAGGCATACGAGGTACACCTTGGAGCGGAGAATAGTCACGGTAGTATCACTGAAACAGAAGTCAGATGGGCAATTAAATCCCTGAAGACTGGCAAAGCTGCAGGTGATGATGAAATCTGGTCCGAGATGTTAAAGGCCTTAAATCAGGATGGTATCCTGTGGCTGACTCGAGTGTGTCAGGTTGCTTGGATATCTGGACAGGCCCCTAAGCAGTGGCAGACAGGAATTGTGATCCCTATCTTCAAAAAGAGATTGCAACAACTATCGAGGCATCTCTTTGCTCAGCATTCCTGGGAAAGTGTACGCTATGTGTCTGGAGAAGAGAAGTCGGGAAATAGTAGACTCCAAACTGTCAGGGGAGCAGTGTGGTTTCCGACCTGGCCGAAGCACGACGGATCACATCTTTGCTCTAAGGCAAATCTTTGAGATCCTGGGAGTATGCAAAAGAGGTCTACGCTTGCTTTATGGACCTCAAAAAAGCATATGACAGAGTTCCTCAGGAGAAGCTCTGGCAAGTGTTGCAAGAGTATGGAGTGGATGGGCAATTACTGGTTGCTATCATGTCTCTGTACGAAAGCTCTGAGATGTGTGTCTGGATAAATGGCATTAATTCAAGACCGTTCACCGTGGGTGTTGGACTCCGCCAAGGGTGCGTACTGTTGCCCCTCTTGTTCATTATCTTTGACTGGATAGACAGGGGCAGCCGAGGCGATGAGCGTGTTTGTGTGGGCGACTGTGTGGTGGAGAGGTTGCTCTTTGCTGATGACCTCATCCTGCTTGGGTCTTCTCACACGAACCTTCAGCATGCACTAGACTGGTTTGCAGCCAAATGTGAAGAAGCTGGGATGAAGATCAGTGTGGCTAAAACCGTTGTTCTGGTCCTTTCAAGACAGCCTGCTCAGTGCGCTCTCCATGTTAGGGGAGTCTCATTGAGACAGGTGGAGAAATTCAAGTATCTCGGGATTGCATTCACGAGTGATGGACGGCAGGAGAAAGATTTGGATGCTCGGATCGGTGCAGCAAGCTGTGTCAGACGTGAACTGTGGCGATCCGTGGTAACGAAACGCGAGCTGGGTAACAAAGCCAAGCTCTCCGTCTTCAAATCTATCTTTGTCCCCATTCTCACGACGAAGTGATGTCCATCGACCCATTCAAGATTGCGACCCTTGAGTCAATCGAGATATTTAAAGCCAAGAGGCCTACCCCTAGCCTCCTCCTAAATTTCCAAACGGATTGATGTATATGCTATACTTGACTCAGTTACCGACCTTGTATAATGTTTATTTATTTCCGGACTTTTTCAGATATGTTTTATATAATTTTACTCTCATTCTCTTTTGTAAATCCTCTTGTCTTGTGACAACCGGATATGTTTTCTTTTCGGTCCGCAATTTGTTTGATTTTCTCTTTTCTCACTTTATTCATTGGATGTCCCTTTAGTATTTTCTGTTATTGGTTCACACTTCTGTAATTCCATTTTCCAATCTCTTTGCTTACTCTATACCTTGATTCTGTATATAAAGGCCTGCAAGCCTCTTGTTGTATTATCCTTGATAAAGCCGGGAATAAATGGTGAAACTAGTTGGAAACTCTGTTGTCCCTTTGTTATACTGTAAGGTTACTACCAATTTCATTAAACGGGTTTGTGGTCTCTGGAGTTAATCTAGTGGAATCCTTTTTACTTCTACAATCAATGGGAAATATTTTTAGCATATTGCCCTACTCCTCCCCTAATCTAAATATTTTCTAGCATTAAGTTTTTTTCTTTTGTCTTTGGCGTTGTCCCTGAAATACTTATCCAGCATTTCCTTGTGGATTAGACGTTTTCACTTTATAATTAATCTAGAAGGAACCGTTTTAATTAATTAGGTTAATTTAAGAGATTTTTTTATAACAACCAAAATTGCATTTAAATATACTACCCTATAAAATTTCTATCACTTGCAATGTTCCATCTATCATAAGTACACTTGAAATAATGCAAAATGTTGCCTGTTCTTAAGACATTGGTCCATTAACCACAAGGTCAGTCACATATCTGTGTAGGCCCTTAGTTTCCAGAAATTTGAGAAAACAAAATTGGAGGAAGTGTATAAGAGAAAGTAATATTTGTCACCCTAAGTAATGGTATAAGTGGCGCAGTGGTAAAAGCTGTGCATTCTAGCCATAGAGATGCGGGTTCGAATCCTGTGAGAGCGTGATTTTTAAAATTTTCTCATAGGAGATTTTTTATTGTCAGCCAGAGATCAAGGAGACGAGGTCAAAAATAAAAGATTTTAGATTCTATTTGCACCTGGGAAAAAATCGAAAAAAAGCATTATTTTATTTGAATAGTTTATACTTTTGCAAAAACTTATTCTATGGCTTTTATTGCACAAAAGGTGAGGAGAAAATTTTAAAAAGTATGCTCTCGCAGGTATTTGAACCCACATCTGTATGGCTAAAATGCATAGCGTTTAGCACTACGCCACTTATGCCATTATGTAGAATGACAAATATTACTTTCTCTTTCAATTTTGGTTTGTCAGTTTTCTGAAAACTAAGGCCATGTCATGTAACTGATTTTTAGGGAAAATATGGACCTTGTTTCTTTAAACCTTTGTCACAGGCAGCATTTTGCTTTATTTCAAGTGCACCTGTGACACATGGTGTATTCCTTGTGACTATCTCCATGCAGACCAATTCGGATATCTTTTGTGAAGGTAAATTACAGGTTACAAATAATCAATGAATTTTAAAGAATAATAAATACCAATTCCTTTCAAATTTATATTTGGTATCTGTGTCTAAATATATATGTGTTTAAAATAAACTTGATGAAGTGTATCTTTATATTTTCATTCTAGGTGTCCAGTCAGAGTAACTTCAGTTCCATACGTGCCAACGTTTGTGTATATAGAGGTATTTATTTTTGATTAAATAATACAGTCAAGCTCCATTATTATGAATTTTGTGTAAACCAAAATTTTCAATATACAGCACATATTACAAGTATACAAATGCCCAGAATTTTGCTATATTACCATATTTATTCCACTATAATGTGACCTCCACATTTTTGACTTACTAGGAAGAAAACAGGCATAAATTTGCAAAAAACTATCCAGAAAACAAACAAACAAACAAACAAACAAACACACACACACACACACACACACACACACACACACACACACACACACACACACACACACAC